>SJOL01006438.1:421748-646870 GCA_004794785.1 Opisthorchis felineus
TATATATATATATACGAAATGCGTCTGTTTTCTTTCTCTGTTGTTCAAAGTACCGATGTAATTACTGAAATATGTTCATTGAAGAGCACTCACTAATAACTTGCAGATTCCAGTCTCCCGACAAAATGCAGTATTATTGTACCGAATACTTTCTTTGTATACAACTGGATCTCCGACATTATTAGCTGTCAAGGGATGAGGACATTTTGTTGGTTTCATCAAACCAGTGGAGGACTGTTTCATGCAACATTCTTTGTGATGCGGAATCACTGAAACGGTTGTTTGCGGTTGTTCGAATATGCATGTGAACCACCGATTGTTCTAGAATTCCTTTGAATGCAACAACCAAAATTATTTGTTTGTTTATGCACCTAGCAACAGAACTTTAATTTATGAGGTACCGGACATTGCGCGCTCTTGGCAGCGGTGCGTACGTAACAAAGGGAAATGGGTTGTTGAACAACTTGACCTTTTAATCAATTCACCCGTCTGTTGAACAGACGTTTGAAGATGCGGTGGGAAATTTTGGGGCAGTGGTTGCTGCAACCATCTGGCATTGCTGAAATGCGGTCGATACAGTGCAGATCTCTGGCTGCCCTTACAACTACAGGGACAGGAAGCCAAGCCAATAGCATAAGTCCCCTCATTCGTATTTATCACACCTTTTTCCAGTACTGCTGCCTGTCCATTTTATTCTTGTGGGCTTGCTTCTGGATATTTAAACGGTCATGGTGGAAATGCCAGTAGAAACAATAAGTCGACCGTTGACTACGTCAATCGAGAAGTGTGATCAGGCGAAAGTGTATGTACTTCGATGGGCAATGCAGATATATCCGAAAATTCGGTCCCGGGGGATTTTGTCCTGTGAAATCCGTGCCCCAGATTTAACCACCGGTTGAGGTCCCGAACTCAGATTTGTTCATTGATTCAGCAGCAGCAACATTGACAGCAAAACACCAGCAATACATACTGGTGCCTAACTGCCATACAAAAATGGGGTAAGAAAGCCCCAGTAAAAAGTGAACAGAAAAATCGCCAAATCATTGGAAACAAAAGGATAAGTTGCCTGCACCTTTGGACAACATTAAACTAACCACATCTGAACGCTGGTCGGAATAAGGTGGCACCAGCAGAATTGACCGAGAGTCCTTTGCTAACCTTACCCGGCAAAAACCCAGAGCACAATAGGAGAAATTTAGCTGGGCAGTCCAGCTAAGAAATGGCAATATGTTCGCCACTGGGGTCGGATGCGTGCCATGTCCTGTAGGGTTTATAACGATCTGTGAGAAGGATCATTTGGACCCTAGCCAAAAAGGCGCAAAGATCCCACGGCACTCAGTTTGACTGTAGACGCCTTCATTTCACATTGCCATGTCATGGTCTGTCCTTCGCGAACCTTCAACCAACAGACGTTTGGAACAGAGAACAACACTTTCTTGAGCAAACGGTGGTCTAGCTTACGTAACATGTGCCCGAACACATCAACCTGGTAAGTTCAATTTCCTGGTCTAACGATTCGGATTGGTCACCAAGTGCTCGCTCACGCACAACATCGTTGTGGACTAGCTGCATGCAGCTAGCTATTGCCACTCCACTCAGACTCCAGTAATCAAACGTTTGAATACGCCTAACGTCTCACACCCATAGAGCAATAGCGCATTCACAGACGACTTGTAAATACAGCGCCCCCGTTGCCTAAATGGCGTAGGCTGCTGAATGCTGTTCGTACCTTGATTATCCGCGCACTAACTTCATCTGTTACGGTACAGTCAGAGGTTGTGAAGCTTCCACCTTGTGCGAACCTATCAAAAACTCAAGCTCTTCATTCTACACTTTCAGAGCAGAAAAAGGGGATGGAAAATCCCGATGTAAGACTTTGCACTCCGAGACTGAGCAGGCGTCAGTCGAAAGAGTATCTAGAGTACGCGCAAGAGCAGCTTATTAGTCAGTTTGCCTAAGAATTATCGCGTTAAGGGATGAAATAAAAAGCCGAAAAACGAGGCCTGAATAGCGGACGAGAAGCGGTAGATATGAGCGGTGTGAAGAACTGTGTCAATATTATAGATGGCTGACTGAGTTGCTTGCAGCCTCGATCTACATGAAAGGGGTTTTGAAGTGGAACAGTTCGGGGAGCTAAGAGATAACGATGAATAAAAATGGGTGGTCTGGATAGTCGCATGTTCGGCTTATCTACCCTGCTCTAGGCAGCGAATAAAGCCACCCGGCTGATGATGACAACCAATGTGGTATGAAGGTACTTTCATCTTCCAAGCTTATTATTATAAGTGGACTGAGATACTTCCAGGGCGCTCAAACCTAGACAGGAGGACTACTGACGTCCTCAACCAAAGCCTTCGGCTCAAAATTTGGCCGCAAGGCAGCGGTGGTTGGCTTGAGACTATTCGAGTAGCCCAGATATTACGGAACAAATTGTCACACCTGTTCCAACGCCCATCTTGGAGGGCCATCGGAGTGTACTTGTCAGACCTTTATCTATTGGCCATCTTGATGGTAAAGACTGTGTGGACGTTGCATGAGCATCCTCCAGCACAAGTGGGTTACTGAGTCAGGCAAACCGTTACACACAATATGTACCAGTCTGTTCGCGACGAATGTACCAAATCCGAATTAACCTGCTCTCTCCATCTGCCTTGGAATGTTTGAGATAAGCTGTCCTAACCAAATACACCGGCACAAAAATGTGAGATTTTGATGGTGCGCGAGCAAAAAATTTGCTTAAGACTGCTCAAGTCAAAACGAGCCCTCCCTGCTCACTTAACTTGTGTGAAGATCTTAAAGTCTAATAAAACAAAAAGCGTAGAAATGCTAGGTGACTGGATCATATGCTCAAAGGGTTCAAGTGAGGTGATCATATCAAGCTCTTGGATCAAAAGCTCATATGTGGATGCTGTACTGTCGCAAACCAAAAAGCAAATCCGCCGGGCCTATCGATGCAACTATAAATGATCTGAAGCGTGAAGCTAAGTGACAAGGGTTTGGTCAGTGGGAAATAAGCATAAAGTAAGAGGAAAAAGGGATATCTGGATATGGAAAGACGAACACTGATGTCGATTTCTGTTACCCTCGTGTGCGACCCGCCCACACGTTTGTCAGGAGAAATTACGGACTCAGAGTTTTAACTGTGGTTTTATCCCTAGGACAGATAAATCAAAATGTTTTTTGGATTCTTCTGGATGATTGTCACAAACCTTCAGCACACCAGATAGTGTTTTGCGTAGGCCAAATATCATGAGCCAGATGGCGAACCTTCGACTGCAAACTGCGCTTTGCTTTGGGCTCTTTAGGCCACTCTAGTCCCAAAATCTCCACTAATCGTGTTACCTACTTGGAAGTCAATCTGAACAGTCTGTTGAAACACCCTACTACTTATGGATCTGAGATAACTTATATTAAACCCAACAGCGAAAGTAGTGCATTATAACTCCTTTCCCAATTACAGTAGCTCCGAAAATCTCGCAAACTGCGAGCGTTTACCTGGAGTACGACAACCCAGTAGGTGGTGGAGGTTTCGGAATTCAGACCCTCATCTTGGTTCTGAAAGTATGACCCAAATTATTCTCAAAAACATGGAGCAATTTGCAACTGATTGTCACGAATGGAGACTGCGAGATAAACAACTATTACTTTAAATGTGGGCTACCAGCCGATCATGAAAAACGCATTTCCCCCCTTAAATACCTCAGTTAACCGGTCGGTTAGCCGCCTTCGGAGTGCTTCCGAAAGTCTTGCTACATACTGGGAAGGTCTTATTCATTTCAGGAGATGTCCACAAAAGGGAAGGACAATAATGGATAACCGGTACTTTAAACGAGTAGACAGGCTGCTGGTTTTCTGTAGCTAACTGAGATAGATAGACGTTAGTTTCAAACCACAAAAGGACACCCTACGAGGAGTCCTTGATTTGTAACTCGGAAGGACTACCTTTGAATAGGCTAGTTAGTGTAGCACATATGGTCCATTTTTTGTCTTCTGGTTACACCGAGGGGCTAGTCAGCATCCGAAGGACGTATAAGCCGAACTGCAGCCACCGGCTTCGATGAGATTGAGGATTCAGATATCCACTTTGCTGCTTTGTAATCAAAGACCCCAACTCCGCCTTTTTGACAGTCTGGACATCCGAGGAATAAGCTGCTCGAAAAATTCCGTTGAACAATCTACAGCATTCACGCAAACTGGGCTAGGATGCATTAGTGTCACGGAATTCCTTAATTCCCGTACAAACTCGCGCGCATCCTTAAGTTTACACAAAATTCTCCCCTTCCTTGAAATCCACCGTCCGTTCCTGCACCAACCCCGATAAGGTAGAAAGGCATCAATGTCGGGGCTAGTATGGAAGAACGAAAAGAAAACCTAATTCGCAGTGCTATCAGACTGACTGCTTGGAACGTTACAAGGCTTCAATTATGCCAGCAACCAAGATTAGTCTCTATGCTGAATGTGCTAAAGCTTGACGCGTTCCGCCCATCTGAAACTACAAGAATGCAACAGACAGACTTAGTCTTCTTCCTATCTTAACGGTCTTTTATCACGAAGTTCTTTCATCTGGCAGTCTAGGAACACTGGCTACAGAATACATTGATTTTGGCGCTCCTATCTGCCTAATCCGATTTTGCTGACTAGAGTTCAGTGAATTCCTGACCTTGTGACGCAAGATTAAAAGGCAATTTCAGGTCCTCAAGCAGACATTCTGATTCCAGGTGTTTATTTATCACCGTTACCTACGCCCCGACAGACAACGGCCTGGAACCAATGCAAGACTATTCCTACTTCCAGGCGAACCAACTTGTGCATATACCCTTAGTCTTGATTTTTTTTATCATTGGCCGACGAACGCTCATGTTGTTAAATTGGATACTAATCACGACGTAGTGGGTAGCCGCCATTCCTCAAACAAGCAAAGCAGCCACATTGGGGAACGCATACTTAACCTCTCTACACATTCTCAGGGTCAATTTTTCGACCAGGTGACCTCCATCCACTGAACAGCAATGGATGCAAATCAACCATATCACACTCAGCTTCTGAATGAACTACATCTAATAATGGGGGCAATTATATGCATTCTAACCATGCATGAGCAGCCTGAATCCAAAAGCTTTGACCTATTTATTTGGCAGGACAAAAACTACTCGCTGATTCTCAAAATGACCTGGCTCCTTTTTCGCAGTCTATTCCAGACATAATACAGTGAATCATCTGTCAAGCATCGGAGACGAAATAGTCTCTGTGTGTGTTCATAACACCCGGTCAAAAAATAGCCCCTGAATATCTGTACAAGTTATCGATTTGCTGAGTTCACGGCAGAGTATCCTCGTGGGACACGGACCCGCTCGAAGTACAACATTCCGCCTCTCTGGAACAAAACAGTAAACTCGAATGATACGGAATTCAGTCAGAGCTGAAAGTTGACTGGGAACTGTTCAAATCAAGCATGCTGTCAGGACATCAGAGTGCAAAACGGTGAGTGAGACCGAACTGAATTTAGAACCAGACAGTCAAATTCTGGACTGACCATTTTAGATAACGAACCAACTGGTCCCAGCATCTATACCCCAGTTTTCCCCTAACCAAAAAGTAGTACGTCGGCACAGATCCACCAACTTCTGATGATACTGAAAGGCACTGGATGAGAGCTGGTGACTGTTTTGTGCGAAAATGGTGGCTGTGCGCTGACCATACACCACGTCAACTTGTTGGGAGCAGACTGAACCTCTGAAGTAATACCGGATGAATGAAGCACCGTCCACATCGTTCCTATTCACAAAAACGGACAACGTTCAGATTGGAGAAAATACCGCCGTTGTGAGAAATATTGATTTCATAATGCTGGCAGCTACGACGTTGCCGAAAATTCGTCGGTGGTGTGGGCGCACCACCCGTGAATGACCTCGTATCCAATGTCTGAATTGCATCAACTTTTATTCGTTGTTGATCAGATGGCTGTTGATCTGTTCGTTGGGCTTGGCAACTGACTTACAAACGTTTCGTCACCCTACGAGGAGATATCATCAGTGCGCACCCAACTGCGGTTTTAAACTGGACAGTTCACGAACCCATTTAAACGCTCGACAGACCCGCGTTCGGATTGGTGGACAGGTTCACACATCGGGTTTTCCTGACGAATCAACATTCGTGTTGACAAAACTGGAGCTACATGTGTGAATATACGTCACCTCGGGCTACATCATAAAATCAGCCTAAGAGTCAAGAGCCGCCTGTACGACGTTTTTGTACATGCTGTGCTATGATACGTATGTGAAGCTTGGGCCCTACGGATAGAAAACACCAACAGACTAGCTGTTTTCCGATTAACGCTGTCCGCAACATGTGGGCAACAAGTCAGTCCGCATTCAAGTGTTTGGTAGAGGAAGCCTGATACACCATATAGGCATCTTGTGGCACCACCAACCGGACTGCTAAACTGACAGAAGTCACACTGATTAGGTCGTGGCAAATTCTGTGTGATCTGAGCGGAGCACTGAACACAATAATCTTGCCTTGGGAAACAGAATAAAGGAATGAGTTGTCACTCGCTTGTCATATATCATGGTGAGACCCTGTATCTATGTCTACTTTTCGAATTGTGAGTAGGGATTTGGTTTTGGGATGCACCGCGGATAGGAAGAATGTCAGTCGGCCAACGGTACAAATAAGGAACTAAAATGGTAACATCGCAGTACACAAAGTAGCAAAATGGAACAATGTTACCCTGATTACTGTTTGTCCACATGGCTCTCCTTTCGTTAGCACTGTGCATAAAAGACCACATATTGCTTGTCAATCGAAGCACTTCTGATATCGTTAATTCAATTTACCCTACAAACAGCACCTGCTATCTATCGTACTGTCTCTTTGAATGCAACCGCCGGTGTGATTGTGTCTGTGTGTGCGTGCGCGAGCCCTTCGGTCTACCCGCATGATCGATGATAGTGAGGTTTCATGCCAGCCGCCTACGGCTGACTGTCAGATCTTGACAGCAGAAGTGACTCATTTGGAGTTTGCAAGGTTGTTGTTTCTTTGTGAACAGAGTCGAATGGGCTACAAATGTTTGGGGTAGACTGAAAGACTGTTGTGAATCGGAAGTTTACGGACAAAGTCGTCTGTACCGGAATATCAAGCCATACAGTCAAACATTATGTGGGCAAGCAAAGCATCGAGCAATCACGATTATCGTGTTACAAAGCATAAATGGGGCGTTTAACCAACAAGTATGAGGCTATGACTCACACAAGTAGTGACGGGCTGAAACGGCCCCGAACTGCAAAAGGTAACAAATAAAAGGACCTGAAAGTGCTCTCAGTAACAGAAAAAACAGCTAGATGGATTGGTTTGTTAAGCATAGTGAGGAGAAACAGGTTATCGAATCTGCTGAGATCTCTAGAATGACATTTTGAAAACCGAACTATGGTAACTAATTCGTGATCGGTTTTAAAAATCTCACACTATTCACACCTCGTTTTTTTGCTGCGGCAGGACAAAAAATGAGACGGCACAACACTTCACTCGTCAGCAAAAGTAGTGCCACACATAACTAAGAACTAGAGACAGTAGGGTTGAAAATGTGCAGTGGAATTCATTGAGAAAGGTAAACAACCCTACAAAATCCGCAGACGATACCGATTTTGTAAGTTGATGTTGTTCTACGATGCTGACACCTGTTACCTACATATTTATACACAAAGCCGCTCTAAATTGAGTCAGTTTGCCGATTATAACACACAAAACGCCCTACAAGTTCGTTGATGCCCCAGATAACAGTTTTTATGACCAAAGTTGTTTCAGGGTGCTTGGCAAGTATAATCCGGATAGTCCCTTGGGTAACAATGTGCACTTGCGCTTAAAAAAACCGAGATCAACTGTTCACATAGACACCCTCAAACAGGCTGCTTTCCTCCATTTTGGAATGGAGCTCGAACGTTTTCTCATCGGTACAGAGGTATTCCGCGTCCTTTTTAAAGAGCAGAAAATTTGCTGAGCTTAAGCGAGATCTTGAAAGCGCCTATTTGATCAAACAACGCCTAGTGCCAGCTTATCTCCACAATCGAATGTTGCCATTAACCTTCCTCCCTTAGGCTTTCAGGGATGCTTTTCTCAAACATCATTGGGTGCTTCGTGTAATTTCTTCTAGCGTTTTATTGCGCCTTACGGTTTTTCTTAGGAGTTACAAACGGAACATATGCTCACTTCTGTTCCAGGCCCACCGTCATCCTAAAGTGTTATGTGGACCAAATTGCCGACATGGCCTGACTGGACTAGGAGAGAAAAATGACATCTAAAGAAACGTGTCATCGATCAAAGTGAGGAGTTTGTGCAGCTAATCCAGTCCATCACCAAACAAATTATGACATGCATTATTTTTCTTAATAAATGGCCTATAAATAGATGAGTCCCAGAGGAAATTGTCAGACAACGCGAAAATGTCCACCCTCAATAAGTATAAACCTTCGGGACAAGCAACAAACAAGGCTCAACTAGAAGCGCTTATGGCCCAGTATGCAGTCCTTCATTATATGACTTCACAACATGACTGTTATTAATAATGTTATGAACGGCTGTAAGAGAGAGGACTTCCTTTCAATTTATCATCAATTGCCCGTTGTTATTATCCAATCCAAACACCTTTAATTCTACCTGAGTGAAGGGTTGCCACACTCCATCTGCAGCAGTCCAAGTGAACATGAAGTGAACAGAATGGGCAAGGCAGCAATACGCTAGCAGTGTGGGGATAGTTAATTGTTCCGTGATTACTAAACTGAGGGGTTGGATCGATTTTGCATGTCCATCTCGGCTTCCTTGTCGTCAGTTGTAGATTTTGTCATTGCTTCTTGGAAAACAAAAACTTCCCAGTATAAAAAGTACGGGTTTACACTCATGGTCCTCTTTTTGCTATCAGAATACCACTCGGGAAGCAACAGGAACTGTTGGTAGAATGTAGGTTTCTGCCCTGGAGTCTTAAAGTTGTGTTACCGTAGTGATGTTTGACTTGCATGCTCCCAGGCTGTTTGCGTATGTGGACGGAGTGTCACTTTTTATCTTCCTTTCAACCGATTATGCGTATTTTCGGAGGGTGTTCGGCTATAAAAGTGCCGTTTAGTCGGAGGTTTTGGCTACGTGTCGTATTTAAGAGGTATGGAATTAGGATAGCTGTCAAAGAGGAGAACCGCTGTGCATTCGTTAGGACCATGGCACATAATTTTACTCAAGGGCGCTAGCGGTGCATTACAAATATTAATCAGCCACGTGCTCATTTTTCAGTTTCAATTTATTCTTCGTAAATGGGAGAGAACTGGTCCCAGATCCTGTTTCTTGTTTTCCTGAAGCATGCCTAAAGGTGATTCATTGTTATTGAAGCAACAGTGTTGTTCCGTTCTAGCGGCATGAAGCACTCCTCAGGGCTACAAGGCGAGCACTATTAGGTGAAGTCAGCGGATCACGTGATAGAAACGATCATAATTGCTTTTTCTGAGTGATTGAAATTCTCAGACACGCTTTGATGGATCAAGAAGAAGTGGTCCCCTCTAGATGGTTGCAAATAAATGCCAGCTGCTGATTTTCGCTAAAGTTTAGTTACAGGAGTTCCTGCCGGTGGACGAAGATAGCAGGAAGATATTTTGTAATGGGAGCTTACGCACTATTAAAATAAATCACAACCACCAGCGGATCTAAAAACAGTCAGGCAACATGAAGCTATGAGGCCTTGTTAGCACCAAAATCCTGGCTCGCGTTGGCTGGTTATTTAAGAAACTTGTTTGATTACACAGATGCTAGAAGGTTCATTCTAACAAGGGAATTGGCAAAACATCACGCCACATGTATCATATAATCTTAGCAAGACGAAGGTCGCGACGCAATTACTCGTGCTTTTCGAATTGTCTTTCCGGCGGTTGTCTGCTACGTCATTTATCTACTATATACTTTCTTCACTCTCACCAGCAAAACTAGCACAAGCTTCCTAGTGAACAGTAAACGGGCAAAAATGGCGAAGCGAATATCTAGCACTTCAGTTGAAGCAGACGAAAACCTTAATGTATACTAGGTTACAGTCACTTCCATCCTTCCTGCACCCTAGCAGCTAACGGAACAACAGAATGAAAAATATCATCAGGTGCCATGGAAGTTCTTTGCGCGTTTGAATGAGTCGCTGTTCATCTTGTAGGAGTTTTATCAAATCACTGGGGGGAGGGTGTAATGAATATAGGGAGTCCTTCGGCGCATGAGAAGTAAGCATAGTTCAAAAGTGCAAACGACCGCGTAGGGAGTACCGATCAACAATCCAGAAAGAGTCAGTGGACAACTCGGGCACCCTAATGCACCGATGCCTACACATGCGATCTCCCAGCAACACGGATAGCAATAGTGATTCTGTGACTTCACCATGAATCGCAAACTCGAGCCAAAACAGAAAGACGGTACAGAGACTGTCTAAAACATTTATGGGACGCTACGCCATTGAAGGTATTCGTACGTACACCATGAAAAGATGGAATGAAAAAAACTGTACAAAATATCTCAGTATGATACGGAATCTGTTCGGTTGATCAACATGCTGAATATACAGTGTGGACCCATCAAATGCAAATGGTGGTTGTTATGACAGTATTATCAGGGACAATGCTATATACAAACTGTGGAGAAGTACAGAAGTATCACGCCTAACAAACCAAGCGTACTGCAACTTTTGTGTGGCTTGATGAAATCAAACAACCCCAAATGCCGTCAACTTATGTGTTTCGTCTAACTCATTTGCATCAGAATCGCTTTTCGGACGTCCCACTCGATACGGTCCAGTTCTGGACAGTCTTGCTGGTTGATCAATATGGTCTTCCAACTCAGGAAGAGGTTGGGTTTTCTCCTTCGATCCGGCAATGCCGTTGACAGCCACACTTCTTTCTTTTTCATGCGGTTGTTTATTGGGTGCCTCATCAGTAATCAACGGGATTTGTGCCTGGTCGATATGGTTCTTAAGAAGAAGGTGTTTCTCTGCCGAAGGTTCCAGACAGGGTGGGCAGAGCTCATGACGGTTAATTTCGTCAATGCATTTCAGTGAGGTTCTTCGAGACCATGCACGATAACACATAATTACAGTCAGTGCAATCAGCAGAAACGTCACACAAATGCCTACAATGACTAACAAATAGAGCCGCGAGCCCTTTTCAAACCCACCACGCAAGTTAGA
The DNA here is from genome assembly GCA_004794785.1 of Opisthorchis felineus. Lineage (NCBI taxonomy): Eukaryota > Metazoa > Platyhelminthes > Trematoda > Opisthorchiida > Opisthorchiidae > Opisthorchis > Opisthorchis felineus. Next base: position 432,946 of record SJOL01006438.1, read on the forward strand.
ATCCGTAATAGGGTCATAGATTGACATCAGCTGGTTGGTTATCTTCAATGTAGATAGCTCCCAATTCTCGATTTTGCGGATTGCCAGTCTGGGACAATAGGAGGAAATCGAGTAAGCTACTGCAGTGGCCGTTGGAAGTTTGAGAGCACGCAACTCGTTCGGAAACGAGGACGAATAATTTTGTATTGTGCCACTTAATTCAGCCACTTTGATTGCTTGACAGCGTTGTTTACTATCCGTTGCGCCTACCAAGAATGATCGATAATCAAACGAATATGTATCTTGGGTGGTATGCTGCATACTACGTTCTGCATTCTCCTCATCTAGCAAGAGTCCAAACACACGACTTTTTGGACCAATAAGAGCAAATGGTCCATTTGGCCATGCAGCTCTCGCGTACCACAGTCCTAGAGACGTATGCCACATCTCAAACATCGTGTTGGGAGCAGGACCAACAATTAGGTCTGTAGGTCTTATTGGGTTAGGTCTCTGTGGATTGCAAAACGTATCCACATCAAAATGCTGCCACGGATTTCCAGTCAGATTGAGAACTAGACGCGATCGCTCATGACGTGGTTGAGAATCAAACAAGCCGAGACTGCGAGCAGTTAGGTGATTCATATGCGTGAGGTGATTCCAAGAGAGATCAACCCAACGTAGTTCCAGACCCGAGAGAAAATCCTTCTGCTCATCAGGGTTTAGGGCGGAAGCGATACAGACAAGACGGTTGCCGGATAAATCCAATCGTTCCAATCGTTCAAGGGTTCCAAACACATCAGATGGTAACTGGACTAAGCGGTTCCCACGTAGTGATAACTCACGCAAATTCCTCAATCCGTAGAAGGACTGAGCTGTTAAGTTTCTCAATTTCAACTCATCCATATGTAAAAGCATCAGCTGAGAAAGGTTGGTGAATAGTCCAGGCACGGGACTGTCAAACCCACCGTATGGAGCTCGATCTTCATGGCTCATGTATAATTCGGTCAAGAAAGAAGAAAACGGTGAAAAGGCCTTCACATCAACCATTTGTAACGGGTTGTGACGTAAATCGAGGATGACAAGACTAGATAGTCCGAGAAAAGTATCAGCGTCCAAAACGGTTAAAATATTCCGATCCAGACGGAGTTCACGCAAACTGGCACAGCAATTCCGGGAAAATACGCCCGATTCGATGTAGCCAATCTTGTTGTCAGATAGCACAAGTCGAGTAAGACTGTGTAGTCCTCTGAACACCTCTCGAGTTAGCGAGCGAACGGGATTGGACTCGAGAACAAGTGCAGTTAGGCGACTCCCGAGTGCTTCAAAAGCCCCTTCATCATATGTGCTTAGAACAGGATTATTCGACAGTCTGATTTCGGACAGGTTTGGGAACTTTGCGAAATCGGTGGGCTTTAGGCGTTCGATTGCTGAGTGCTGAATCACTAAAACAGATAAAGCATTCCGACTGCAGCTATGAGCTTCAACTAACCTGCTCAAATCAGTAGCGTTAACGGGCTGTGGAGCGATTGCCGATGGCTCGAAAGGCGTGCAAAGCGTGGGCCGTTGCAGCAGCAACTGTTCGAGGCTTGTTGCGTTCACGTTGGTGCACTTGCATGCTTTCAGCTTCTCCTCACAGTGACACTGCTCATTGTTACTGTTCACAGGTACGATAGCAGACAACACTAGGGCTATATACAACGGAACGTCGAACGCCTGCATTAGTGCCCTGAGTCAGAAAGGCATCACACAATTAGCATGGCAGCAGCTCAATAGCCACTTTCGTACACGGGCATCCACGCGAAACGCCGACGAGGTGATCTGTCAGCTGATAGGTTGTGTGACCTGCTCTCTGATTGGTCCAGCCTGTCCATCCATCTACTAGCCACCAATCATGTTCGAGCGCGCGGTCGTGGCAGTTTCACTTGACGAATAGGGTTTGGCATCGGCCAGGGGCTTTTGGCGGACGCCAAAATTCGGAATCAGTTGAGGGACCAGCGTAACCACAAGGCTGCCGAAAACTTATGGGGAGTAAAAACGAAACAGTATACCATATGGTCAAATTCGGACGATCGGTGAATCGTTCATTTTACAGTGGCATTGGTTTTCGCGTAAACCTCCCTGGTACCATAAGAAACAAGCTGATGGCAACAATAGATTGTCACGCTACTGACGTATTGATCAGATGCATTTTGTTTTTAAGCCATCCCGCACAAGTTGCAAAAGCAACCGCTAGGTACGGCTTCATGATCAAAAGCATCGCATGATTCAACGAAAGCAACGAGCTCAAAATTCTATTGTTTTGACGACTAGTAAGTGTCAGTCTTATTGAAGCATAACAGCAATGAATATTCTCACTCGACTATCAAGACTGCAAGACGAAGGTGCTTCAGTTGCCACGCCAACGTACGGTGGACACGCATGACGTGTACCACCAAGCAGGAGAACGCATTTGAATGTATATTGGGCGATTTATGTGGTTCGCCCGGCTCGACCGACGACAAACATAAAATATGAGCTTTCACCAGCATGATTTGTCATACCACACCTGCTATCAAAAATTAGTCTGATCTGTTTCACAACTGCACAATGCAACCAATGTTTCTGCCTATCACGTTGTATATCATTAGTCTGAGCTTTCGGAGATAGTTATACAGTAGCTCTTTCACAGGTAAAACATTCCGAAAGGTGGCCAGGTTTTAAGCAAGCATTCACTCCAGATTTCTGTGGGTTTTCCTACCTCGGGTGAATTACTTCTTCCCTAGGGAGTTTGTGGGGCTTTTTTATCCAGGAAGCCATTTTTACCCATGGAGAACCACCAGAAACTTCATAATAAATAGGAAGATACAGCAGCAAACCACAAGTTCCAAGGGAAGGATGGTGGTTCCGAACGATATAAGTTTCCGATGCAAGTCTCTAGAGGGCTCACACTTGGACCACATGCCCCTTTCCCCTGCAATTCCTTGGCTTCCCGATCCGAACACCACTCATCCTGTTATAGTTGGACGTTGTAAAATAAGTATGCAGCAACTGCTGGTTTTAATGAACGATGTCTCATAAGCCAATAGGGGAAGAATGGTCAAAACTGACAATTGTAAATATACTGGCGCCTAATTGGCATACAACGATTAAGGAGGAAAGACTCGCCACTGAGGGAAAGGGGAATTGTGGACTTACTACTTAGTTGTATCTCGAAAGGACAGTCGGAAACAAGACACTCACATCTGCGAACAGCAACGAAATAAACATACTCGAGTACTATGATGGAGGAAAGTACAATCAGCGAAACTGGCCAAACATCCTCATACCTTACCCTAAAAAAGGCCAGCGCATAGTCAAACACCAGCTTATCAGTTCAGCTAGTGTATGGCAGCATCCAAAAGACTAGAATTAATAAATTTTCATGTACTGTAGGGTTTAAAGCCAAGGGTACATCCAGGAAAGCAAAAAGGTCACAAAGCAACTAGTTTGACTGTAACCGATTTCTGAATGTACCTATTACGGACCATCTCCCGCAAAACTTTCACCAGCAAGAGTTTCGACAATAACACGGCATTTCCTTTGCTAGGCGGTGGTTAGGCGTCCTCGGTACATTTCCTCATCTTAAACTTGGTAGCCTCAATTTAAGCTGCAGCGATTCCAAATCGTTAACACTCTCCGACTTATGGGTAATTTCATCGCGCAGACCGCGGTTATCTCTGTCCTGTGAGGACAACGTTAATCAGACCTATGAAGGCAAAATACAAGCAAGTAACGTTTTGAGTAACAAATTTCCTACCTTCAAAGAGATGAATAAAGTTTGTGTTGTCAATTATCGGCAACGCAACCTTAGAAATATAAGGTGGAAGCTGATTTCTGAGGGCTAACTAGTTATAGATTGGTTTCTGGACGGTGTTGTAGGAAATTCGATATGAATTTTAGAATAAGAAACCATTGGCTCTAAGCCGATGTTGGATACGAATGAAGGTGTTGATGAAAACGATTTGAAAAAGGCCACAAGATGTCAGAAACATTAAAAAACGCAACATAAAACTTCAAGTAACTCGAGCAGTTTACTTCTAAAAAAAGAAACGAAATTTATATTTGATACAGGTTGATTCCACTTAACTGTTTCTGTCTTTGGATGTAAATTGATTAAATTCCATGGCATGATTGAGGTAATAAAGACAAAACGCCGTTACCTCGTTAATGGTCTTTTGATTTTACTTGTCAAATGGTTAATATTCACTGATGCGCAATACGTCTTGCTTGTTGTCGAAATGTGGGGCCAGTACCAGCAATACTTTCCTTTGGCTCAACGAGACAGACATAACTCAGCTGAAAGACGAGTGAAACCGCAGCTCCTCTCATCCTTAAACATTGTGAATTGTTTAAAGAAAGGTCCGCAAAGTGACCCATCTTAAGCTCCGAGACTTGTTCCTTACCGCATAGCATACGAACACACTCTGGGACTCATTTCGTACAACCTAATCTACCGCCAATGTATTCACCATATAGATATGCCGCTCTTGCTGTATCGTTGAAATTGACCAGAAAGGCAATGGTTCTCCATTTAAACAATCACAGAGGCCTCTTCTACTGAAGACTCAATTTAGATAGTGATATATTTAAAAATGGAGTCAGAAATAACCTGTGATTTTTCATGACTCGAATTGTTCGGTCAAAATTACGGCCAAATTACTGATTCTTTTCTTTCTTCTTATAAGACGGCCCTCGTCATGACAATTACTGGCTGCAGGAAGACTAGAGGATCCGACGCTACCAGGATTTTGGCTAAGTGTGTATGCAGCCAGCGTGCGATCGACCGGCTTAAAACATTCTGCTCGAGCTCATTGGCAAGGGATTACACCGCCACAGCAACAATGCTTTCGTAAACAGCTCCTTGTGGTAGAACCCTATTCCTTGGACAATTATCACAAACACAAACACGGCAAAAAAGCTGCTTCATGCATTGAAGTAAGCCCTGGTGGCTCTGTCGCCGTGGTTCGACGACACGAAATGTCGTATGGTGCCCGTGATCTCTGGTGTAAGATCCCGTGACAACTGTTCGGTTCCCAGTCACATAGTGCTAGGCGAAGTGATGTCAACTGCATCGCAGCATAAGACTATGAAGCACATCAGTAATTTGAAGTTACTATAAACAGGGGTGGACATGTGAAAGAAACCCTGTTCATTAAGCGTGGTTCGTAGTTTGTGGCATTCACAGAATGGATTTGTGTTTGCGACTTTCCACACATGCACAACTGACCTCTTTTCTGATACCTTAGTCAAACAGCTAATGCTTTTCAGTGCATGGGTGCAGCATCCTGGTCACCCAATTTACAATTACAACTTTACCTTTAGCGTGTTGATCAGGATTTCTTAACACAGAAGTCGTTTTGAAAGGTACATATGAACTCGAGAATTTTGCGGCAGCGACAGGTTTTTATCCAACTGCTATCTGCACCGCTCGTGGATTTCATAGTCAGGGCTATGATATTGGCTCAGTTTCGGAGCCTGATAACGCTACAGAATTCTAGCTGTCGGTTACTCTGGGAACTTAGAGTGACACTTTTGATGTTGTTTGATTCTATACATCCATCCATAATGAACTAATGTAGCCGCGGCGTTTCGCCGAGGTTTCATTGTAAATAAAAACCTGCACAATTTTGACATAAGATTTTGCGTATGGGCTGATTCCAACAAAGACTGCTACAATTAGTCCGATATCTGAAAGGTCTCATTGGCATATCTTAAAACATTTTGAAATTCTCTACCGAACGCTGTATAGTACTTGCTTGTGATGTCTTCAATTTATTTCTGAAATGTGCTGCGGTAGAAACTGACCACAATCGATTGTGCTGAATGGCAAGCTCGACTCTGCCGTTGTTCCAGTGTTGAATTCTCGGGAGAACTCCAATTCCAAAACAACAGTTGGCCGGGTTCGAAAAGTCTAGTGATATCATAATATTGTGGCTAATTTCGCATGAGCAAGATTACCTGTACCCCAGTGGGCGTGTACACATGAAATGGACGTGTAGCCAACGTGAAATCTTGTGGGGAGTCCGGGCAGAGAAACAATTATGGGTAACCAAAGGAACCAGAATACTTTTCACAAACGGTCGTTAGCGAAAAAACAGCGATGAGACCGGCTAGATGCCGTGACTAGCTACCTCAGACCAATCTGCAGGTCTGACAGTGTCCGTTATGAAGAGATTGGACCTTACAGTGATGTGACGGTTTGTGCCTCCGTGAATCAGTAAGCTATACTGAGGAGAAAGGAAGAAGCGACACTCGCAGGGTTTCTCATACCAGGTTGCGCAACGGGTAGAGCTCTGATCAAGATGGTCTCCTGATCCTCCAGGTTGGGGTTGGAACGTCAGGCGACCTGCTCTTGAAAAATGGCGATGCACTGGTATTTCCCGCCAAACACCGCCACCTGGCGGTCAGGCTTTTGAACCAAGGGCTTTGGTCAACGACCCTAAACGTCCTCCTTTCTAGGTTTGGGCGTCGTCGTAGTATCCCAGCCCAGCTACAACCATGATATCAACAACTAACAATACCCCCATGCCACATCGCCGTAGCGTGGTGTTATCAATCGGGTAGCCTTGCCTGCGGTATACAGCAAGGCGGGCAAGCCAAATCAGGCTACTGCTGACGCCTCCATCCTCTCTTTCACATACTTTTCTCCCCCCTCTCCCACCCCATTAGTGACTCCCTCCTTGTGGACCCATCTGTTAGGACTGACGACCCTATCCGTCTTGCATCGGTTTGGGCCGCAACACCTGAGCGTCAGCCGGCGCCGACGGCCTCAGGTACCTTGAAGTTAAGGTAGCGAAGCATCACTGTTGAACGCGAATTTTGTGCTGTCGATAATGATGATGATAATGACTGGCAGTATAGATCCACAAGAAATCAGGCACCGACCACTCGTGAAGCAAGGAGGATAAGACCCGATAAATGATCTTTTACCCGTGAGTGATTATGCCACTCTGAAAAAAAGGATCACAGCAAACAACCGTAACCCTGGTAACAAGGGAATGTCGTACGAACAAAGAAGTTAGGTCCCTGCCATGTTGGATAATGGGGAAAAATGGTGTGAAAAATAAAAGATCACAGGATGCTTTCGCAGCAGTTGAGATCTTCAGTAAAGCCACTAGTCTACAGCTGTCACAACATCCAGAACCATCATCACGATGAAGCCAATGATGGCCCAAATGGACGTCCAACGGCCATTTCCTCTGGAAATGAAAAGAGGAACAGTCGATAACTTCAGCTTAACATAGCGTCATTAGAGAGTAACCGCCTATATTCACGTAGAAGACCGACCTCTCTGTCTATGTAATGTTACACAGAGTTTTTCCATCAGGTTGATGCGTGCTGTCACTAGGAGCACCAGTGATATCAGAACAAGAATTAATACTCAATCACAAATGTTGTTTAAACTTTAAAAAACCACAGTATCGTACTTAGAACACCCAGCCATAGCAACAGGCGAACTTATAACCGAATTGTTTGTGCACAACCGATGCTCTGGTCAATCAGTAGCTAATGCATGCAGTCGACAGAAGGATAACTTCAAATATCCGAGCATGGTGAGGAATAGGTATTAGTAAAGTTGGACTGATCTGAACGTTGCGATTTAACCTCTAAAAGCTTTTAGGAGATCTGATGTTGACTTTAATCCTTTTCGAAATGCTAAGGTTTAAACAAACGCGTGGGTGTTTGCACGACTAGGTCATGTTTTTAGGCCATTTACCACTGGTCTCTCGTTTGGAACCCCGCGCAGTAAATCGGCATTCATCAATACTGTTGTCACCTGGCAAATGGCTGGATGGAATGAACTCTCGGAGATGAACGGACATCTGGCAAATGAGCCAGGTGAAGAATCCAGAATAATCAGTGGACGGTGGCTAGCCGGTGGACCATCATTGTCCAGTTCTTTCTTTCAGAATGCGTTCAGCTAATTTCAAGATTGCCTACTGGACATTTCCATTCAGTCTGGACCATGCTTTGGCAATGCGCATGCATCTATGCAAACATTGCATTTTTACCCATAGGGGAACATTTCTTGACGGGCAAACTACCATCACGTCAGCGACACAGATGTCGGAGGTAAAGATAATACGGCCTGATGAAATAGAAAAGTCTTCTCTCCACAAATCTATCCTTTCATCTACAAACATGCAGGCTGAGTTCGACGACACCTAGCTTTATACAGCACATTATAATTTATGCAATGTAAACCCTAAATCATTCGGCCATACTACTTAGTTTGTTTGGTAAACATGGATGTTCCAGCAAACATATCAATAACCGAGTTATGGATCTTGGACGAGGAAGAAAAACTTTGTTTGATATACCGCGGGTGTGAAGTGAAAGGACAATATTAGAATAAATATCTCTGACCTCCGTGTAGTATCAAAAGCACCTTTCAATTAACAAAGACGGTTGTCTGCGGCTGAAAACCAAAACTACGCTGTTCAATTGCCTGCCTCACAGTGAAGATATATCTCGCTCAGAACACAACCCAGCTCAGTTCTCCAGCTAAATACGCGAGGGATTTAAAATTGTCAGAGATTCTCCCATTTTTCCCACGAACCATAAACAAAAACCAGCGGAACTAGCTAAACATAGTTCTACATCCCTAGTAAAAATTCTGGAGGATAAAAATCGAACTCGGAAATGTTACGGGAATATTCTTTCTCGGACAGACCAAAATACACTTAACGTGTAAAGTTACCAGGCCTCGCCAGAGAGGAAGCCGTTAGGACAGTGGGTAGACAGAGGCAATGTTGTGCCTGAGAAAAATTCAATAATGAGTTAGTCCTACTGCTTTAAATATTACACAACTTTCTGTTCGTCAGTATAATTAAGTTTCTTCCATATTGGGGTGTTGCGTGATCCACTGACATTCCTCCATCCCCAGGATTAGAGAAAAATATCCAATGAAGGTATGACGCGAATATACTTAAACCAGTGGAGACGGCTGAGCAACACTGGAGGAAGAAAACTCTATCACTCAACGCCGATATGCATAGAACAACTCTACTGGTATGTGTGAGTGAATATGCCGCCAACGTAGACTGGATGTTTTGTGCACACAAAATCGGTCACCAGTTGAGATACCGACCATCGCAGACTGCCAGTTACTGCTCTGATAACTTGCCCATTGTCCGTCGCCGGCACGAAAGGCAGGTGCGCATGATATTCGAGTTGGGTGGTGGAACAGGCGAGCTTACCACCACCACATCGGTCAGTGCCGACAGGGGCGGTGGCGACGAACTGAACGAATTCACGAAACTGATCAACCGTTTGTTTTTGACGATATGCACACAACGACGCGATACATTTAGATTGTGCCCAAAGTGTGCATGCGTGAACCGGCAAAACAGCTGTGTGGCCTGGCTAGCGGACATGTGTGTGATTCCACGTAAAGACAGCTGCGCACTTGGCCGCTGCATTCGACAAACCTTACTCCAAACGCGCGCACATTGTCGCTAGTGGGCCTTTGTGCGGTGACCCAGATCGTATGACAAACCGCTTGCGTGTGTTCGCGTCCAAGGCTTCCAAAGCGTCGAAGTGTTTTTGATTTATGGATCAAACGACAGTGCAAAGCGTAAAAACGACCAAGGAGACTGAAAATCCAGTACCAAATGTGCTTGACGTTACAAAATTGGTCTGGTGAAAGGTCCATTTTTTAAATTATTCAGTATGACAAAAAAAATCTGTCTCAATCATTAAGAAAGTCAAATTAATAATTCCTAGTTTGCAAAAGAATAACCTCAACAGTTCCGAGGTATTGCACAACAAACAGGGTAGATAAAGGCGTAGAGGTTGCCGGCAGTACAATGAGGGTATACGTAAACCGTATATTGCTGTCTTCCTCATCTAAATTGGAAAATTTTTGTACTATTGCTGCAATTGTGTCTTGAAGATGGAATCCGCGCGTTCCTCCCGTGCTTGTAAGAAAGGCGCTGCAAGCTGTTACAAGATTGTTACCTTTTTTACCGCTAGCTATTATTTTTCATCACAAGTAATTCCAACGTGAAGAGTACCGAGCTTTTCAGATAGTTGAAAGAAACTCTCTAGTTTATGCGCTCTGTTGTAAGATTTCTCCAAGATAACCCCGTTTTTATACATAAGTCCCCGAGAGATCAACATAGTTTCCGATGTTATAGGACATACTAAGTGGCTCCGTGAAACACTTCTAACTGAGTATAGCACCACTTGAAAAATCTAGTCACAAAATATACGAAGCATGCCTCTTATTTTTGTGAACTAGTGAGGTGTAACGTGAAGCGGGTTAACCCGAAAAATACTATCTGGTCATAATTTAACGTAAATTTGTTGACAATGTGTGGCAACGGGAAAATCCGACTTTTTCCTTTAGAAGATCGGCTAATCCATGCGCGAAATGGTTAGTAATTTCAGAAGGTATTATGAAGGCGTATATGTATCCTCAGAGGCAGCAGACAGCATGCGGACGCTTCACTAGCGAATAGGAAATCCAAGATCTTAGTGTCAACTGTTACCAACTTAAACAACTGAAAACAATGACAAAATAATAAAATATGGACTTGGACAGAAGAAATACCTTGGGCAACCAGTAACCAGTTCTTAAAACGCTCTTGTGGGTGAAACCATAAACCACAACCGTTCGAAAATCGCAAGCACGTGTATGAGGGAATCAAACTGTGTTAGCTTGTTTTTGTTGGTATACAGTCAGGTTGCCGAAAGTCATCACAAACGAACTTACAAAACAGGAGATCAATAACTAGTGCCATTCAAAGTTGGACACCTCTGATGGGTTTATGGATAGGAGGTTAGCCCGGCACACTTTTTGACAAGGCGCACATGGGGTAGGTGTAACGATGCAAGGAAAGTAAGGTGCTCCACTTTTGCTCGAACCCCTATTATCGCCAACCATATAATGAACAATGGCACACAAGACTATGGTGTCCAAAATAATTTCGAAGAACGCTTGGTTGACTCGGACCAAGTAGGTATTTGTTTTGGAAATAAAAAGCGAAAATCCTCATAACCAGACAGGCCAAGATGAGTTCGTCTTTCGGTACGCGCTTTTTTACCCGAAACAACTGGTCTGATAGGGGGTTCTCTCGATTCGCGTGCAACACTACGCACGTGAGACGTGCCCATGTTACTTGATCTGTATGGACAACAAATCGATATTTCCGACTAGCACTAGTCCGATAGCCACCTGACAGCGGTTGCGTAGGCAGGCACTTGAACTGTTGCATATATTGTCAAATTATGGCAGCTGTGTCATGCGCAAGGTAGCCTCAGTTATCATAAAACAAGAAGAGCTCCACTTTCTATATGAAAATGAGAAGAGCTGCAGAGTACAAAGGACGTTATGAGAGGTCTGGCTGTAGTCAGTAGAAAGTTTCTTTCCAGACAGATGTTCTGACGGTGGTTGCTTGTAAATAGTGATATAACTCCCTGCCATGAAAAAATCTATCGAAATCACTGTTTTGCAGAATGCTATTGACCTCAACAACAGCACCTTTCGTACGGCAATAAAACATTTGTACCCAATGCAGATGTTGCTAGCTGCACGAGTGCTAACAAAAAACACCATGCTGGTGTGACTCATTTACCTGTGCTGAGCTTCTGGGATAACATCATCAAAGACAACAAAAAGCATCGCTCCGGCGGCAAATCCAAGCGCATATGGTTGCAACCTGCGGAAAAACTGTACCGCAATGCAGCCAAAAATGCCCGCAACCGGTTCGACCAATCCGGAAAGCTGCCCTAAGCTAAAAATTTTCAAAAGGGAAAACCGAAGAGTACACAGAACAGAAACTCATGGGAAAGTGGAAGTCGGAAAATACTTTCCTCATATACGTGAGACATGTGACTGAAACGAATATCGGATGCCCGGAGTTGGTTTACATTCGATATCGCCATTTGAAATCCACGAAGCCTAACTTCGCTATCAACATCAGAAATTTGTGGTAGGAGAACAGAGATGTAGTTCAAATAAATGCTGTGGATCAAATGAACCAAGAGCGAACCGGATGGCTTTCTAAAAAAAACCTAGTAAATAAACATAAAACGAAGATACTGTGACCAGATTAGATGGTCACCGTTGCTCCACTATAGTGTTGTGATCTCGCTGGCAATCCGTAGAATTGCGAGCTCCCTGCATCTCAATCGTAACGCTGTCTAGTTAAGTTGCACAAACGAAGCAGTGTACAGTCAATGTACAGGTAAGTAGTAAAGGCCTTTGTGTGGCACATTCAGTTGAAGAATAGCATAAACGAGAGATTCAGTTGAGTTTCCCATGAAAACCAAATTGATGTGCAAATGAGTGTATTTATCGCAATAGCAAAGGACTTTCTCGTAGCGTTGTCATGCAAATCACATTTGCCGGTAACAAGCCGGTTGAGTAGAACCATATAACGGGTATATATATATATATATATATAATGGTTCACTTACACAGTGAGCATACATTTTAACGGCCTCGGTGATCGACAGTAGGGGGAAAAGCACGATTCGTGATCTATTTTGAGGACCCCGGCAGGAGATTTGAAAGGCGGGAACACTGCATTCCGATTTTGGCCAAGTATGAGTGTGTAACAGTTGAGACCGCAAGAGACATTTATGGTCTCAGATTCCTGATAAGTGCATACAGAGGGCAATACACAAAATACGGCAGCCGATTTTGGCGGTTTACCGTTCACCTGCAACTCACGACGGAGGCGGAAATAAAACTGCTTAAGAACATCACAAACGAGAGATTCAGCTGGGTTCCAGGTGAGTCTCACGTCAAAACCAAGTTTATATGTAACTGTCGGAAATTGTTTCAGTTAGCAGCCGCTTGGGTTGAATCAACAAAATCCCTGGATTTTTTTGTTCAAAATCCCTTCCAATGACACCTAACCAGAAATTCCTTCTCTCAACAAAGATGAAATGATACGATACAAAATTCCCCCGGAAATGTTGCCCAGAGCAAATAATGGTTCACACCTCCTAAAGCCCACGAATCGGCACAGTAAAAATTGGTGTCACTCTTTAGATAAACTTACAAGAAACTCTTGGCAAATCCACATCCAGCAGCATTCAAGGGTAAGCTAACCGCCAGACCCTCCGGAAAATTCTGAATCGCTATGCCGATAGCAAGGTTCCTGTAGAAGAGAAAAGGAAGGCAGCCATGTTCGGAATTCAGCAACAACAACAAAGTAAAATGTAAAAGAGAGCTAAGGCAAACTTAAAGGCAGTCCATCTCTGCTCAACTGAAACCCACAATAGTAAAATACCTCGATCCGGACCAAATCATTCGATTCTCTAAAAATTCCACTCTTCGACGATACCTAAATTTCGTATCGACCTACACCGACATCCGTGACCATAGTGGGCACCTTTTCACTTCCTGCACGTACAACCATCACTTTACGGATGGAACCCGGCAAACATTTATTCGCCATATTGAACAAATCTCTCATCTGTCACCGAATAGGTCCACATTCGCAAAATGTCTATGTATTAACTCACTCTTGAAGGGCGAAATTCGGCGTTAGATAGAACCAACAGATTAAAATGAATTCACCTTATCAACAGACCACTTTGGAAACAATGAGATCAGATCAATATAATTTACTATGTTAACGACAAGTCCAACAATATGAAGAGTGCTCATACAACAAGGCATTGCGCGTAGAATAAACTGAGCCCCACAGAGTCGTTAAGCAGACAAACGAATCAAGTTGCAGGCTTATGACGAGACGGCTACGACTCAGTGGGGAGGCAGGACGTGAACATGGATGGGGGTGCCACCAAGTGATTTGCTAAAGTAGAGAAAATGGAAGTACATTGAGAATTGTCCAGTAATTCGCGGGTTTCTTTTAGACACTACTGTTTCTGCAAAGGGAATGCTATTGATAAACAAGAAAACTGTCAGAAAACAACTTCTGCTGGTTAAGCCATGAAAAGTGAAGCACGAACTTTTCACCTCACTAAGTGGTGCACATCGCTAATCCCTAGATCGAAATCCGACGGTCTGTCAAGCATGTGTAATCTCCTATTTTTCAGATTATCTATCCAACGAATTCATAGACAATAGAAGCGGGTAACACAGGAAATCGAGGCCTGACCAGGCCATTACGCAAAGCATCCTAAACCTAGAGCCAAACCTCCTCCACTGAGCGGATTTAATGTATCTAATGTCATAACTACACCTTACTATTGACTTTCTTCGAGTGTGCGTGATCTTCGGTATGGGATCAGCTCATGTGATTTGCGAGGAGAACTATGGGATCGAAAGGCAAACCGTTCTAGCAAAACCAAATGTTAATCGTGTCATCGATTTTATCGGAAAAGTTGCACTCAAGAAGACCAAAGTAAAATTGAGAGGCTCACCTTGGGTCAAAACCAGGGGTTCCAAAAGTTTGGAATAGAAGGTTAAAAAAACAGACAAGTGAGTCAGTGGATGCGGGAGTTACAACAGAAAACTAAATATATGATGACCATCCGAGGAATGCTAGTGACATGAGGCAAACGGACTGACAGTTCGAAAGAGAAATGTCTTCAAACTACGATCGTTAGACTATCTCTATCCTAATATGTGCTCCGGCCATTTTCCAGGAACCGGCTGATCCATACAATGTTCACACCGCTTTCAGGCATGCGGTACTAAGCTTTTAGTACTCACTAGTTTTCCGAATTCCTGTTGAATCTACCTACACCATGAACAAGTGGGACGCGACAAAAACCAAAGCAATTTCGATCACACTCTACATGCTGCCGCACGATAACTCACACCTGGCTGTTGTCTAGGCTGGCATCGTGTCGCTCCATTGAATTTTCCCCGACTAAGCTACGCCATTAGCACTAACACTTCAGAGTTCCCATTCTGAAATGTTTCATCACCCTGGAAAACACTGCATTCCAACCGATTCAAATTTTCTCCACTTATCAAATCGGGAATGCTTAAGTTAGCGATACAAATTTCGGAGTGAACCGAAAACCACCGTTCAAATAAAACCCCGTCATTTTGGCCCGAGAGCAGTGTTACTTGTGGTATGTTCGGCAGCTCGCTGTTGTTTGGCTATCGGACCTATCCTTCCGGAGTAATCGAAATGTCTTAGCCAAACCGAGGCCGCGTGATAGTGAGAGGAAAGACCGCATACTCCAGGCATGAATCACTTCTGTCCATTATCTGGGACAAACCGACGATCAGTGGAAGTCTGATAGTCATGGGAATTGAAGGCTAGCGTTTTACGCCACGCCCTGAATGGCTGGCATTCTCCGTCGACCAATAAGTACTGCGCTTCAGCAAGTCGTCAGTCAATCAACGCGTCTGTGTGAGGACCTAGAATCAGATCTGGTCGCCATGACCTGGATGTTGGGCGTGAGGTCGCATGAATGCTTCATTTGAATGGGAGGTGAGCATCACTCTACGCTCAACACCACTCTCGAAGGCAGTCTGAAACACCACCACACAACTGCAACCTGGTCATGTCGCATCACCACTGTCGAGCCAACTGACACCTCGACGCGACCTAGAGTCCTTAAGGTGTCCCAATGCTACTTACACTCTTCAGCCGGCAAGCAGCAGGCAAGACAGAAATCTTTATTAATTTTCGGTCATGGCCGCGGGGTTTCGACATGACAAATGTGACTCCTACTCAGTTGGCTGGTCTCGTATCTTTAAGCCTATCAAACAGACCAATATAAAGGCCACTCCGAAAGAACCTGGATCAATTGCTTGCAGTACAAAACCTGTGAAACGACTCGACAGGGACCCTATAATCCACACTCTGCTGAAGGTCAACGGACGGTTCGTCGGGAGCTTGAAGGTCGGAAAAAGTAAGAGAACATCGCGGGACTATTTGGTGTGAAACAAAAGACAATCGACTACCTATCCAGTTCCCTTTGTAGACCTGTTCTCCTACTGTTGTAAACATTAAGGCTTCTGAAGTGGTAAAAAAGAATCCTTTCTATGTGTCCAAACAGTTAATGTTGTAAGAAAAACACGAAACTCCTGGCGTACACACTTCGATGTTCTTCAGCGATCGTAGTTTCAGTTGAATGAGATTGTAAGTGAGCGGGTAGAGATTTACAATGGGGATTTCGCAAGGATCCGAAGGTCTGTAAAAGTTACCTAAAACACTTAGGTGCTACTTGCTGAAACAGTTGTGGCCCACCAGTATGAGTGTTCATGGTGATATGGCCATTCAAATACTATATACATTGATCAACGAAGCGTTATTCCTCCACTGATTCAGACCACGAAGCACGTCAAACGAAGAACAGCACTGCACGACACAGCGTTAACCAGATTGCATATCTGAATGCCTGACAAAGGCACTGAAGCACTCAGGTGACGAATGAGCCTGTGTAGTTCAAATAGTATGACGAAAAAAGGTGCCATGTCCGCGGAGAGGAATGGAATATAGACAACGTTTCATATCTACGTTCGCTATTGGTTAAAACGAAAATTTCTATGCGAGCGTGCAACCAACCTACGTGTGCAGCCTTGTGGTTGGGCGGTTCATGTGCGTTCTCGCTTAGTGTGCGTTCGATGGGAATATTCTGGCGCATGACGTAGGTAACGGCAGAGGCTCTATACTTGACAAACAAATTTTAAGAGTACCCAAAAATCTGTTTTGCGCAGCTTTCCAGCTAGGGAGTACGATGAAAGGCCAAGCAATGGACCTACACCTTTCCTTCTCCAAAAAATTTGATTCAATTACCCTTACTAGAAGAGCGGTGAAGAGTGTAGACTCCTTGGCCAAGAACACAACTATCAAGGATAGCCAACAGTCTTGATCAGGTAAACGCTGTGCTGAAAAAGGACAGCTGGTTTGAGAGTACTGCCTGAGTGTCACCACGAAGTATTCAAGGTCAAACGTAATTGTTTCGGTTCAAAAGCACCGGCAACTCGACACTGGAATTAACAAGAACAGTCGTTACGTGGAGCAGCACCTGAGCAGTGAAAGGAAACAGCGACTGCCAACTACCTTGCATTGGCCAACGTTGACTGAGAATGATGACCGATTCCACCGAATGCAATCCCAACTGCCAACCCCTCGGGAATGTTATGGACGGTTACTGCTATGATCAGCAACCATAAACGACGGTTCATCGCGAAACGTGGGGTCAAATCAGACAGCCGACAGTGGTTTCTATGCGACACATCAAGTCGATATCCGTCCGCGGTTCCTCCGTTTGCCGTTTCACCACCACCATCATCATTGGAGGATGATTTCTTCCGCAACTTGCGTACCACTTCCATTCCGTCCTGCGAAACAGAACAGGTCCCCGCTACAGAAAAGGAAACAGAAGATGAAAGACTTAGATGGTTACCAAGACAACCTGCCGGCAATCAGTAATGACAGCAACTGGGCGTTGGTAGTTTGGTGAATTTTGACAGGCAGCACAATGAAAACGCATGCACTCTCACACACGTTCAAGAGCGGAAAACGGTGTTTCAGAGGTTAGCACTTCGTAAGACGATAGACAAATGTTACGTACGCAAAGTAGTAAGAGTAAAATAACTGACGGAAACACAAAACTATTACGTTAACACCGCTGCCTAGCTTGTACCGCCATTACATAAAAGAATGAAGTCAAGCAGACAGTGGGAACCAGATGGGAACAGGGGGAGGGCGAAAGAGCTGGTAGCCTGAACAAAAGAAGGTCTGAAATGCCCATGGGAGAGTCTAAAGGTGTAGCGTAGGAGACAAAGGGTTGATGCGGCACATGATGATAAAAGTCGGCAATCTCTAAAAAGGCTAACAAATGAGAGTAGAAGAAAATTTACAGCCCTATTTGCACCAAAAGTTTTTTATGCGCAACTTAAATGTTTTCGGAGTAAAGCAAAATGGAGAATTGTACATGTGACTTTGACCATCAAGTTTAGTTATTCTGGTAGTAACCGTACCGCTTATAAAAAGTTCATCTTTAGCACGTTTTTTGATCGCTTCAACCAGTATTCTTATTTGGAGACGGAACCCAAATTAAAGTTTGTTCATGTCGATTCCAGAAATGAACATGATTGGTAAGGTGTTCGAGGATGAACTAAAGGAAAATTGGTGTCAGCCTTCTTGCTGCCTTATCTGATCGAGGTTATATATTCCTTATTACTCAGGAACGCAATCACACTTTCACAAAAGGAAATAATTTCTCCGAGTTGATCTATTCTCCTAACAAGCCTCTGATTACACACGATCAGTGGTGCTCAACCTCATTCGCACAATGCAACTGATTTTCCATCGGTCTGGATAACGTTCCAGCTAGGTGTTACCCACTCGAAAAGCAGAAGTCCCCAAAGATGGAGACAACATCAAGCTTACCAAACATGTCGACTGGAGATTTACGAAGAATCACACGCCATATGAGTTCCAACATGTTCTAGTGGCATTACATTTCCTCCTTAAAAGCACTCAATCAAAGTAAACAGAAATGAATCGCTGTGTAGATGTCCTAGAAGAAGTAGCACCGATAACTGGTAATTTCTGAGATCCGACTGTCATCTAGGAATCAAAGCAATTGTTTGCGTGCGGAAGCGCAAAACGGAGAGATAGGATAGTGTGGTAGGTCCCCGTTAACTGATCACCGAAGAAAAAGAACCTCCAAATAGCAAAAAGTGCAGGACGTTTAAGACAGCTCAGCTGAACGAAGGTGAACGTCTTCACGTGAAAACATAAACTAGACGAACAAATCTTTAGTTCGATTTACGAAAATGGAAAGATTTAACCACACATTTACCTTATTTGTATTGTATAACTTTGGGTTTTAGCGTATACCGTAAACAATGACGGGAATCAATAAATCAGTCAAAAAAACGCTCACTCAAAGCATAAGCAAGCAGAAAGCTGATTTGTTGTTCGGACGTTCGCTAACCAGGAGTTGTTCTCGTTGATGAGAGCTGCTAAGGGATAAGTTCAAGGACAAAACTTAAGGTACTTGAACATAAAGACTTTGTATGTTGACCTCCCAGATTAGTAAACCCATCGGTATATGATGATTAGGGAAATAAACGACCTCTTTTAATAACCAGCTCAATGTTCCAAAAGCTTGCAATCTGTCAAGTTTTCCAGGTAGGGCAACATGATAGCGCCCCATCCTGGAACAATTTCACAGTACACAAAATAAACGGAATCAGATGCCGTCAAAAATAAAGGCGGAAGCCACTGCAGGCGGGCGTGTACAGAGGGGGCTAGACGCCTTCGAATAAAACAAAACGGAAGGAACCTGTAAATTAGAGAAGGATAGTGGATTAGTGATGGGAAGTGGAATTCTTCCTCAGCTACCTCTTATTAGAGAGAAATTCAATGTCTTACTTTACCCTCAGAAAACGATTTTAACGAGTAATTGATGGGACGGAACTCGGATTTTTCAGATGAAAACCCACTGGGATGCCCGGATTAACTTAATGCAGAATACAGATCAAAATCTGTATGGATATCAGAGAGACGAACAGTCGAAAGCGCGTATGGTTCAACTACATTAAATCAGTGAGGAAACGGTTTCCTTTATATCCTTTTTAGGGTGAAGGATATGTTTCTGCCACATAAATTCATTTTGAGGTCTGTGATCTCATGCATCCTTCTGCACCGAATTTATCACCTCCAGTTTTCACCCACCCTCAAAGAAAGCGACTTCGTGTCGATTGTGCAATCTAGTGAACTCTGATCCAAGTGTAGAATTCTAATCAAATCCGTATTTATGAAACCCATGGGTTCTGGAGGGCTTTGTGGTCCACACCAATTTATTCTCATAAGGTATTTTTAGTGGATGCACCTCATCTCCGAATGCTCAAATCCTGAAACGCACTCCAACTTACGGCAATTTTCGCGCGCATACCTGTGAATCGCTGCCTCCTCGTCTTCTTATTTTTGCTACCCCTGTATTGCTTCTGTATGCAGCACGAATGCCGAAAATTCACCACCTGACGCTGCAACAGACTAGGCCTGAACGGAGGCAGACAGGCGCACACTTTTAACTACTGCTAACTTGTCAGTAGCTCAACTAGTGTGCCTGTGTGAAATAAACGAGTGACCACCGCGACCCGGTGTGGCATGCAAATAAAGTACTTTAAAATAGATATGAATTACTGAGTGTGTAGAGAACATCTGTAATGTAAATAGATTACAATCAGGAAACGGAACTAGTGGGTAGAGAAAGTACCCAAATGAAGAATTAGACCGAACGCAGTGGATGAACTCCGGACTGCCGTAATACGTGATTTTCTAAACTACTGAGGAAGTGGTGTACTGTATTAGGAAGATATGTTGCCGGATTTGGTCTCAATTGCGAAGAAAGATCTTCGTAGTGGATATGAAACGATCAGTACAACTTCGGTACCCCGTATGAAAGTGCAACGCGGGATAGGGTGTAAACTTCGTCAGCGACTACCATTCGTCTGCTCCCAGCTTGATTTATTTTGACGGATTAAACACACACAAAGCGACTAATTTTGGCTTGCAGTCAAATATCCCTCAGTCATAACCAGTATTGTACAAATACAATCTCTAATAGTATAGTTCTTTTCCCCGTCTTTCCAAAAACAAGTTTGCGAGTGAAACACAGATCTCCGGAGGAACTACCTTTCGAAGCCAAGAACGTATTAAGCCATGGGTACATCCGCTGCTTTCATGAGACTAACGTACAATACAGAATAACTTTACAATACCCTACATTTTTCTGAGTATCCCGATTACAGTAAGAACAGCTCAGTAATTAGTGAGCAGGTCAAGAAGACTTACGAAAGCTTGAAGATGCTTGTTGAGAGAGATACCGTCCCTCAATGTTTCCCGAATAGGCCACAGGGGCGGGAAGAGGCATCAGCCACTGTGAAAGACAAAGGAGGAAGCAAATCTTCGGAGAAAAGAACTTGTACATTAGGTAACACGGTGAAGACACGCTGTATAGGGACACACGAAGCAATGAATAAAAACAACCCGATCGTAATGCAGCGACTCTCCGATCACCATATCACAAACTCTACCAAAATTGATCAGCATAAAAAGATATAACAATGTACGATATCATTGAGAAGTACAGTCACCAACTTCTTAGTCTAGTTCCGGAGCCGCATAAGGCAACACTAAGATATATTAGCCGACTATTCTTACTTGGAGTTGTAGATGAGATATTTTTCACTATGACGTCGGCAGAAATTAGCCCCCAGGAAACTGACTGTCATGATACAGGTAGTTACCATTCAGGCGCACCAGTTTTTAGAAAACATAATAATGGTTTCCTTCACAGGACTAATCATAAGGTCAACGAAAACTCCAGGTGGCGGAGTATCACACGGTACGTTGCGAGATGAATGGCAGTGCAATCTATATGATTCGAACTCCAGCACATCAGGCAATGTCGAGCAGAGGCTCGACAAACGCAGTACCGGGATAGGGTAACCAGAAGCACCAAACTGATGGTGACAAACAGTCCCTCTGTCATGGACAAACAAACTTGTTTGCCCTGCAGATGGGTCACACGTAAGTGATTCTTCAACACAAAAAAAGTGAGTAACAGTTTCAGTGGTTCAGAATGGTACTTTTGGTAGAGATAATTATTCGGACAACAGTTCCCACGCAAATCTCAGCTGATGTTTTGAAAAGACCCGGAAAGAATCTCAAATCTGGGATCTGGTAAGTTGATTGTTTTCCTACAACCAAGGGACGCAGGCCTTCAGAACTCGAGTGCTGTGAACTTGAATTGAACAGTGAGATTCTATAATGAGTTACATCTGTCCGGTCTGCAAGAAAGCTGGTGCAGATAACTTCGAGCCAAGCAACTCATAGGATTTATTGTTTGACGGGCTCCATTGATTCTGCCTAACAAACTACACACTATCAAGCTTAAGACTGTGAACAACCGGCGATCAGAAGTCCAACAAAAAACAGTAAATAGTAAGGTCCGCTGTTCTGTGTAACTGAACCGCTTACCTTATATTACTCTGATGTTAGCATAACCGTCCACGTAAAATAAGCAGTAATACTCGGCAACCAAAAGTAGTGGCATCAAAAAACATCACAATATAAATCACCTAAATCACTGCGATATCCACGATTTTGGTCGACGGTTTAGAAAAGCACTCGATAGGGAATTACAATGCAAACACAAGCATGGGCTGGTTCCGAGAAGTTCGAAACGACTTGCGTTTTTTTCAGTAGTGCGGTTGTTATAAAACTAAAAAAGAGTAACAGACCTGGTGGTAGCTCATGCGTCATGGCAGGAAAACGGTTAAGAAACAGCAACTAGTATTTTAAAAAAGAGAACTCACGTCGACAGGTAGGAAATACGAGGCTGATCCAACAAAAGCAGCCCCTAGAATTAATCCAACCGTGACTGGAAACACGGCAGCTGCTCCCCAGTCTAAGTCGTCTTTCGCCATTGAAATAGCGGGGTCCAAGAGAGACCAAAATGAAGCAGCAAGCATAACCTAGCAAACAGTTGAGCGTAGGATAGTAGGCGAGTACAGAGACAACAATATACAAAAAACATATATAGTATTGCTTACTCCGGCCGAAAATCCGAGACTTCCATCTAGGAGGAGGTGCTGAATGAAGAAACGTGAAAGGTAATACGTAGGTCTATCCCACACACACACTTACACAGATCATAATAGGGAGAAGCTACGCTCTCAATCGAAATGGGAAGTGAAGTTCTAATGAATTAAAATCGGTATTTCTGAAACAACGAATCAACTGTTGCCGAGTCCTACTTAGCTGGTATGCCATGACTCTCAAGGCTCTCTGTATAGTTTCACTTCTCAATGCTGTTTCCAGGGTTCACGTTCATTTTGATACAGAAACCCACCTTGTATAGCTCGACTCCACTTACAGGACATCGCGAATACGCTCATGTTCCCGAACCATGATATATCTCATCATATAGAATTATCCGGGAACATGAGCGTATTCGCGATGCCCTTTAATTGAGATCGAGTTTTACGGTGTGGGCTTCTGTATTCAGCTGTAATCTTGGGACTGTGAAGAACGCTTTCGGTATGGTTCATGTCACCCATGGACCAGTTACGCGTTCTTATGCTCGAAGAGGCTGATGAATGTTGGAAAACGCAGCGTACACTTCACATCGTATATGACGGTTTTTCTCTTTACCTATTGCCCGGTTGGTCTGCTTATTACTACTGCTTATTCTTGCCTCTAAAAAAACTCGTCATTATAATTTTAAAAGTGGACAAATAATCTTAAGGCGATTTACTCAGATCACTTGGACGTCAGCGTCTGGTTCATAACGCACTAACCTCACAATAAAGGGTGGGGGTCAAAGATGCTGTAATGTGCGTAAACTTGTGGACATTATTGTTAACAACTTGCGTTACTGTATAGCGACTGCCCCCAATATGCGAATAAGTAGGTCTGTATAACATCCGGAGCTGCTGCTCCCCAAGGCCGATGATCCATAACAAGAGCGGTGCAGTCAATTTTTATTCCACCGGCGGAGCTCGTAGACAGTGTGCAAACCGCGGTGATTAGCACTGGTTTTCTTGATCAATAGGCTAATGAGTCTGCGCCCGCACCACAACGTTTTCATTTCCAGTGGTACTCTTTGCTATCGAAGTCGTTCCTATGCCACTTAACGACCCTTTACATCAGCCCAAGCATGGACACAGATTGAACGCATTGCCATTAGTCACAGATGTCGGAGTTATGTTCAAGATCGTCGTCCACAATTCTGTACTCGTAAGATCCTCGGGAACGTTAGGTGACCGCATGACCACTGGGTTGAAACATTATTCCAACTGGATTCTCTGACACAGCAGTTCGCTCTATTTACCCGGACGGGATCAGCACAAAGGGCCTTGAGTTAAAATAGACTAACTTAAGAACTATGGTGTAATCAGCAGCACTGACTTGATGAGCTCAAAACGAGCAGTTCATGGCACCAGCTCCTAATAACACTACACGGTATTGGCCCCGAAAAGGTACTTTATTAGAAGCATCTGAGTTGACCATAAATCTTGACGGCCAAAAGGCTCTTAGGGGATGGAAGATTCTGGAAACACAGCAAGGTCCCTGATGTACTAGCCAAATTGTGTGCGAAGCGAGTGGTACACCGGCGCGCAAATTACGAAAACACTTACAGGAGTAAAGGGAACGCTCTGACCCTCAGTTTAACGGGCCATCTGGTCTCCCTGTTCTAGAAAACATAACCACTTCTGCTATCGCAGTGTACTTTGCCACAAAACCAGAGGTTAGACACAGGACCGTGGCCTTGGTGCAGAATTGATCACTCCTAAACAGCTTGTCATCACGAGAATAGACCTTACCAGTGTGATGGTTTGTGCACCTCCACAACCAACGCACGAATCTTAAAGACCAGAATTGCTTTTGCCAATCTGCGGCACTTGTGGAGTCAACAAGGCATATCACTGGGTCTCAGAGGACGCGCACACCAGACTACAGTGCGGGCTACATTATTATATGGCTGCGAGACTTGACCACCTCGGACGGAGGATATGAGACACCTTCACATCTTCGACCACTGATGCCTGGGAGCTATAGCTGGAGTCGATTGGAACCAACGAATTCGGAATGAGGTTACCAGGAGACGGGATTCTGGTGAAGCATACGGTACTTCACTCAAACAATGCATCTAGCATTGCAAGCTAAGATGGTTGGGCCATGTATTACGCATATCGAGTTACCACCTGCCGAGACGAATACTGTTCTCCGTGCCTACTTCGGAGTGGCGGAAACCTACAGATGGACAGAATTTGACATGGCAGAAGGGAATGAAGGATGTTACGAAATGTTTGAGTGCTGTTGGCCTTCCGGGATAAAGTTCACGTGACCCTCCCTGTGCTTGGCTGGAGACAGTGAACGATACGGCGGCTAACCGATGTCAGCGGCGTTCACGCTCAGTTTCTATCAGGATTGTTTGACTGAGTGTTGAAGGTGCAGGCACCTCGGATGTCTGTTGTAAACTAGCTCCAGGTCCCCTCCCTGCGACATTTTTCTTCCTTCCATTATATTGCTTCATTAAAATACAATCAGGATGGTTGTATGGCAGTGAAGTACCAGTGTTCTAATCTGGTTCTGTTGTCAATGATGATGACGATGATGATGATGATGAATTCCTACTCGGGTGGTCATTCGTAATGTCTTAGCACTGTAGCTTTATTTCATCAAAGTTTGTGCACTCACACAGGCAGCGCTCACACGTGCTGAAGTTTTTGTGATTACCCACAGTCTATAACATATCAACTTTACTGACGACGAAGAGGCAAACATCTAGGCAGCAAAATAGGCAGGCAGGGCACAAATCAGTCTGACAGTTAGCGTTTCACATCAATAACCAGTGTCCCACAATAAACTTACAGCTGATGCATTAGCCTTAACCTCAGGGCAACTAATCCGGAGGAACTGACCCCAAATGATATTGATCAGTCATCCAGGCCTAACTTAATGTCTTCATAATCAGTCTTTGATTTACTAGCGATGGTCTGCAAAATAGAACCACTGAGCTTTCACAAACAGCATTTTTGCCAATCTTCATAAGGGATACAAAACCTCTAATTTGGTAATCTGTAACAGTTCGGAGCACGCTTCGAGACGGCATGGCTTCGGCATAGCGGGTTTTGAGAAGGAGCTTAAAGCAAGTGACAAGAGTGACTAATCTAAAACTCAACATTTTGGAGTTCGTAAGTAACACATCTGAAACGGTCTGTCATTGTTAACTGACTAGGGTCCGTTGGGACCGACCGCATCCGGAACAACGCAAAACAGAGGTTTTGACTCAAGAAACTTACGTGATTGTTTCCCTCTGAATTTTTCGTGTGTAAGGCACAGAGTGATGCTCCAATAGCAGTAACCAACCAAGTAAGTCCAGTACCAAACAGAGTCTGGGTAAGAGGAGAAAAACCTTCAAACATTGGAATGATTCGTGCTGAAAAACGAAGTAAAATGAACCATGTAAGTAAACATCAATTCCACATACCTCAGTTCTCATGCTGCCCTGTCCTTTCGAAAATGGTCTAAATTTTACTCAAATAATCGTGTTAGCCTTCACAGAGCAAAACCGCGAAAAGTCGTCACGTTACAGTGCGAAATCCTCCACTTCATTTTACCTCACTAAAGAATGGAATTCGACAACACTGTTGTTGCCGACCATACTGACGATGATGACAAACGGCTTATCTGTCCAAACTTAGAAAAACAAGTTATCGTCCTCCCACAGAGTAAGTTAAAATTCTCCTGAACACGGGGATTTCTCCAGTCGTCTGAGGAAGCCAGTGAAGGCGTCTAATGCAGAATCGATCCTTAGGCCTAGTGCCCACACTGGTATCCATCAGTATCACACAAAGGGCGAAACTGTAGCTGTCACCGTTTTGCTTCTAGGAAGAGGGTTCGGTTACATTTGTACGCGTTAGCAACCGCTTTCGTTTTTTGGGACGCTGGAGCCCCACAGATTACATTTGGTTCCAGCCATACCAGGGACCGTGCCAATCGAAACCCAACATAGGGAATATCTCACGCAGCGGTGGAAAATGTGTCTTGCGAAGGAAAGCGTTGAAATGGCCGACTGGATGGCCATTGCACTACTTCAGGTTCATAGCACTCTCGTCTGAACAGTCCCTTCCCGTCCTGGCGCAATTATCCTGGTTAGTCCACACCAAAGGAAGGACTAACCGGAATAACTACGCCAGGGGGGAGGACTGTTCGAACGAGTGATGTGAACGTGAATTCCACGGATCCCAAAACTACCTAAGTTGTAATAATTGCCTCAGAAAGGAAAATTGTGCTACCTTAAACGATAAGAATAAAACCATATATACAATATGGGACATTAGCTAGAAACCGTCCAAAAATGTGTTAGGAGTAGCAAATCCAGCGGCGACAGAACAAAAGGGGTATTGAATCTAACTTGACCTCGTGATAATTCCCCCATTTATCTGCTCACTCCGCCTGCGTACTTTTGATCTCCACCTGTTTTGCCCATCTGTACCCGCCGCTCACCTTGCCGCAATGGCGTGCCGTCCGACACTTGTGTATCAGCATGTGTGTCTGTGTGAATGTGTGCAGCCGACCTACTTACCTATGCACGTTCGTGTTCCGTTTGCTGAGTCTGCCCTGATTTGCTCTGTCGTGATTTCCGTGAGATCACATCGCCAATCAGAAGCACGAGACTGTTGTCGGGATGGGCGGCCGCAACCCACACAACTGAGCCAACATTTCGCCCAACGTTGTTTGGTGAGCACTGTGCCGGTCAGTGACAGACTTGTGCACTTGTTGACGCTACGAACGTGGACAATTGAGGTATGTTATGTAGATTTGCTTACCCTTGTGTAAATAGCACCGTAGAATTTCGAACCCAATTCTTCCATTTGATATTCGAGATTGTCGAACCTACGCGTCAATCAAAGTTCCGTATCAGGAATCTCAACAAGGGGTTTGGCAAAGGCCATGCACCATTTCAGTGTAGATATTAGCTTTCACAGCAAAGTTGGCTGGAAATACGTTCACATTTGTCTAGGAGAGAAGCTCGCCGACGGGGGCGTCATGATGGAACGGAGGCAACGGTAACACCCAAACGTCCATGGTAATTGGGGCATGTTTGCGCAGTGGAGGAAAACCGGAGTCACAAGCACCTCTATGGTCGACTAAATACCAAGTAACTAACTCCGGTGGACAAAAGCATCGGCACTTAGGCACCGGTTGGAAGTTTGAAAGATCCTAACGTTGATCTTTTGAAATTGGAGGTGGAAACACAAAACAAGACGCTTTGGAGAAAAATGGTACGAGTTGGAGTCCGTCAGTTCAATGCTCGATAATTTAAGTTGAGTACTTGAAGCCTGCAAGACGCTAGGGTTTTCTCGGATCACTTCAACTTGATGAAAGGTCAAGCCGGACCTCCAGCGACCGCGATCGTGTTTGTGCTGGATGCATTGGATTGTTTGGTCATCAGCGAAAAGTCGGTGGATAAAATGAATTTATTAGATTCATCTTAGCTTCCTGAGGTTCTCCGATGGCTAAACCTATGGCAGTAGAAGTAGATCTTGACAGTCACCGTATAGACGAAAACAAATCGAAATGCTTTAGCACACTAAACGCCTCTGTGATCCAAGTCTGCGACGGTGGTAGAAGTGAGTCTCCGTGTTCATCATCGCATGGAACAAATCAGTTCAAGATGTGACTAACTATGGAGAGTCATGTAGTCTGAATGCATGCAGTCTGATTTGTGACCCATCGCGGGCACAATTGGATTCAACTGCAGTGCTGTTCCTACTTTTGTCTTCAAGAAAACCGCCTTAAGCCCCTGGAAAACCCAGAGCATAAGTAAAAAAAGCAATTCTAGGAGTGATTTCCCGTGGTCATTGTTGTCCACACCAAGCTGAGTGCCGTCTAGCAACAGCTAGTCACATGTGTGGATTGGGTGTCTTAGGAGTGATGCGCAGGATCTGTGCGTATTTCGATTTGACAGGCAAATTTGGAAACGGATGTGGTCCCATCAGGTGTGTTGGGCAGTTAAAAATTGAAGACAATAGATCTAGAGTACAAAAACCATTGTTCACATGACCGAAGAGGTGTTCATTTTCCTCATTCCTATTTGGCCACCAGCTCACCATCTGAAAGTATGAAAGGGTTTCCAGTCAGTATATGATTGGGCGGAAGCGACTATATGACAGGGAGATCCACTGTATGCGAATTGCGTAGTCGAACAGTTGTAACCTATGGCGCTCTATTGAGTGTGGGTTGCCTCACCCGAGGAAGAACAAAGCATTCCAGCAGTTTTTATTCTATGTTCTCACTAGATTCAGACAACATGGGGTAATGCATTAAGACACCCGCTTTCTACTCATACTAACCATATTAGCACGACAGCGCCGTCGAATCTACCTTTAACAGACCAACACAAGTCGCTAGGGTTGATCTTCCCTATTTAAGAAGTGAATTCGTCTTTCGACCAACTGAACGATTCTCGGACCAAATAGATTGGCGAATCTGCAAAGATTGGGCAGATAAATCAATTTTATAGCCACGTGGGAATCGACAATCAAAGGCTGGCAGATAACCGAACAGTACCTGGGCGACCTCTTTAGACATCAGACGACAAATATATGCGACTGGTAATAAGCTAAATCGTTTTTTCCATAGCCAAGTGTATTACAGATAAAGACTCTGTAACCACGTGCCAACTGGGCCACAGTAAATTTTATGGTCATCTAGGCTTTAGTTAGTGCCGTAAAAAGGCCAAAGAAATAAAACCGTAAACTGCTGTCGAATCTCCAATAATTTTGCGGCTAATCCTTGTGAAAGTGACGCGAGTAAAAATTTGCCTTACCAGTCAATATCAGGACGGTGGGATTCCGCACCATAAACGTCATATTAGTGACCAACCGAAAGCGGCTTATGTAGAGAGATAGTGGCTGTAGAAAGGTGCTGTGGGCGGATCTTACTGTGCTTCTATCTGTAGTTCCAAAATGCCTCAAATAGAAAAAAACAGCGACCCAGTAATGCTAGGGAATGGTTACTGAATTGGATTCACGGCACTCGCGTCCTGCGTGAATTTATTAGGCTGATGCGCACCACGAAGAAAGAGACACTGAACTCCCGTTCCGATCCAGTTGGAGCTTGTGCATTGGTCAGACCTTCACTTTCAGTTCGGTCTGACAGCAATCCGGCGCCGCATAAAGCTTCTCTCCTCTAATAAATCAGCCCGAACAGGTAGTCTAATATTATCAGAAAAGGACACAGCGACTGCTTAAACACTAATGACAGTAGCCCTCAGCGTGTCGACAAAATAGTTGTCAAGTATGCTTTATTGATAGATTCAATTATTGGGGATCAGAATTTGGCCATATTCTGAGGTGAATATTACTAACGAACACTTATTAGAGCCCAGTCGGAAAAATCATGCCAACATGTGAGCTGGCGTGAGCATATGCCTTCAACCAAATAGAGATAGTTGGTAGAAAATTTATTGCCTTAAGAATCTTGAACACGAGATTACGTGAACAAAAGCTTGCGCAGTCTTGAAAAGGCTTTGAACTGGTCCTTCTGTGGTTTTTGTTCGAGCCATTCGAAACAAGAAACTTGTAGGAGGCTTCAGCTCAAATAGGAGGTAGACAAGCATCACCAACATGACACACAGGACAGCTACAATAATATTTAGGGGTGTCTGCTGAAGGGGTAGCATGGAAGAAGTTTATTGTGACAGTTTAAACGAAGTACAAATTGCCCTGTTCTATGATAGTTTACCTGTGTAGCATCTTTCAGAACCGGAAACTAACGTTCATATGAGGTGCGTGACGATCATGGTGGTTTGCCGAGCCGATAACCGCAATCTGATATGCAGAGTTGGGTCTACTTTGGCTAATCGCAATAATGAATTGATAAAATTGTGTTTGTGGATGTGTCGGGACCTGTCTTGTACGTCATTTTACATAGATTGTACACGTCAAAGATTGGAAAGTTGAAATATCGTGGGCATTACACTAACATCGAATATGCGTTGTTTGTTTCATAACGATTGTGCGATGAAGTAAGCTTTAAACACAATTCCGTGGTATAGAAATTTCATTGCAGAAACACCCAGATATGAACATCTTCGATGCGCCAAACAGTTGTCTCGTATCTGACATGTGATATCTAAAGATTCCGTGCTAGGTTTATGCGTTTTATACGACAAAAACCAAAGCCCAATGGAGCTGAAAACCTAAAGCAAAATCGCCTTTGTGGCTGATGACATAATCGGTGATCACAGGTATCTGTGAAGACACGAACGTGGCAACATTCTTAGCTATCGAAGAGTAAACTTACAGAAACTAAACACTGTCGAAAAGTGAGGATAGAAATGGTGCATCATATAAGATTGTAAGGTTTCGGGTGTAAAAAGCGAAGACCATGCAACCGGGAAACGTGCTCATGGTTAAACAGAAGAATATAGATGACTCGTTGTGGCACACTTTCCGTGCACAGCTACCATGCCATCGGGGAAGTGAGCTACAGGCAACAGCAATAAAAAGCCAAAAAAGTGAGTTCAAAACCACCGACCTCAGGACTAGTAGTTCACATATTCCCTGCGCCACCTCGAACCCAAGTATTGTTATTGTCCAAAAGATTGGCTTGTGAGAAACATGATGCTCTATCACGCTGACGGCGTTCAACCTTCACCTAAAGAATGTGCAGTAGAAAACCATCAATTACCCACTAATGTGGTCATGCTACCTATACGTAGGCATATAACGAAGTTTTCAACGGCTTCTTATATCCTGGTGCTCTAATTCCTCATCCACTTTAAGATTGACGTATCCACTGCACACAAGCTTATGTTCGCATGTCAAGCACAAAACGATGCTACAGCATACCTAACGAAAGTACCTTATTTGTCGGTCAGTATTATTCATGGTCAAATGTGTTATGGAGGTAGACACGGTTTAATAACTACTGTTAATGGTCTCCGGGGGGCTTTAGAATCTTAAAACCCCGGTTTTGTGGTAGTATCCGCACTTACAGACTGGACTTTATCGCGGTGTGGCGCTTGTCTACCTGTACGACCCACTGAGCTATACTGGGGGGTTTCACTTTGACACCCGCAGTTTCTCATACCAGATTGGTCAGTGGATAGAGGTCTGACGAACAGTCACCAAGTCCTGCAGGTTGAAGGCTGGTAACAGGTACGGCGACTTGTCCCTTAAATACCTTAATGGTTTCATAGTATGCCGGCATCCACCCGCTACGTTGCTGTCAGGCTTTTGAGTTGAAGGCGTTGGTCGAGGATCCTAATCGTTCCTATGTCTAGGTGTGGGCGTCTTCACAGTATCCCAGCCCGCCTACAACAATAGACGTCATAACTAAAAACGTTAAATCGGTAGTCACTTGCTGCCATCATCCGGGTGGTCTTATTTGCTGCATTCAGCACGGCGGGTAAGCGAAAAAAATGTTAGTGCTGACGCTTCCCCTCTTCTACCCTATCCCCCAATTTGAATACGCTCACTGCAGGTCCCAGCCCTAAGACTGACCGCTTTTTCCGCTCGCATCACGCTCAGCTACAGCTTCTGTGCGTCCGACTTCACGAACACCCCTAAACACCTCAAAGTCTGTTTTCAAACTCCGAAAGCATTTAGTTTCCGCATACTGAAGCAAGAAGGGCAATAAGCGGCTGTTACTCGTACGCCGGATTTTCTCTGTATTGATGTATGCTATCTGTCAGTGACCATCCATATAGACACTTTAACTTGTTTCTAAGCAGTGTTGGGAGGTTACCTTGCAAGAGTAAAAACCATAAAACTATGTACTATGTCCCACTCAGTTAAAGTGCACCAAACAGCGGAGGAGCGCTTCCCTAAATAGAATTGGACTGACCTATTGTCAGAACGATCATAGCGTAGGAACCCCTTCTAAGCGGACCCATCCGAGTTTATTACCAAACCCATGATTGTCATAGTTCTTTACATTTAACTTCTCTCGGGCTCTTATTGAACCATCCTATGATTATGGCGACGCTCTGGTACTCCAGTGTGTGCTAAAGCCAGCTTAAGTGTCCGGATGGCAGCATTACCGTCTCCCGAGATGAAATTGAGGTGTCCTCACGGATGAAAACCCGCCTGTGCGAAACATCGTACGTCTTTTTGCAGAACCCGAGGTGCTCGCTCTGCCATTTACACATTCAATGAACGCACTGTAGCGACATGCACAGGCGTTCACCTTTCATCTACACTGTAATACATGAGTGTGACCAGGCTGTGTGCCAGACTGAACGAAAGCAACAACTGATTATCAGTGACACTAGAATGTTACCAGAGACCTGATGGCAACCGAGCATACGAACGGGACACACATGTGAACCCCGACGTCGTAATGAAGGACGCAAACGCAAGAAGTCCTACGAACCAAATAAGTGAGTCAAACAAACCTAGTTATGAAAGCTGAACTGACATAAGACGCTGACCACTATGTTTGCCAGTGACAGCCGGGACGAATGATTAGTTCGGTTTGGCAGCCAGCTGGGCAGTAAACAAGAACAGACGTTTCCACTTGCTTAACTTGTCTGAGCTGATTTTTTCATTTTGTCCTTAGTTTTTTTTCATTGAGGGATGTAATCCAGTATACGTTATGTGACTGCCGGACAACATTGACTGCTGAAATATCACTTTTGCAAGTTATATATATATATATATATATATATATATATACTACACAACAGAGCACCGCTACAGTTTAGTCTAGAAACCTGGAAGCAAAGGAATCGCTATAATTTTATCAAGGTGATTATTTGGATTTATAAACGACTGCGAACTGACGAGACATTCCACCATGGAACTAACTCGCCTCTTCTGAACCGATCACTTTAGCTGGTTCAGCGACTTGTATAAACCGGTCACGGTCCACAAAAATTAAGACGGATTAAACAATGCTTCAAGGGAACCAAGTTAATCACTATGGTATGTTGACTGGTATAAACCATTGAAATTAGGAGCTTCACAAGCCGCATTCGTTGTTGGGTGGGCAACGAATGGGTCTGAGAAATTCATTTGTCTTGTTGAACATCGGCGATTTTCTACATGAGTGTTCCAGCAGCTGCTGCGACGACACGGTATGAACTAGTTCAGACACCCTACTTGCATTCGCCTTGGGCGCACGCTGAAACGTTCTGGCGAAACAAAACGAACCGTCCTGTGGTCTTCGTCATTTGGCATATACTGACGTTTATCGTTATATCTCACCGTTTTTGTGGCCAATCACACACCTTACCTGCTCCTTAGATGATGAAAATCTCCCATTGCTTAGTATCGTCCTGGGGGATCGACCTCAGTCTGACAGTAAGAACACGGCTGGATACACCAATCAGCTATCTTGCGCGTTCCCACTTAACTGACTTGGAACTGACTTGACCTGAATCGATGTAGTACTGCGCTTGGTGCAGTGGCACATTAGATCACAGCGCCTCAGTAACGCACGAGACATACTATTTGACGGTGACGCGCTCCATTCTTAGGCTGGATGCTTGGTCTTTTTGCCAATACTGTGCCTTCGAGTCTCCACATGTGGCTGAGCGCTAACGTTCGTAACGTACCAACTATACACCGGAGCTAAATAATTCAATTTTCGTTGACTGGCACTTGTGGATCGGACACCAGTCTGTCATACTTCGGTGATAAAGTCTTAACCAAATCAAAACGGGGCTGAAATACACCTGATGAGCTCGCGACTCAAGTGGCAAACGACGACTCTGGTGACTAGTTAACCTTGCAAATGTGTAAATCGCACATAGAGTTTTCACTGGAGAACAGGGAAAATTAGCAGGCCGTGATCCGATGCCGACGAGCAGGCAGATTTAGTATGTATGTGCTCCGAAACACGAGTGCCGTTTAACAATGACATGCATACTCATACGAAGAGCACAATATCAAACAGAGAAGTGTGGTGAGTGCGTTGTGAAAGCGCTAATTCAAGCACTGTGCAAACAGGTTAAAAGTGTTAGAAAACAACGAAAAAATAAAAACCGTAAGTCAAAAAGTTCTATTCGCGGTAGCGAAAATATACACGAAAATCTGGTAAAAAAATAGGGTGCATAAAAACACGAGGAAAAACC
The DNA here is from genome assembly GCA_004794785.1 of Opisthorchis felineus. Lineage (NCBI taxonomy): Eukaryota > Metazoa > Platyhelminthes > Trematoda > Opisthorchiida > Opisthorchiidae > Opisthorchis > Opisthorchis felineus. The sequence goes on from SJOL01006438.1 coordinate 467,443, forward strand.
AAGATGGTAACACTTTCTCTGAAATAAATGCACCATAGGATTTGTCATTAGGACAAGGATTGAGGTAACTGCAGGCCAGAAAGCAGCCAGGACGCAGTCTGTTCCAAACAGGCGAAGCCAAAATGCATACCTATTTCACGGTAGACAAGAAATCTCTTTTGAAGAGTTGTTCCGGTGGGTACCGTGAGAATGAGACGACTCGAGCATTCGGCGCATTGAGACACAGAACCGCCCTGAGCTAAAATGGTTTCCTGAATTCCACCCCCCGTAAGACACTTCGGGCACTGTAGATCCTGCAAGCGGGAGTGATAGTGAAAAAAAAAGAACCGTTTAAGTGATAACAGACATAGCTAACTCATACAACATCAGTACACGGAACCGTAAAACAATTATAAGGCCACGAAAATCCTCGTGCATGATATGAAAAAGCGACTACTAGGATAACTGCCTGTATGTGTGCAATAGTATTCATCAGGATCCTGCGGATTAACAGTGATTTGGTGCTTATGTATGGACTCTGAGGAAGCAATGCAATGTGCACCTTCACATAGCACACTTGCCAATTAAAGTATCAGATGGCACAGCTGCTTCAATATGGTGCCGGGAGGATAGAGAACAAGGTGAGACTACAGTCAACGAAAACGGAAGGCCATACGTAATTCAAACAATGATCTAAAATTTAGTCAACAGTATTTAATCTACTCAATTACAAACAGTGTATACGGATTTCGGACAAAGCGAGAATGCGAAAAATTTCCCATACTTCGAAAGAGGTACGGTCTCAGTAGAGGGCTCTACCTTGGGTTACGTACCACCAGATGGTGTGATAGGATATCCGTGTTTGACAAATTTTGCAAAGAGGGAAAAATTCACAGGAAGGACTACAGTAGATGCTTGGAGGATACGCAACCCGTTCCTGAAAGTATCAGAACCCAACTCAGATCGACTTCTCTTAATCAAAATCGAGTGGAAAGCAGGCCCCATAAACAAAGTGCAAAGAAAATCGTAGGACAGACAGAAGAGACAGTCGGGGAGTCACCGACGGCATTAAATGAAGGGTGGTAAGAAAAATTAGACAATCACTGACCTGCATGCAATGTTGAAGTGCTATCTGTTCGAGCTGTTGAACCAGGGCCTCTTCCATAAGACCTCTTGGATATACCGTGCGACAGTGTGGACAAATCCAAGTCCAATGCACTGTTGGTTCACCAGCCAGGTTTGCGCCGTCTGACAGTTGAACCAGATGCGTGTCACGACATACGTCGATATCACGAGTGAAATTGCAGGTAGGGCAGGCCACTTCGGGTAGATAGACCAGCAGGGAACGCAGTACGCCCGAGGATCCCACCGTTGTGTGGTAATCTCCAAGCACAGGAGTTTCCTGATTCAAATGAGGCGGAACCCAAACTGCTTCTGGAGAAAATTCGCCAACACCAATTAGCCGAAGCAGATCACGCCTGATCCCGGCGACATGTCGCCCGATCGAGGGTTCAAGGCTGAGAAGCTGTAAAAGCAGGTTCATGAAGGAAAACGAGAGATGTGGAGGATTCTGTATGTGTAGCACATGGGTAACGCGATAAAGAGACCGAATTTATGATGGAAGCGTGACAAACAGGCATGTTCATTAATCATTGTTGGTGGTTATCTACTCTCTGCGTCATTGAAAACGTGGCGCTTATTCGCATCGCCATTCAGGATGGGACAGCCGAAATGCATTGCATTCAATGAACCAGAATAAACCGTCATTCCGGCAAGGAGAAACAGATGCTGAACGCTAGTTTGAGTACTGGAGTACTGGTGTTAACCTTTTCCATACTGCACTACTTAGGAACAGATTTTACACACTTTAGACAGGATTCTGAGTGACGGTGGATGGTTGAGTACAATAGGAAGTATCGATCAGTTGAAAGTCATATCCTGCTTGTTTTACATTACAACACACGGTTCCCAAATGTAGATGAGTCGGCTTTTTGGAAGAATAATTACGTAATCCTTGAAGCAAGAAACCCGAGTATGCATAGCGTGAGGGAAAATACACCCCTGGAGGTGGCCTCAAACCATCAAACTCACGCTTACTGCAAGGGCTCTCTACCAACTGAGCTACAACCATCACTACGCGCTTGAAATTCACACAACTCTTCCCATTTTTGATTTTTCAGCACCATTAGTGAGCCCCACTTAAGGCCTTCAAAACTGGCCAGAAGTTGACATCGCCCAAATATCCAAAGGGTTTTCGTGTAAATTGCTGCAGAGCACACTTCATCATTGTCAGCTGTAAGAACCGCGTACTTGTCGTACAGTGGTTGTAGCCGCCACAGTTTCGTTCACCCGAATTTCAACTGCAGGTAGTACGGTTAAAAAACACGCCTGAGGAGTAGAGCTTAGTGGCTAACAAGTCACATGAAAGGTACCTTGTTTGTCTAGACGGAAGCGCCGTCTGGTATATTGTGGAAATGGCGCCAACAGGCATTTACCGTCAATCCACTAGGCATAAGTGTGGCGAAACAAATGCGAAGTGTAAGACTGTGACATATAGCAAGCATCCTCTGTGGCTCAGTTGGCAGACCATTCAACCGGTAGGTGGAAGGTCAATAGTTTGAGACCACTCCCAAAGCATCTTGTCGTTTATACTTTGTTTACTTGGATTTCCCGTATCAAAATCAACCAAATTCTCGTCTAATTACTAACGATCCCTACATAACTTTCAGCTAATTTCGCATGGAGGATGTCGAAACACCACTCCATAGGTATGTACTATTTAAAATAAAACAGGAAAGCGTAGATGTTTGTCGCGGAGAAAAACAGTTGGGGGCATCGCTGCAGCTCAGTGAGTGAGTGGGACCTAGTCAGCCACCAGATCTTGATAGTGTTCTCTTTTGTCCAGTTATCATGGCATACTCAGCAGGTCGACTCCAAGTCTTGAGTTGCTAATGCGTCGCTTAGCCTTAATCGATATATTAAGGAGTTGTGGTTTAGGCAGCCGTGATTTAGTGAGAGATCCTAATGGGATACAAAAACAGGGAAGTTCACTCGGTTCAAATCACATGAAGAGAAGGGTTTACTGTCGATTTCTCTCGGTACAATGAAGGAACCATTTCGTACACCGGCAACTGTAACGGAAGATCAAATTGTCCAACTGCTGCACCGTTTCGGTGCGGGTGTGTGCTTGAAGCACCGTGACCTTCCGGCCAGTGGTTGAACAAATAACTGTTGGGCCACGAGCGGCTGATCAGGAGTGGGATTAGCTCTCACTTAGACAGAATATGGAACCGCTCATCCTTCGAACACGGAAACCACATCACATTGTTACACACTGACTGAAAATAATTGTCGCGCAACCCCAGGGAAGCACGAGGACCGATATTCCAGGTCACCCATACTTACACAGTAGCAATCCAAAATCTAGGGATGGGTTCGAATCAAGAGCTTCGAACCTTGGCCATTGAACTACCTCGAATAACCGCACCACGGTAAAAAAAATTAGGTGACCGAGCACCTTCAACTGCAAATATCTTTACACCTCAACCTGGTTCAGATGGCGATATCTATATGAATGCCTAAGCAGGTCGTTTTAGGATGATAACATGGAAATATCCACAAATTTACTAGTGTAAAGTAACTTTGGGTCATAACCTCATGCAGTATGAAGTAATGAGCACGTGGAAAAGGCTCGTTCGGGCTTAAGCAAACACACTGATAAAGCAAAAGTGTAATAGAAATACCCGGCTGAATTGATAACGAAACAATTATTGAATAAAATTCGACCTTAGATTACCTCGCAAATCGCCTTGATGAAATCCAGGAGAGGAGTAAAGTTGAATGTATATATGCCAGGATGTGGAGGAAGCAGTGGAAGAATAACATCAGCGGTGGCAACATCCTGGTCTAAATCAGTTGTATCGAACTGTTGTACATTTGGAATTGTTTTCTCGGCCAAGTAGGCGGCAACTACTTGGGCACGACGTTTTAATACCACACCTAAATTCCCTGTTATCGAGTCTTTTCGGGTTAATGTTGAATCTATCCACGCCGCCTTACGATGTAACCGCTGTACAAGCGTATACAGCTCTGGAGCAAGTTGTTCTCGAATGAGTTGTTCCATGGATTCAAGTACACCCGGTGAAATCGAAGCATCCGATTGTAGGGCCACTGTGAAAGAAGTTCGGTCTGCATCACTAACGTTGGTGCCCTGCTCCTCATTGTTTTGCGCGAGCTCCGTTCCAGACTGTCGGACGCCGGCCAGCGTAGTGCTCAGCTGAAGAGTTCGGAGAGGAAAATTAAAAATTACGGTCATGGTAAATAGGAAACAAGTACAAATGCAATTCGAGAATTAATATGCTTGGGTGAAACAAAACTTACCTGTGAGTTGTGTAAGTTTCGCAGTCGGCGATGTTCAGTACGTACAGCTGTGTAAACTGATAACAGGTAGCCCGCCAACAACGTTTGAAACTTGGCTCGTAAGCCACGGGTTTCCGGAAGGTATCGAGCAATATGCCAGTGCATATCTAGTTCCGGTTCAGGCAGCTTAGTCGTTGTCTGTGACTCGTGTACGTCCCCAGATACGTCGTATTCCCCCCATTCATTGTCTTTGCCATCCACAAGGCTTTCAACATTGGCCTGAATGAGAAGACACGGCGGGTCATGGGAAATCAACGAAAAGCTAGTTTAAATGTTATTAAAAATGAATAATAGCATGATATCACACGGCAGCAAGGCCGAACTGAACAAGGGATACACTCTGACTCCTCATTAGTAGCCACCAACGATGGGGTCAAAAAGTATACTAACGACCAACAGGACAAATTTTTCAGCAGAATGCATGAGTAATATGAATTTGATAGACTTTGCTCTGTAAGGCCAGTCTATGCTGAAAATCCGAAAAGCACTGTACAGTTGTTCCATCCTTATTGAAAATCATCCACAGTGTGCATCTCACAAAACTCAGGGAGTTTCGAACGCGCGACCTTCCGCCCAGTGCTCGAACACCTAACCGTCCGGCCTTGAGCGGCTGAGCAGCAGTGTGATTAGGCAGGGAATAGCGCCGCTCATCCTTCAATTACAGAAACCACATCACGTGGCTACGTATCGACCGGCTACTCGAGTGACAACTTCTCAGACGGAAGTTTCACTCATCGATAAACGAAACACTGCTGATTAAACCAAACCAGCCCAAAATATGTACACAAAAACAGTTGAAGCAAGCGATTTGATTATTCTGGCATTGGTCGGGTGATTTGAGGAAATAAGCTAGCCATTGTCCGTTTAACACTGTTTCTCTTCCTCATTTATATAACTTATGTCTTAATTCCGCAACTGAAGCGATTAAAAGAACATATCGCAACAATTGGCCTTCTGTCAGTTCAAATGAAATGAAGATAGTCCCGTAAAAGAATACGGATTTGTGCAGTAACTTCGCCGTGCGTCTAACGCGACCGCTTTATTGAAGATCTACTGCAATGCCATCACGTTACATGGTGAGTGCTTTTGAATTGAGCCAAAGCACCGCCTCCTTGACACATCGATTCAGTCTCTTCACGAATACATTAATTCAGTTGTTCCCTGAGTCGTCTTCAACTATGGAGTCGGGAAGACGTCACACCGTCGATTAGAGACAAAGTTTACGGTGTTTTTTAGATCAGCTACGCAGTATGTTCCGAAAAAAGATGCACAAAACCTCTCGGATATTAACCATGGTCGTTTCTGCCAGATGCGTTCCATCAAGCTAACAGATGCAGTGTAGTGTGCGTGGGTAACAGGCCAAATATGCGCTCAATGGATGGCCTCTAAATTTGTAGTGTATTCTGGCTAGGTCATCCACACCGAATATCCAGAGAGCGACTACCATACCTAATGTTGCCTGAGGCCTCGCAGTCAGGTTACAAACGAACGAGCAGTGATTAACCGATTACCGGGTCTCGGGATGTGAACGCTTTGATCGCACAGCTTATCAACTTTTGGAGTCGTATACACCAGCAACTTACCCTTTCTTCCAACCAAGACATCTAGACCCAGTAGCCGCTGGAATCTAGAATCACAAAGCGACTTAACATTACTACACGCCGGATGCTCTTTTATTACTAGGTTCTACTAGAGTTGTGCTTAAATGTTGTTTGTTTGGAACATTTTATCCGCGCCCAAGTTGTTAACAATTAAATTCAAAACGAGCCAAAAATGAACGAGCACGCTTCCCCAAAGTACGGGGGAAAGATAAAATCAGGTGACTAATAAAGTGGACGCCTAACTCTCTCTGAATTCTTTTGTTTTGGTAAGGAACATGTCATTTAAGTGCATACGTTGAGAAATGGCGACTCTTCGAGACTATTAGTTAGGAAAATGAGTGAATTATCCTAATATTACCAGCAGTCTCTAAACGAATGAATAACAGGCGCCAGAATCCAGTTTATTAGTAATAATAGGAACGAAACCGCATTCAGTAACGAGAAAATGCAGAAACATAAAAACCAGAGCCGTTCATCTGACTTCACATCGGCTTACTGATCATCGGGTTGTTAGCTTCACAATAATATATAATACCACTAGAGCTCGGGTTAGCTCAGTGGTCAAGGTGTTGACTTACTGACCACATGGTCGTGGTTCAAATCCAATCTCGGCATTTGGACTGTTACTGTCCGGGCTAGAGTAACCTGACAGTAGCGGAGCCCCCGCGCCTCCTTCCGGCTGCACGGCAGCTAGACACCTAACGATTTTTTAACACATCATTAATATATCGCTAGATACATATATACCTCATGTCCAGACGTTGACTGGAAGTAACCTAAACAGTTTTGCTTTGGAAGTGTACAGTTGTCCTTCTGAAGTCAGCGTGCAGCAAGTCCTTATGTTCTGGTGGCTCGCGGACCAACTTCCACATACGAGAATGGGGCATGAGTGTGTAACTATGGGGATATCCGTCCACAAAGCTCATCAACTTAACCACGGATAACAGCCACATCACCGACTACATCGTTTAAGCCAGAAAACTAGGATCAATCCGTTGAGTTGTTCGATCGGTAGTAAATACGTTGCTGACCTGTGTCGCAACATGGTTCTGTACTATCAAACAACGCGGACAAATTTCGACAACCCTTTCTGATACACGAGAGAACATTAGCCATAAACTGATGTAGTTTTTTAAATAGGGTACTTATCAGAAAATGTGGAGCTAAATGTTCAAGCAAAAGACTCTCCACACGGTGTTGTCAACCATCTTTAGCTGAAAAGGTTTCCCTTGGTAAAATACCAGCACATTCGCTGCGTGCTCTGTGAATGCAGGTGATCCAAGGAAAGATCCAAAAATCCATACAAAGAAATCTATCAAGATTAATCTACTTGTCCGAAAACCCAATCAGCAGACACACGGAAAGCTCTGCTGTGATAAATTGGCTTAACGACCGATTCCGGTTACCGATGACTGGGGAATGGGCACCATTATCAGATGGATTGGAAAAGTGGGAAAGTTGTTATTATTACTGAAGAAAATTGAACATCCCGTCAGGTGAAACAAAACAAGTGAAACACGAGATAAACCGAGATGTCGACGCACCTTGACTCCAGCAAAGTTTGCAGCGTCCATCCAAAGAAGTTGACGCCAGCTGCGCACATACTGCATGTCCAAATGGGCAAACAAGGTAGCCGGACGAGTGCGCAACAATTCCGTAAAGTGATTCACACGAGCCAGAGCCTCAGGCAATTCCATTCGACGTGTGGCAACAATCAATCGGCTAAAGTTAGCGTATACGACATCCACATTCAGATGGTTCAATTCATCCACCAGCTTAAGAAATACCTGAAATACAGGGAAGTAGAAATCACCTTCATCAGAGACAGTAACACCAGTGTTGGCATTGCTGTTTCACTGCCGTACAACCACAAAGTTTATTTACTCAAATCTTGAACCTTAAGGTGAAAAAGAGAGAAAAAAGTGGAGGAGGGAGGGATATGGCGCTGGCTTAATACGAGTATTCTGAAGTATTTACAACTCGAAGCGCCCAATCAGACAGTACGAACGCCACTGATATCGATTAGCTGCTATTCCTCACAATGACTTCAACCAAATGCAGGGGGTACGGGGACCCAATCCTGGAAGGTGGACCACACCAACAACACTGAAACTTCGTAATCCCTTTCACACCCTTCTGCCAAATCTCACGTTGTCCATCTCACAGTTTGGGCCATTATGAAGGCAAAGAGAACGATGCCCGCCTCAGCAGACGATGTTCCTGCTTGCGTACCACATGGCCGAGCCATCACGGTTGATGGTGCTGGATGTTTTTCCCGACCTGATGCACAACCAAATACCCGTTTTCTAGTTACATCGTTACGAAGTCATTGAAGCCATCAGACACTAGCAACACCCCTGAAACATATATGTTCAAAAGCCTAAAGATGCCTCACACCTATTCGCAATACACGCCTCACTGGTACACACGACACTTGAGATCTAGTGATATGTCTTTTTGACGCCATAAGTGATGCAAATTAGCAAACGTGATTCTAACCTTGAGATCAGTGCACTGACTTCGTCAGATACACTTCCGTCAGAGCTAATACAACTAACGAGGTATGTAAAATTCCACACAAGACCCAATGCTCCGCCTTGAATTGCAACGGGCATGCCGATATCACTGACGAATAACAACACGAACCAGTCTAGTTATCCTACAGGTGCCAATCCCCCTCCCAATAAACAACGGAAGAAATATGATGAGGCAATTCTCTCATAATCGAGCACCAAGTCAGCATCTGAATAGTTGAAACTTTCCTGAATTTGTTGGGGCCGCACACATGTATGACGCATAAATACCAGTAAGATTTACGCTGCCAAAAGTAGCAATTTTCATGGAGAACAATAGGGGACCCATATCTGCTTTCAACTGATTATGTGAAAAATCAACCGAAATTTGAGGTTGGAGAGAAATTGCTGCTCTAAAAGCATAGTTTATTACGACGTAGGTGCAGCGCTCTAGTTTACACTAGTCAGAGGTTGATATGCGGGCTAAGATACGATCCGACGGCGGGTGAAAGAGATTCCAACCCAAAAAAAGGACCACAACAAAACTAAGAACACTTTCGCCGTCCCCTACGGGCGATAGTTATTCGGAAAGAAGTAGAATAGTTGAATTCAACTGCAGCATACCATATTCATTCAGTATACGCATTTACCCCATGCATTTGGCATGGTGACCTACAACGATTTCGCGGTGTGCAAATCACATGCACCTGACGACAGCATAGAACACAGCACATCTCATTTTTGAACCACGCCGAGTTGGGAACTGGAGACGCTGTTAAGTGGCTTGGTTACTTGTCCAGTTTGTCCTCACGTAGGATAGGGAAACATGTCCCCAGTTTGGATGGAATATTTGCATCGTCTGGGGAGTTCGACACTGAAACAAAAGCTGATCGATGACGCGTTCAGATCTAGCAACTAAACACATTTAGGGGTTGAGCTGATCCATTCTTTTCCAGGACATACGTGCCATAAAATATGCGAGTGTGCGAGCCACAGACCGGACCTCCTAGCTTCTGTGCAATAAGTTCGAATTTTAAAAACCCTGGACATAATAAGGAAGTCTTTGCCAGATCCGTGCTGATCCACACTATCTTTCTTCTAGCTGCGATCGAAAAGGTCTTGGAAAAAGGAAACTATGGTCAGAAATCTCGCAACAAAACAGCACGACATCCTTTCCCAGGAAAACCCGTCATAAAATGAAACTGAGCAGGACTGCCACAAAAGCTTACTTTTTTCATCAAGCGTTGGACAGCTCGACGTAGAGCTGGGTCATACAGGAGTGAGCGAGGCGAACGCAACCATTGGTAAAAGTAGATAATTTGTTCATCAGCCAGGGGATTTTGATACTGGGTGACGTCCCTTACCCAGCCGGTCACCATCGTACTGAGATGATACGGGCAATAAGTGTAGAATGGAAGAGATGAAAATTTAAGAGTATGAACAACATGCTCTGTCTGTAGTGCATATTTCTTTTTCAATCGGACAGCCTCCTGCAAGAGGGAGGTGGTTTCATAGCGGTTGTAAAGTAATACTTCTATGATATGATACAGGTGGAGTTCACGATTCCCAAGAATTTTGCATGTGATAGAGTCTAAAACATCTACTTTGCAATACAGCGGAATGGAATAAACAGTCGGCTTGTAATTTTCTCCTCAGATTGCTCACACAGAGAAGTACACAAATATTATCATATTAATGGGATGGACTGTGCATTTCATAGTTCCCTTACGAAAGCAAGGATGGAGGTCGGGTCATGAGAGGGTCAACTTCGAAATGAGGCCCGTGACATCTTGATACCACCCAGTCCAGAGTTCTCGAGATTTTCAACGTATGGAACCTGAAGCCATGTAGAGCATAGCGCAGTCGTTTAGGTCTATCATTAAAGGGAACAAATTAGCCTGAAAATGCTTGTCGTCTGTGCACTTGATTTAGGTGGATGAGAAGTGGCAGGATGCTGAGCCAATGAAATCAACAAAACACCTGACTCATAGGGAATCCGGTTAACAAAACGCTTGGCTTCTTGTATTTCGATACTGCATTTCTGCCGGAGGCCATAAGACCTGTGTATTAAGCCCCCAAATTCCTATTCACTCATATTCAGGCCTTTGTATTACAGGGTGTATGGAAGTCAAGCACCACTGCTGGTTAGTGTGACAGTTGGTAAGTGTCTAACGTCGTCATCCGGAGAGGTAACACAACAAAACTACACAAGCCCCAAGTGGTTTGCTATCCTAGGCTTCTAGGTTGGGTTGATGGTAAACAAAAAGGAGTCATGACAATACGAGATACGGGGAACACGAGCTCTTTTCATTCATAGCTTTCAGTTTCACTTTGTGATACACGCGACCTAAATAAGAATGTTAACTCAGGTTACCACTGTTTGTCACCTCACCTCCTTCAGTCTTGTTTCTCCGGAACCAGCAACATCACACAACGCCAGTTCTCGAATTATTCTCTACTTCACTATTTTCGTTTCAAGGGTGACGTTCGTGCTTACATGTTATTTGTTACACAGCATTTCCCAGTAAATTCGGCAACACAAATTTCAGCTTTTTTGGTGGAAGTTAACCTTTACCCGCAGTAATAAACAGTTTTTCTTGTCTCTGTCGTTCTCTAGATGGTAGTGGTGTGTCTGAAATTTTTGTCCATAGAACATTATGTGTAAACACAGTCTCCAGTCCAACTTTACCGAGAAATTTAGATGCTTAATGATTTTAACGTCCAGAACACCACCTAGTAAACCGACACTGGTTGCGAGACAGAGTGACTTTTCACCATCAGTTATTTATCCCACAAATGTGCTTTCCTGCTCGTTTATTAGGTCGTGACAGCGGTAACTCACAAATTTCGAACCTCCTTAACACCAAACCAGCAATAATTTTTATACTATCTTCTTTCGCCTGGTCGAACGTTTCCTCCTTGTCATCAACATCGTGTTTTCTGGCGACACCCCCCCCCCACCCCACCCCGAATGGCAAAGCACGTGTCTAATATTTTCCGCATATCCTCTGTAACGCTGCTTCTCGAATGAATCATCAGTATTCGTCGGGGAATTTGTGGGAGCCACGATCAATGGCAAGTACCTCACTAATCCTTATTTCTCTAAGCCTGGTAAACATTCTTCTCTCAAGAAGTTCGACCATTTCTGTTTCCGTGCTGTTACAAGGAGAACTGCACTTATGAAAGCCGGCTTAGTAATCCCTTCCCATCCACCCGCTTCGATTACCTATTTGTCCGCAATCCCTGTGAAAAAAGTAGCCTAACTTGAATGACTGATTTGAGAGCCATGCAGCTGATGAACGTGGCGATCATCCGTGGTTAATAAACCTTAAACACGGAAGGAAAAGAAACACTATAAATCCGGATAAGGGTTCTGAGAAAATGGACCTGAGAAATAAGATTCACTGACACCGCTATTTGTCATGAAACAGGGCGCGAAACACAAATGAAAGTCGAAATACAGTTACTGTGCGAAATTGCCCATAATCGATAGTTGTGATACCTTCACACAAAGTTACGCCACGTCTACTATCCATCGACCTTTTGATAGGCTGCACCTCCGAACATTTTGACCTGGGTGGATTTGGTCAGTGTTTGAACTGAGGCTCCTTTTCTTGTATCCCAACGAACTCGGTAAGATCACGAGAATGCTTCAAATTTACCAGAGCGCATGACATGACTAGCCTTAGGAATCTTCTACCGAATAATTCCCACACTTGTTTATTCCGGTGTATCATTGGGCAGTTGATTTTGCATATCAGTCGCGAGTAACGTCTCAGTGAGAACTAAGGATTCGACTGTTTGTTATCCTCCCACTCCTTTTAGATGGATACGACACTCACCTCTTCATATGTGTCACAAACATACATATCATACCTGGTCAGCCAATGCACACTGGACTTGAATGAAACTTAAGTTACGAAGGTCAATGCAGAACCCGCAGAAATACCAAAGAAATGGCAGATTCTGTAAATTTACTCCATTAAACGGCCAAAAGGTTTGTTGCCTCCTTCCGGCGACAGGATAACTTCCTTAAACTGGCTGAAATGGTGTTAATCAGTGGGGAGAAAATATGTTTTACAGCTGTGAGATTGTGAAAACATAGGGGTTATTGTGATAAGGTGCTCTTTCAAACCTCCCCATATACTGGTTTAAAGATACAGTCACTCACACAAGCCAACAATAAATTTGAACGGACATATTTCATGTGCTCGTCAAAAGAGATCCTGCTGATTGTCCCTCTGTCTGAATTAGAATTCAGCCAACTTTGCGGTCTACTCACTTGGTTCGAAGAAGCCAAATACGACTAATTTGAAAAAGCTAGGAAAACAATCGGTAGCACAAACGCCTATGATAAATCAACCGTACCCTGTGCGGTCGTGCCTGAATCAGCTGAATAGCGTCTTATAGAGGAAAAAGGTTAGATCGAAAAAACTTACACAAATGCTACCCGCTAATCAGAATGATATCTTGGTTTCTTCCTTTTTCCTATGAACAACTACACCGTGGGGCTCTCCACTACCTACAAGATTACCGATTCCTATCAATTTTTTTTAAAAAAAACAAGAGTGAATACATTCCTGTGAAAGCCAGTTCACTGTCGCTTTGTTTGGTGTATTGTGTTTCGTTTACATCGGGTTAACCTTGCTCTGTAAACTCTGTCCTGTGGAGTGGAAAACTAGTCGTTCGCTGTTACCATTATTCCCAGTTCATAAGCATCTTGCATAAAGGCAATCTGTTCACGCTACCCACCGGGATTTTCCGTTACTCGTTAGAATGAAAACCCAATAATCGTTTCACTACTGAAGAATACTTGAACCATAATTATGTGACGGCAAAAGTCCAGTGGAGAAAAGGTTTGATGATCAGCCTAATGTACATAAAATATGGTTTTATGAAAGGTGGTTATATTTCGCCCGCTGAGAATCCAACTCTGTCGGTCTGATTCTGTTCCTGGACGAAAAACCAGCTAGAGATGCCGCAAAGTTAAAGATCAGGTGTTAAGGGTCTTGTTACAAACAAATACACAAGCAGCTCTATTAGTATGTTGAAACGGCTGCTTGCGACATTTCTTGACTACATCTCTGTATTATAAATCCTTATACTCCGCTTCCGTTCTAATGCTGCATTTCTGATCGTTGAAATCGAAAAGTGTGAGAACCATTACACTTGTTCTGTACAGTGAATAATAATGGTCTGGAATGCAAAACATAGGCATCGACAACTGAATACTGTTAACATTGTCAAAGCGCAAAACACAACCTCGCCAAATACTCACCGCAATACGCGAAACGCTGCGCTACATGCCGCGGTCTCGTCGTAACTTGTGATGTTCGCCCCCAAATTCACACCTTGATTGATTTGCTCTTCCAACGGTCGGTCAGTCGCATCAAGGCGATCAAACGAGAGTAGCGTTGCGCCTTCGAGTTCGGGGATACGACTGGCTACAAGGAGTGTGTTTACTGCCAAATTAGACAACTCTAATTCAACGGTCACATGAGGATAGCTTCCCGGACGAGATATTTCAATCACCTGCGAATAAAATGATGTTCTGGCTTAGTTCACTTGTTGTCACTTGTGGTCAAATATGAAGACAGTGAATTTGGACACGAAGGCTTAGAGAACACGAAGGGTTGCATGTGATCATTGGAGGACAGGTCAGCGTAGGGCTACACAGCAGTTTCCAAATGGGTATCTAGTGTTAGGGAAGACGTACAAAGCCCCTCTTCTCTAAACCCAATTCAACAACTTTTTCAGTTCGGATACACAAAAAAAACACCACTATATCTGAATGTATAGTAAACTCTACTTCTAACAGACTACCCTGTCTCAAATTGAATCCAATGTCATTGGCATTGTGAGGCAAATTTTCAGGATTCAGATTCTTTGTCGGACAATGTGTGAACGTAACTACGACTACTGCAGGCTCAGGCTGATCAAAAGCGCACCGCATCATATGTTCATGATGCACTTTACCGTAAAACCAGTCAGCCAACTGGGATAGTGAATCGATCGAACTCCAGACAGGTGCGGCAAGCCACCACTGCATTGATCATCTAAGAAAAACGTCATTTTCAACGTTTGTCTCATTTGACCTATATGGGATATTCTACAATTACGATGTAGAAATTACTGGGAAAATTAGCACGCGATGTAAACCCCCCTTAATAGGCTTGAAGTAGCAGATCAGGGTGATTCTGTATGACACATTCAGCCTCGTATGAAACCGAATAACTTCGTTGTAAGTGCGGGATTCGCTAGAAATTTCTTTACTTTCGCCTGCTATTCGTTTGCAGATGCACAGCAAACTAGGACTGAAATAATGACGTTGGTGATTACATGGCAATCATTGGCTTGTTGACAAATCAGGCTGCTTACACTGTGAGTCCTGTAAGTTGTGAGCCTACACTGTGGGTCCTCACAGTACAAAATTTTCCCGAGTAGGCTGTAGGGTCATTTTTGGCGAGCTGTAACATGGTCAGATGGTCACAATGAATACGATTGACAAGTGTCCTCAAGCACAAATTGTTACATGCGTTCTATAAAAAGAGGGAAGGGATTTGGAAAACCGGCCATTTAAAGTCTATATCAGATACGGCTTCCTTCCTCTTCGCTTTGTACTCATCATAATTGCTAAAGTAATATTACACTGAATGCAAAAATTAATAGTGTGAAATAATCCTCTTCCGAGTGATCACTGGGCACATTTCAAACCTCAAAACATAACGCAGTGCATTGGAGGGATCAACTCGATCGGCGCTTCGACTTCGTAATCGACACACAATACAGACAATGGTGTCATGCAGTACTATCTAGCTGGTCGTTTTCCTTCGGAGAATCACAACCGTACATCTTTCAAAAGCAGGCAAAAACACAATATTGCAACATATTGGAGAGGTGAAGAAAATGAGTTGCTTAGGACCAAACCCCATAAAAGGAAATGGTCATGAAGGTTTTACCATCAACCAGCCAACTTACACCAGCTTCCTCCATTTCCAATAACAGACGCTGATCGTCACTTTCCTTCCCACCAAGGTCAGGACAACCGGTTGGTGAACACCAAAGTATGTGATTTTGTTTGGCCAAATGTCTCGCATAAAACAGATCACAACCAAGTTCAATCGCCGACACGGAGCTAGAAGGGAGCTGGGATAGTGCGGTTTCAGGATATGTGTGAAGTTCAATGGGAGCCGGTGCATCGGAAGTAGGTAGGTTGCCCACGGGGACATGGAGATACCGAGCCAATTCTAGTTGACGTTCAAGTCGAGCTTCAGACTACGGTGTGGGAAACGAGACGGGTGTAAATGGCTTCATTGTAATTAGTGGAAGTATGGACGAGGAGAGTTGAATACATGACCACCTTCATAGGCCCTACACAGTTTCATTCGCGACACCTGTGTTCCGACGTAGATTCCTTCATAAAAGCAAACTTTGCCCATCTACTCAGCACAATTTGAGAACCGCTCCGAACCAATTCCTGTCTAATCTAAATAGCATTTTTGTCGGACTACTTGTCGGTACTTTACAAAACAGGCCTACGAATAAACAACAATTCAGAAGTTTAATGTTCTTCCTAGTAGATATAGTTACACTCGGGTCCACTCAAGGGAAGCGAATGAAATATTAACAGGTCAGTTTAAAAGTGATAACCCTGAAGTATCCACCCACAAAAATCCCGAAATTACTCACTTTTGTGCGTAGCTGTATAACTTTGCGCTTTCATTTCTGAAAATCCGCAGATAGAAACAAATAGGCACGAAGATGCGCATCATAACACACCGAATAACCCCTACCATCTTGCACTTTAGCTGACCGTCATGAACCAAAGAGGCCAAACCCGGAACGATCTAACGTGCATTCGCATAACATGAAATCCCGTGATAAAGCCTAGAGATGTCTCGTCGTTCGCAGCCTCCCAATGCACAATACCATGACTTGAGAGGAACCGTTAATTGTAAGTTGCTCGGTCTGGACACATTGAGGTGTGACAAGGGTAGAAGCTGATCGAATCCAGCAACAACTGAAACACTGAGTCCTTCGTCGAAATCCTCAACAGGTCACGGGTTTGTTATTCACCATTTTACTGGTGCGCAATGGAATTATTTTCTGCAGACTTAGGTGCCTGACCGAAGTGCATAAATAAACATCCTCTAAAAAAATGGGATGAAGGAGAGGTGGGAGACCTGGAGGAACCGATAAAGAAAGCCAATGTGTGGATGGTCAACCAAGTAAACAAACGGCTCTTGTGGTTGTCATTGCGATATACTGGCATTTGGACTTCCGGATGACTTCTACGCTCCCATTCGACGGCTGTGTTCCTTCAGGTCAACATCGTTGTTAGTGGCTCGAACGAAAGACAACAACCAGCACCATGTATAAGCGCATAGTGCGTTGTTCAAAAGTGAACTGAGTTGGAATTCTCGAGAATCACTGGAAATATCACACTAGCACAATGCCCGTCGGATACACGCGCTTTTAAGTCGAAATACAATCCAAATAAAAACACGGGTTCAGTTAAGTAAACACAGGTTGAAGAAGACGCGGAATAGAACGTCAACAGTTCATAGAGACGCTAAAAGTAAGGACACCATAACCACACCCCAAGAGTAGTTTACCTGCTACATCCTAAACGCACATGTCCCATTGAAGAAGACGATCGCCGTTGACGGGGCAAAAGCATTGACAAATGATAACAAAAGTGGAGTCACTGTGACAAAAATTTGAAGGTACACCAAGGTGGATAGTCAATCATAGACAACAAACGAAATTCTTCCTTTACGACCAAGTAAAGAAACTCAGTCAAGAGGTCGTTCTACCAAAACAGTCCCAACATGTTCCGACGTCCAACAATAAAATAGTTGATACGAAAGATGTAGATGATATTACCTGAATAAAGTATCGGATTCCACGCTTGATTGCAGTCTGCTGCCAATTAAGTAAGCTGTAGGCATCCGAACCAGTATTCGCTTCATCCCCACCCTGGACATCCATCTCGTCTAAGGTACCGCCTAGTGGAACAACCGGGAACCCGGCTAGTGCGGGCAGCTGAGGGCTCCGACGACGATTGGTTATAACCTCACCAAGCGACCAACCGATTTCACTCGCATCGCTTGCTGTTCGTTCAAATTGACGTTGTGAAGTTGCGTGCAGGAGCACTAGGATTGGTGCGCCAGTGGCACCTGTGGAAGAGATCTCAACTGATCCTGTAGTTTGTGTGCGTTTCACTTGCCGGACATTGTTCAGCCATCGTTGGACAACCCGTCGGGCACTAGCTGCATCGGAATCAACATGAGTTTCAAACGTTAAGGAAGACGGAGGGAAATCTCCATCCGACGCTTCAGCCACCAGCTTTCGCCGTTGTCTCTGGTAAAGCTTGTTCAAATCTGGTAGTTGGTTAACACGTGCGTTGTCTATTAGACAAACGTAGCCAGAAGCTGTCCATGGCACAACGAGCAGATACAGCTATAAAAGAGAAAAAAGTAATGGGATTCAGGATGCAATTAATGCGGATGAGTGATGTGGATACAACTTCTGTAACCTACACAACAACCCACAGGCACCCACACAGTAAAAGCAATGATGCATTTAGCAAGTAACCACTTGCTAATCACCCAACATACGAAGCACCAGAAAATCCTAATGCGATGATGAGCCTCAAAAAGTTTAAGAAGCCCTTATTATACCGAGTTACGACTGCTGATTTTAGATATAGAAGGAAGGGTGGCAGCAGAATGATACTTAGCATGTTGCAAAGCAACTTAAGGACCGCAACATCAACTTGCTATATCTCATGTTACCATAAACAGATAAAATTAGCCCAGTGTCAAAGGGAGTCCCCATAAGTGCAGTAAAGATAGTGAGTCGGCCTCATTTCGGTGCCTCCTCGTTGCAGCTTAAAAAGGAAAACGGGAAAACACTGCAAATATATTGGTGACCAAAGTTGACGACGGGTTGCACCCTACATGACTATTCCAGCTATAACTGCAATCAAAGCCGGAGGATGGACCAAGGTCAGGTAACAATGACCATTAACATTGAATGGCTTCACCTACAGGACAGATCTTCATGGGAAATTCCCAAACCTCTTGGCCCTACTTATCACCCATAATTTGCCCAGATGAGGAAAAATTTACACAATGAGTTAAACTTCCATCTGAGAAGTCACTACTCGAGAAGCCAGTCAACACATGATGTGGTTCCGGTGATTAAAGGATGAGTGGCTCCATATACTGTTCAAGTGCGACTTAATCACACTGCCGATCAACCACCGGTTGCCGGGAGGTTGCGTGTTCGAGACTCGATGGAGCTTCGTGAGATGCGCAATGCTGGCAATTCCCAGTAAGAAAGAAACAGCTGCACAGTGCTTCTCGGCTCTTCAGCATAGATTGGCTTCACTTACAGGACGAAATCTTCATGGAAAATGACCATTAGGCCTGACGGATGTACACCAGTTCAGTTCCAAGTTTATTTGGCTTGACGAGTTGTCCCTTGGACGCACAGTTGCCACACAACCCGTGGAAAGCATGAAATCTGAACTTCCCACAACCATATCGATTACAAAGTTGAGGAGGTAAAGGGACAGAGAATAGACTTGCTTGGCACCGGTGAGTGTACTGAACTCAAGCGAAGTTTACCACAGACCTTCAAGTGTCCACGGAAGTTGGCATACAGTGTTATAGGGGGGAAGCCCGACATGACTAGTCATGCGAAGTTCAATTTTCCGAATATTGCTTTCTTGCTTTCTTTACTTTATATCACATGTAGACGCACGAGTCTAAGGATGACTTTGCCAAAAAGATATCTTTGCTCCATCTGTCTTCTAGTAACGGTCCTCGAAGTAGTTGAATATCTAGCCTCAGGACCATTGGGAAAACTGTACGAAACGGAAGAACTTCTCATGTTCAACAAGGTCAAGCTAGGCGGAACTGAAATCTAGACCTGGTTAACCTTTGTGGATTACTCTTGTGCCAAGGAGCAATACAGCATGTTCTACGGACTACTAAAAAACTCTCCATTCGTCCAACCGTTTCGCGCACTTTCTGTACGCTTTATAACCTTTCGAAATAGCTGAAAATGTTCTCAAAACTTACTAACGGATTGCAGTAGGTAAACTGGTTGACTATTAGGACCTAACATTGGGTGTCCCTCGATGGAGACGACGTGACCGTAAGCCTTACGATTTCGTCCTATACGAGGGCACCTATCCATGAAAGTCAAGAGGTCACTCTCTTTCTATTCTGAATAGTTTGTTAGTAAACCAGACAGTCCTCCCACCAACATAAGTCGTTACAATTGTGTAGCTGTCTAACATTCCTAACATTTTCTATGAACAAACTAACGGTATGCCTTTGGGATCTTCCATATCACCTGTAGTAACTAATATTTTCGAAACTTTACTCACCCACCCACCACGTTTGGCGCCGTTTCTTAGAGGGCACACCTAGAATCTCAAAAAAGAAGCCCTCTTTTAATATGCTTCACTAAGAGTGAAACAGCACATAGAGACCATGGAGACCAAGGCTGAACCTTTTGTTTCTTTGATTCACATCTAGCACCAGAGGCATCTATAGAAGTCGACATTTACACCATGACTCTGCCTACTCGCACTTCATCAAACGTACCGTCGTGTGGTGGGGTCAATAAGCTAAACTAAAGGGATAATGAACGAGAAAAAGAACTTAATCGTCTTCAGAATACGTACATCGTCAAAAAAAACGGTGGTCTCCCTTAGCAATAAAAAACAAAAAGTCGTTCATCTGTAGCACCCTTTCGGTGCCTAACTGCCATACCACCAGAAGGAAGCACGAGGGCTGGGATACTGCCAGGTTGCCCAAGCCTAGACAGAGAAAGTCGAGAGGGAGAATTTGGGTTCGAATCACGAGCCTTCCGGTCAGTAAATTCGCGCTCTAACCGCTGAGCTATCTCGCAGAGATGTTACGTAGCGAGATTTTGTGGGTACACCTTACAGGAGTTGAACCTTAGATGCTATTCAAAATATCCTAAAAGATTATGAGGTTTGGGGTCCTTTCGAACAGTACAATCTAACGAGATCTTGTTCGGCAGAAAGAGCTCACCATACCGGAGCACCGTATGATATGTGTTTAGAAAATCACGCGCAGAAGGCTTGTGAGTGTTACGACAAGTTAGTTGGGGGAGGGAAGGTGGGGGAGGTTAAGTGCAATTCAGATGACTCCTTATGATAACCGCACACCAGCACGTCTCAGCTCGACTGACCTAAGACCTGCCAGTTTCACGGCTTTCATTCTATTAACATTGGGATGCTTGGCGATTTCTACCGCCTTGGCCATCAGGCTCTGTGGCGTGCACTGTAGTCCTCGCCCTCAACATTTTCTAAATCTATTTTGTGTCCCGTGTCCAGTGCATGTTCCGCCATTGCCGAGTCTTTCAGTAACGCTCGATATTCATCTGCGTTTCTCAGCAGTCTGTTAATTTTCCTCCTGTGCTCTCCGATTATGGTGTGAAGTTCCCTGACCGTCTGTCCAATATAGACCTTGGTGCAGTCGTTACACTTAATTTTGTCGACACAATCGCTGGTTCTGTTCGCCGGAACGCGATCCTTCAATTGCACTAGTGCAGAGCACTGTGTTTCTTTTCTGGAAAGCTACTCTTATGTTAGCCGTGTTTAGAATCCTTCGAATGACCTCCTGGCCTATATGGAATAACAGCAGCCCAAATCCATTCCCTGTTGGGCTTCGCTATCGATACCAACACCCTTCGCAATTGACGCCTAATCAAACTAGCTGGATATCCACTACACTGACGTTTGTTCTTTACTTCAATTTAGGCCGCTGTCCAACCAGCCTCTTCTGTGCACAGGGCCTTTACTCGGCTAAACATTGATGAGGCAATACTACCGAATACCGACTTCGGATGGGCAGACGAGTAGTTCAAAATTACCCCGGTGTCCGTTGCCTTCTCGTACACTGTGGTTTTTAGTTTACCCCCGACCTTATGTGTCATGCAGTCTAAAAAGGCCAGTGTACCCGAATTGACTCTATCTCCATATTAAATTTCATGTGTGGACTCAGTTCATTCACATAGTTGTAAAACTCACTGACCTTGTCTAATTTCATCCAGACGAATGTGTCATCTACATAACGCCAGAATATCTTGGGTGGGTATGGGAATCCGGCTAAAACTTTGTGGTCAAAATCTTCCATAAATATATTTGCCAAAACCGGGGATATTGGAGATCCCATCGCTAGACCTTGTTCTTGAGTGTAAACCACGAAGTCAAAAACGAAGTGGATGAGATTCAGGCATGCTTCTATACATTCCACCATTCCAACATTTCATCTGCCGTAAGCTGTGTTCGTTCTGAAAGGGTAGTGTCTTTTCTACGGAGGAAAATGTTGGTAGCTCAGGTAGCGTAGATGGTCCTTGGCTTGTTCACTGAACTGGGCAATTTGATTGCAAATGTTTCATCACCAATCGAGGTGACATCATCAGTGCGTTATCGGGGAGCGTAGTGGTGCGTAACGATGGGTTGGTGGTTGTGCATCGAGTAGCGTTACGCGTGTGTTAATATACGTGCTGCTAGCCGGGGCTGACCTTTGACCGGTCGGGCGGTTCCATTGGTTGTTCTGTTATCTTCAACGCACAACCACCAACCCATCGCTACGCACCACTACGCTCCCCAATAACGCACTGATGATGTCACCTCGATTGGTGATGAAACGTTTGCAATCAAATTGCCCAGCTCAGCGAACAAGCCAACGACCAGGGTGGTGTCTGCTAGTAGCAGCCGCCTAGCTACTTCCAAAGAGTTCCCTTTTGGCACATTTTTATACAACGAATTGATATCGAAACTTACAAGAATGTCATCTGGTTCCACGGTGACAACCGCTACTTTGCTGGCAATGTCGTATGAATTCTTAATGTAAGTACTAGATTTTCCGGTGCGGGGTTTTAAAATACTTGCCAAGAATCTGGCCAGCACATGGGGTGGGGAACCTAGTCCGAACGGGTATGCGCTGGGGCAGCTTACCTGTCTTAGCCGCAGCGATAGTATAAAACTTTTGTCCACCTGGACAGAGCTGACCTGACACAAACGGACACAGATCGCACACAAAGATCTAGACCTGACCAACCTTTCCCAAACACATTTTCCCACAGACAGTCCAAGGTAGTCAAACCCAGTGGACGTGATACACACACGGTGGGTTGGCACGCGTTTCCGGATTTGGACGTCACACCGAACTGTCGTCCACCTCTCAGAGAGCTCTTCGTTCAGCCCTGTGGCGAATGGAGACGACCGAGAGTCGGTCAGCCTATGGCTTGGCAATGAAGCTTGAAACCCCTTATCAGTCAACTCAGTCGCGTTGGGAACTGCCCCCCGTCCCGAAAGGGGGAAATTTCAGTACTACACATCACAAATATGCACATGCCAACGTAAGATTGTCCCTCTAGTATCCACGATGATCGTTTACCAAATTAGGTCTCATGGTGATCCGCACCATCGATTTATCATTCCTCTTGCAATCCTTTGATCAGTAACCGTAGTAGCCGAAAAGTAGCCGTGGTAACGAAACAAAAGCCTCTCCGTATAACAATCCACATGGCGCTCGATAGCAACAAGACTACCCTCGGTCCAAACTGCCAAAATCTCAACCCTACATTGAAACATCTGAGGTGATTCACCTCCACCCAAGACGTTTGGATATGATCTGGGCAAGCAACAGTATAAACACCGAACTTCTACATCACAAAAAAAAAAACATCCAAACGATGATGGCTGGCAAAAAAGATTCATTAAGACAAACAAGCTAAAATATAGCTAAGCAAGTGATACGCAAGTTTGTCTAATTCAACGGCCATCATACGTCAACCCTCATAAATGACAGTAGCAATAACCAAAAGAGACTTACTTGACGAGTAAGGTTCCGTCGACCGATGGTGGCCACTAGAGATGGTTGTTGGTGGTGAAATAAGAAAACACGCCGAAATGGTCGATTGGATAGGTAAGGATGTTGCGCCAGAGAGATGAAACGAAGTTGATCCAAGTGGAACACAGCCTCCTCAATCGAAGTACCTGGGAAGTTATTGTGTTTCAAAGCCTCCTTGTCCACACTACATAAGCAGCCAAGACGCATGAGAGCACGGAACAACGGGGGTATGTTCAATTCGTATACGCCCTCAATATCCGGTCGAGCCAGATCCGCTGCTATCTCTGATGCGTGGATCGCGTAGACATCCTCGGGGACATTATACTCATAAAGATGATATACTGAGTGACTTCGTGGCAAGAGACGACCGCTAACGCTACCACACCCATTGGCAGCTGGGCCTCCATTTTGAGAAATAGAGAGACCGGCAACCTTCCGATAAAGTGGACCGGAATCTTGTGGTTTTGGTGTTCGCAAGTTGACATAAAAACGCCGCGGAACTAAGATACTCACGTTGTGCAACGTAGGTGGAGCATACTGGTCTGCGGAATCCACAGAAATCCACGCTGTGTAGCGGCCCAATTGCCCGGGGTCAGGGGTTAATTCGATAATCTGAGAATGTTTTGGAAAATGACAAAGCGGTGCAAACTAAAAAGAACCACACATTGAACAGAAGATAAACGCTCTTTAGAAGGGTGCCGCAGTGCAACCAGGATAAGTTACTTGTCAAAACCAAATTGGTATGCAAATGAGTGTATTTCGCTGACAATTTATGCTCATCACAGCCATGACTTCGTGAATCTGAGAATCACTAACGGTAACGCCCGAACGAAGAAGTAATGTCTTCCTATCAAATGATAGATAACAAACGAAAACAGTCTGATATAGATGAACGCCATCATGGCTGTAGCAAAACGTTTTGGTGGGTTCTAACTATTCCTACTCTGTCAGGCAACATCCAGCATAATTTTTGGGCATGCGCTCAGTTATTCACTTCACAAATTGATACTCAGCAACTTTGGATGTCTTAACATTGTGAGAAAAGCGTAACCAAGAGAAACATTATGATTGGTGATGTCTGGTCTAAACAAAACGGTTCATTATTTAGCCTCAAGCTCCGTTCGTTCTCATTGACACGGTTTAGCATTCAGTCGGTTCTGTTTTATATCAGAATTTTTATGCTCCACATTTTCTGATTTTACTAATCTCTGTGAGTTCATTTTAAATAATTCGGCACGTGACAGCAGTGGGCGTGGATCTGCTTACTTAGATGTACATCATCTAATTCTTACATTGGCTGATTCGCTGCTCCCCGTATCGCGCTATCTACATGGTCACATTCTCAAGACACCGCAGGTTTATTCTGTTCAAACAACTTGAGTATACCTAGTTATCGAATAAAGTCAAGCAGTTTCCGCCAGATCGTGAGGTTCAGGAACCTAAGGATTACTACTACAAGGGAAGTGACCTTGGACAGCCCATTAACATACGAGCTCTGGAATAGGTAGACAAAATTCAGTTTATGTTTGGATGTACTCTAACCTTAGAGGAATTTGTCTGACGTCAGAAAATGCAATCAAATGTTCGTAAGTTACTTAAATGGTATCGCACAATACCGTAAATAATTGGCTATAATTATAGAAAAGCTGAACGTAAAAGGCAATGTCGTGCATCGATCATCACAAAAAAAGACACCACGAAGGAGACAGGGTCCGTTTGGGAAAGACCCAATCCAGATTGGAAGTCTATTTTGGATGCCTCCACACTCAAAAATCTAAGTGGATGAGGAGGGTATTGATGACAATCTTATACACGCCCCTTCGGAGGGAGAAAAGTTTATTGAATCAACATTGTCAAGAAAGGTGAGGCAGTTAGGGATGAGTCCCAAACCAAAAGAAAGATATACTATTCTATGATCTGGAATACTACAATATCTGGAAACTTAACTGTAGACAACAACATTTACCTGCCAAACTGACGTATACAGTGCTAGACGAGTCTGAGTTAGGTACCGCTCCATTCCACGTTGGCGCTTGGCAGCACCTAGAAAAAGTGCAGCTTGTTCGTCTTCGAGTGCCGAATTTTCCATCACCTGGGCTTGATGCTTTCTTGCAAACTGTCTTCGTTCAGCTTGGATCCTCCACTTTTCCTGATGAAACGACAACCACGCAGCCAACTTAGCCGGAGTGGTCGCCTCCTTAAGCAGTGGGGGATCTCCAAGTTGCTCCCGCCATGGTTTGGGTGGTCCGACCGACGGTGAACGACCTCTTTTGACCGATGTGCCCAGTCGACCAGAGGGTCGATGTCGGACAATGACAGGATGAACAGCTTCCGTTCTGCAGACATCTGAGCCCAAACTAAATTCCTCTATATCGCCAGCATCTTTGTCGCCAAAGTTTAGTAGCTGCTGTTCTGCTTTTTTAGCGGTCGCTGGAAACATCATCTCAGTCAACTTTCGTTGTTTGCAAGTGTCTGTTTTCTCGGACAGACGACGAAGTAACCAATCAGGATGACTCACGCGTGGAACCGGGTTGGGGATTTGTTGTAACGCAGCGGGGATTGTGATAATCTTTTGAATGCAACTTCCCAATCGTTCCAGATAGTAAGACCAGTCCAAGATGTCTCGCAAATCTGTATCCTCATCCAGGCTGGTATCCTTGAGCCACTTGCGCAGATAATGTCGCTTGACGGAAGGCTCAGCCTACATCAAAGTAAAGAGAAGGGGGAGTCAATTTCCTCTACAAACCCAGCAGCCCAAAAGTCAGCTTGATTGGAGGAACACGCTTCAACGCTAGGAGGGAAGACACTGTGTAAAAATAATAAACAGCATTAACAATGGTATACAAACTACTAGGGTGCAGGCATCAGTTTCACCTTTAACTTTCCTCTGATCTCGACCACAATAGGTTCACGCAGTCATCTTCTAAAGTCAGGCCCTAGGAATGCTTTAAAAACAGTTGTTTTCACTTATGAATGATGAATGGTTTTGAGATAATCGTGCTTTTAAGACAAAATTGACAACAGTGTTCGCTGTTTCAGTGTTTCAGATGAATCCCTCTAGCAAACAGTAGAGACATGTTTTCTCACCTGGAATATTGCCAGTGGTATGGCACGTTCCGTAACTGGAGCACCCTCTGGTTGTCTCGAAATGACAAACCGACAGGATAGACCTGCATCTTTAACAATCTGATCACCCAGAAATTCCGCCATCCGGCGAGCCGTACTCAAAGATGTGGACTTTTGACTTCCATAATCTTCTAGGCGCCGGGACATGCTACGATTCTCGGAAATCAAATCAAATAATTCGGAATCTGGCATATCTGAACCCTTGGAGTAGAGGACATCCAACCAATGGTCTGCAACTCGGGCGACAGAAGCGTACACTTCAGTAAGCGTTGTCCCATGGAGAAACGCCTCAAATACGGAAGACTGGAAGATTTTGATCAGCTGGAGTTCCCCGTTTCGCTTGATTTCGAATCCTTTCAGTTCAGCCAAACTTCCGTCAAAGTTGAACACGGCGTAACGTTTTTTCAGCCGCTTTCCCTCTTCTTTTGCAGCCGGTAAGACCATGGCCTTATACGGTCCGTCCACCTCGAAAAATATGGAGTTTTCTGACCGAACTTTGTAGGTCATTGTGTTTGAATCGATCAGTTCGTGATATTGATCATTGGTGAATAAATCTTGCACCATTATGTTTAGAACCGCACCAGGATAGGAGATGGAAATTCGAGATGGCTTCGTGCCAGTGGTCTGGAATTCTAAGTTCTGCGGGAAGCTCGCAGGTAGAATGCACCAGATTCCGTCAGTGTCCAACTCCAAACCCCGTCCGACCTGGAAAGGAACGATAGAATGAAAAAAGAGAAGCGTTGAGAGAATTTTCAGTGCCGCTTGGGTGTATCTGTCAACACATGTGTCGAACGGTTGATTTAAGAACGATCAACTGTAAACAATAAAGAGACACCTGTTAACTACAACCGTATATGTCAGCCACGTAGGTTGGTGCTTCTTCGATACGGCAACTGCAGTATTAGTAGTCACAGAAGAGTTAGCGCGCAGAGAACAAAACGTCATTTGTTGGGTGGGCTACGTTCATTGGTAGCCCGCTGTTCAACTGTTGCTGAGTAGTAGCATTATATGGAAAATAATTTTGAAAAATATGTAAGAGAGTGCATTTACCGTTGGCACTTTAGACGGGGTCCAGAGACAACAAAGCGAGTTCAACCACGTGCATCTGATGATCTTCTCCGTATCGGGGGTCTGGCTTTCGATTCTATGCGTTTGGCGCATCATATGCATAACACTCCAACAAACAATCCAACTCAACCGAAACGACTCACCTGCTCAATCAACTCTCTTGATTTCGTGATTATTTGTGCCCCCGTGTGACATACAATCCCAGCCATCTCCATCGAATACCAACGAGCACCGCGACGCATTACGTACCCGTAAAAGGAATTCAAGATACACTTGTGCGCCAGTTGTAGACTGTCATATAAAACCAACATGGCATTTGCCTCCTTCAGGGCACTCGAATCACTTGTCCCAGCGGCCAGCGCAGCAGCCGCTTCGTCAGAACGCCGCTTCCAAACCTATGAAGAGTGGGAAGAAACGAAGAAATGAGCTACGCATCGAACGCGCAAAATAGCAACGAGTACGTTTAAATGAGACGGGCATCCAATAGAGTGGGCAGTCAAGAGTAAACAGGAAAAGTGTGCCACGTTGCCAAGCTTAACAAGAAGTTTCATTTGAAAGAAAGTTACCGGAACGAGCAAATTGATTTTAGAATAATGAAAACGAAACAGTTTCTGCTTTGGGCAGATTGACCGACCTATTATGAAGCCAAGTAGCCTCTTCATAGTCTACTATTCGTGACGTCTTCATGACCCACGGAGGACTTTACATGGAATATGGTTTGCATTTGTATCATCATCATCACTGCTATTATTATTACTGATATTATTGACAACAGCACGAGCAAAGAACACTAGTGTTTCAGTGCCGTACAACTATGCCAGTTTATTTGAATAAAGCCCTATGATGGAAAAAATGGGACGCGGTGAGGGAGGTCTGGAGCTTAATTGCCGCAAACATCCGAGGTGTCCACAATTCCAACACCCAGCAAATATGGATAGAAACTTACAGCATGAACGCCACTGATATCGACTAGCAGTCAAATTGTTCATTGTCTCCTGTCAAGCACACAGAGGGCCACGTGAATCCCATCCTGGCCAAAAGCACCCAGATTCTTCGTAATTCACTTCATTCCGTTCTACCATGTCATATTTTGTTAATCTCTCGGTCTCTATCAGTATGAAGTAGGCACAGAGCACAACGCTCTTCTTGGCGGACCGCAAATCTGCATTCATTGCCCACGACCGAGATATATCGGATTAAACCATTGAATGCATTCCTTGAGTGAACTACCTGCTGCTTCACCGCAGATCCAGGTCCTGATTACCTAAGTGTGTTTTCGCTGGTTTCAGAGAATTCCAGCCATGGTCCTGAGGCATCAGTGCTCAGAGATCCGGTGGCCCAGGTTCTCCACCCGCAGCCACTTCTTGCAGCCGTACAGTAATACAGACTGCACTGTAAGCCAATACCAAAGTTATTTGAGACTCAATTATATGCACTTTAAATGATACAAGTGTCGCGAATTGGAAAATTCGATTCTGACCTTTGAGATTCGTACGTTAACTTCGTCTGTCATAAAGTCGCCAGAGTTAATGCAAATTCCGAGAGATACCGTGCTCCACAACTTCTAGTTTCACATTTCAAACTCTTAGAGGCATTTCCAAGACTGTGCATCCCGCAGCATCAATTTACAACCTGTGCGTGCGAAGCACATGCTGAAGGATCGGGTGACACTAGTTAGCCTTTCTAGTAACGTTTTCACTTCTCACTCCCATATGCATTTTCTTCCTCTACCACTCGACGGTGTGTGAGTGTGGTGCACATAGCCCCGTTCCCGACCAGAATTCTGTTTATTCTTCTCGAATCTTGCCTTCACGTTCCCTCATAAGACGTAAAATAACCGATGCAAGGAGTCCAGTTTCTTTGTGACCGCCAAACTAAATACTGGCACCTTTTTCTTCGAAATGGACACTACCGTCTACTCGCCCCAGCTAGCTGGGACAGTCTTTCACCCAAACAGAAGCAAATAATTTGGACAAACACTGGCTTAAGATTTGATTTCCATCCTTAAACAGAGCTGCTGGGGGTTCTTGGAGACCAGCAGCTCGACGGAGCCTGAGGAAGAAAAGGCGTTCGAAGTATTTGGACTTAGCCCAAGGCAAATCGTTTGACTGCATCCATCTTTGGATTTACATGGGTTACATATGAGAAACATGAGGAGCGAACAATATCGGGTTGTTCAGGCCTAGACCACAAGCATGTCAATTCACATAACTCCGACCCTGTTTCTGCGGTGACAGATAAGGATAGGTGATTGTTGTTGGAACTGCTTGTGTATCATTTTGACCAACTTGTACCAGCACGCGAAGTCGTTCTTGTGAAGTTCAATATTTTGTGTGTGTGGAGTCGAGCTAGCCAGCTTACCTTGGTGAGGCCTTTGAATTTGTACCGGCGATCACGGAAAGCCCGCACAGTATCCACATAGAAGGAATTCTCCCGCTGACAAATCATCGCCACACGTTCCTCTGTACGTGTAGTGTGGATGCGTTTGTATGCACGTCTGCAGAAATCAGTCAGGCGTTTCTTCTCCACCACTACCTGTTCCTCCTTGGATAATTCATGGAAGGCTTTCAAAATCGTACGTGGCTGACCAGTCACCGCATCGGTCACCTTGACAGGAAAACGTTCTTGCGACAGCTGAGCTTGAACCCGATAGACCTCCGGTCGGGAAGCCGTCCATAACTCGGCGCGCCAGGTCCATGGCATGAAACGTTGACAAGAAACCTCCGGCTTGTAAAACTGACAGTTCGAACAGCGAGCCGTGGAATTTGAGTCAACGGCAGACGGTTGAAGTCTATTTGTAAGAATGATATTGGGGTACATAGCCCCCACATCCAGATGATAAATGACCGGACATTCAATGCGATTAGGGGTGGCAGCCAGTTGAGATAACGATTCTTCAACCCGTCGACATACCTACAAGAGAATAAGAGAAGCCGATTGAAGCGATTATCTACATCTTCAGCAAGCAATGGACAAATGAGGTCAGAACTAACTTTTTGTTTGCGATGTGAAAATAACATGAACACCTACGAGATGATCAGCAAAAACGTACTTTATTGAAGACTTCTTTCGGGACTAAACTGTGTAGTGTGTCATCATCTTCGGCGCCAACTTCCGTTTGAAGAGCTCGTTTGAGACAGCGTGTGACATCACTCCGTAGCATTTCCAATGCGGCAGGAACGAGACGGAATCTTACGGGGATGTCTGAACGGAAAACACCAGCTTCCAGTGCTTCCACATGTCCCCCCACATAAGTCTCCGAGTCGATGAGACGACCGTCCTCAGTGAAGCGACCTAGACCTTCAGAGCCGACCGGAAGGAGACTCCCTGGACCGGAGTCTGTGTTAGCCGTTTGTTTATGAGGAAACACCACATTGGCCGCGTAGGCCTGAACCATTAACAATGCTTCACACAACGTGCCCGATCCTTTGCGCAACACATCGTCCGGATTAAGTGGAAGTATGGTACATAGGGCGAACACAAACGGGTGAACGTATTTCATATAGAGGTAATAAGTAGCCACAGCATCAGACACAGAATAATTGGCCAGTTCTCGAGGAGCCTCTCGGGCCATCTGGCACATGACTTCAGGATCGACTTCGACGGGATCATAATGTAACTTGGCCTTAGCAACTGCTTTCAACCCACGAGCACCAACAGGCAAATAACTGTCTCGTTTAACCCAACACAAGCAGTCAATGTGAACGGCTGGTCGCGAAAGGTATTCCCCGGCGGAACCACTCCTCCCAGGTCCAGCTGTTGACTTATGTCGACTGAAAGCAATCTCCTCGGACATGGACAGCCCGTAATGTGCAGCCCGAGATTCGATGAATGGCCAATCGAACATATCACCATTATAGGTGACAAACACATTTGGCCGAACCCGTTGTATATGTTCGAAGAAGAAGCGAATGCAATCCAATTCACTTGCTAAATTGTGAACAGTAAAGTGGCCGGGGAACTCGGGCCTTGGAGTAAATTCAAAATTCTCCACATCTTCGGACAAAATCTCACGATTACACAAGAGAAATCCGGCGCCATCGAGCATGTAGGATATCATCATGATCTAGAGGTAAAGAGAGAAATTATTGGGTTTCCATCCAAATCAGGCTTTATCGAAATACAGGTAATTATTGGACCAGTAGTTGTTTTCTCAAAAATGATCACCTCAATGACGGAGTAACGTCCGCAGTATACGCAGCCAATAAGGAAAACAAATGAAAAGTTTGGAAGCATTTGGGACTTCTCTTCTGGACAACGGTCATTGCACGCACTCCCAGTCGTGCAACTCATGTATACTGCGTAACTCGTAGACTATCGGAATAAGGCATGAGAGTCAAGAACTATTTGCTTACTGCTCATGCGGGAACTGTGTTGAGATGTTAAAATGTTCACGTAGACACTATATTTATTACATTTAATACAGTGGCAATACCGATAGAAGCACATTCTTCGTGAGCAGTTGGAAACGAGTGCTTCACCAACGACCGCATCATAAAACACTTAAATTGGAATACCTGGGTATTAACAGAGAAAATACCTATGAAAGGATTTGTCTTGTTCGAAGTAGATGTTAGCTGCTTTCAAGAATGCGCAGGGGCATGTAAATTACAACTTAAGAGAAATGCTGCTTAAGGACGGATTGAACTCAACTTCAGGCCACCGTATTTTATCCCTCAACTAAACTAAACCCAAGAAAGATAACCTCCTCAATAAAACATGTAAGTCAGCAAAACCTGAGGTGGACAGTAAAGTAAGGAAAAGTAGTCTAGTGGGCCAATTACTCACCTGATCAATATCTGCATCGGGGAACTTCAAGGGGAGTTTCGTAGTCTCGATGTCAAAAGCCAAAACCACTGGCTCTGGCCAGGCGACCGTGTCTTCGTGTTTCAATAACTCTACTGGTAAACCGGGGCGGCAACGGGTAACATACCAACAACCGGCAAAAACACTCAAATCGATACATACACGCATAAGATAAGGGACATCAGATTCCCTTATATCCATGATAGTATCCAGTGGATCGCCACGCGTCCGAGTGTCTTTTGAAGAAAGTGCTGAGTTGGACGTCTGTGGATCAGCGTTGCCTGCAAAGTGCTCAGCCAACATTTCTGTATAAGTAGATTCTGAGCTTGCAAGCTCCTGGTTGGCTCGTACACGTAAAGCGAGTTCCCGTCGGACCCTCACGAGTTCATCAACACTATAGAACAACAGTTTCAAATAGGTAGCCTTAATCCCGACTAGATGATTAGGAAGGTCAAGGTCCTCCTTCTGGACAACCTCTATTCCAGCAATCCTCCCCGAATAACGTCGCAGCAAATATGTTGTAGCATCCCGTTCAGCTGCGGGACCACCACGGACGAAGACGAAGAAGTAAGGTGCGTAGGGCCTGGTAACTTTGAATCGGGAACCGTCCTCCTGAATGAAGTAAAAGTCAACGGCACTCACTAGTCGTTTGGCATCATCCAGCATGTCTGTTGGATGCATGTTCACCAACCAGCCAACTCGGTCACCAGGACCCAAAAACTGTTCAAACCCGTAACGCCGATCACTGATTTCGTTTACTTTGGCACGTAGGAATCTGGCCTCATTGGATGCAGACGAAGCGTTCTCAGCATCTAACGGTTTGTCGTTAGATTCTTCCTCCCCAATTTCGATGTCATTTGAATCGGGCGCCTGAAATTCATGCCCTCCACCCTTCCTACCACGAGCGGAGTAAAGCTTTGATGGGTAAGCACCACCCCGCCTGCTTCTGAACGACTTCGACATTGCCAGCGCAAACTCCAAGTCTTTCAAACAGGAAGCTAAATGAGCAGAGAAAATTGGTATAAAGTACGACCGTTGAAAACACGGGAACGCGCCTATCTGTACACGTCAAATGATAAACAAGGGAAAGGAGTTCCTTCCAAAAATGGACACCTGCACCATTCTAAAAAAGATTGGTATTGAACTGCTTATTTTAGTAAGCAGAAGTGGGTGGTGGTCCCTTCCAAAAACGCATTGTGAATTGTTTACGAAACCTTGTCATGGTCTGTACTTAATGAAACGGGAGCCTTCTGACGACTCGTAAATCTACCGGGCGCCACGTGAAACCCAGTTACTCCTTCGTCCATCAAATTATCAAGGCCATTGTGTTTGTGCAGAAGAGCCCCCCAAAGGTGATAGGATCGCATCTTCTGCGCCACCTTGGAGGAGGAGGTCTTTTAGAGACGTGATGCAGTGTTCCTCCCAAGCTTGAGCAGCAACTCCAGGTCTTGCAGTCCAGGTCACAAAGGCAAAAAACCTTACAGTCAAATTTCCTCCTCATTCAAAAGTTCGAAACCAGCATGGACCAAATTTATGCACGAGAGCTGTGACATTCCTAACCCGCAGCACACACCCAGGCAACTCACCCTGAAAATTTAGTAGAAAGAACGGCAATTCACTCCCTCAGTCGTGGTCTTGAGCGGTGGGATGAGCACTTCAAAGAATAGTTCAGCTGGTCTTCTTCAACACAACCGCTACCTCTGAAACCTCGGGAGTCAAAATGCTCCCGGGATTTTCCCTCTCAGACATTGAGTGTGCGGACGATATTGTTGTCCTTGGTTCGGATCCTTCAAAAGTGCAAACCATTTTAAATAACCTAAATAACTCTGCCGCACGGTTTGCCATGCGCTTCATACCTGCAAAGTGTGAAGTGCTGCTACAAGACTGGGTGGGATCAAACCCAAATCTCATGCTTGCAGGAGAGCCAATCGACGTGGTAGATAAATTTGTTTACCTGGGCAGTTGTATGAGTTCTTTTCGCCCAGCCCTGTGCTGAGTGGAAGTGACCAAGAGGTAGATAATATATGACCTAGCAACGAAGTATGAAAACGCTAACCAGCAAACTTCGTCGGGTCGACAACTGCCGCCTCTCTGGATGGGGACCCTAGGACTCAACTCACCAATGGTTAATGACACTGGCGGAAATGGCCCAATCGCGCAGTCAGTGGCGCTCGTGCACCAAAGATATCGCCTTCAATGCGTTCCCGAACTAACCAAACATGCCATCGCCTCCAAGGCTTGGGCGTATCTCCCGCACTCTCACTTTCCGGTGATCGAAACTGTAACAGCTGGAACTAATGTACACGGTTTATAGCTGATAAATTGAACTAATTGACTGAGTAGGATGCTGAAGAAGCCCAGTATCTTATGAATATTCGTGTTTTTTTATTTAGATGAAGTTCCTTTTAAGTTAACCAAATTACTGATCATCAGGTATCACAACCCATATCACCCAACCCTTTCGTGATTGCCTGCTAAATCCTGCTGAAAAAGCAGTCATGTTTTTCAGACTCAAATCATAAGTTCTCCCGCCCAAACTAGAAAACACTTGCCGAGATGCCTCGTTGATCTGTTTGTGAAAAAAAATCGTTCAGCTGTAGCACCCTTTCGTAGCCTAGCTGCCATAGGAAGGAAGGGCAGAAGGAAGCACGAGGGCTGGGATACTGCCAGACTGCCCAAGCCTAGACAGGGGAAGTTGAGAGGCAGAGGTCGGGTTCGAACCACGGACCTTCCGGCCAGTAAACTCACACTCTAACCACTGAGCCATCTCGCCATCTTTCGTAAGGCAATAGGCGATATCCATGCCCAAAATCTTGGAGACAGAAGTGCCTCAAGGTTGTAGATGGAGATAATGCGTCTGAGTTATGAATGTCCTAATAAATTTCAGTGTTGCTCGAGATCCAATGCATAGATCTAGTTGAGTGCGCCGCTCTGCAAGCGGAGCGTCCAGGATTTAACAGGGTTGTGGACATTAGCCTTTCAGTAAGAGTCGAAATTACAAGACCTATTTTCCGAAAATGACTTCAGCGGGTGACTTTCGTTAGAATCGCCTCACACTGGGGTCCAGAAGCTTCCCAATGGCCAGGCAAGGTGTGTGCATCATATGCGCCCCCTAAGAAACCCAGCAAGAAGCAGCAAAGCACAAGCGAGGGATCGGAATCCACATGTCTTACAGAACAAGCGACAATCAATAACAGACCCGCACGACCTATAGCCAATGGCAATGTGGTTTAGCTGTGTTGGATGTTGGCTGGCAAGCGGGGGGAACATGAGGTCAAGTGGCTTCATTTGGTTCGGAAGTT
Source organism: Opisthorchis felineus (assembly GCA_004794785.1). NCBI lineage: Eukaryota > Metazoa > Platyhelminthes > Trematoda > Opisthorchiida > Opisthorchiidae > Opisthorchis > Opisthorchis felineus. The sequence goes on from SJOL01006438.1 coordinate 503,163, forward strand.
ACTACTGCAGAGAAGCAATCTATGGTCAGGAAACAAATTCGACAGGCGTTCGCTGTTGCCAGTGCGTCTCCACTCGTTCTAGACGACCACTTAATTCAGTCTATGAAGCGCTGCGTCTACCTACTTGCACATCCATATCTCAGGCAACTACAACAATATCTGAGCTCCTAGCTTAGCGCAACAAGGTGCTCAGTGCATCGTCTCTGAGAATAGCAGAGCTACAATCTGTTGCAGCGTAAGCGGATAAAATGAACAGATAGCGATTATTGGCGCGCTCACGGAATACTCTCACGGAGTTACCAGACGAACAGCACAGAGGCGATTGTTAACGGGCAACTATTCAAGCAAAGACGCTTCAACTCAGTCACCATCATCATCATCAACATGGACAGCATGACATCAGCGTTCAACGTTGATGCTGCGCTGCCGCACAACCATGATTTATTTGAAAGCCTTATTGTGAAAAAAGAATAAAAGTGGACGGGCAAGGGACTTGGTGTTAGCTTTCTACAATCACTCCGAGGTTCCTGCACTTCCAGACAATTATTAAGGCAAGCTGGATAGAAATTGACAACAAAAGCGCCATTGACATCAATTGGCAGCCATATCTTGCAGCGTCTCCAACTGGGAATAACGCGGTCCCCATCCTGGAAGGCGAGTAGCACCGACAGCATCCAAACATTTCGTAATCTCTTTCATACCCCTCTGCAAGCTCAAGGGTTGGTCACCTTCCTGCTTCCGCCACTCTGAGCTGGGCACGGAAAACAGCACTCTCTTCGGAAAACGATTGTTTGGTATATGCAATACATGGCCTAACCAACACAGCTTCCGGTGTTGGACACATTCATCAATGAAAGTTCCCGTTGTACAACCGAAAACAACCTTTCTAGTTGACTCACTACGGATTCTCCGATACCATCCCACACGAGCTATGGTTCTGCAACAACGATTGTCGAACACCTGAAAACGTACCAGTTACGCTGCTCGAACAGGCCAAGTCTCACAGCCATTCAACAAAACAGTCCGCACTGTAGCCTGATACACAGGTCCTCTGAGATTCAGCGTTACACTGCTTTGACGCCATAGGTGTTTTAAATTAACAAACGCTACCCGAGCCTAGCAGATTCGTGCATTAACCTCATGTCACACTACAATCAGAACTAATACAACTCCCAAGGTACGTAAAAGGCTCCACAACTTCGAGCGCCTCATCCTGAATTGTAAGTGGCATGTTCAGCGACTAAATGTCCAGGAGCATGACCTTACACTCTGTGGGTGCAAAGCGCATGCTAAAGGACAGGATGACTTTGGTCAGTTCATCCAAAAACACTTGCGCCTTAGTCTCCTCTTCATTGGAGTTTATTTGAACGTCGGGGTTTTGAAGACCTCCAGGCGTTCGCATCATTTTCTCATCGATCACGAAATTAAATAGAAGTGGAGAGAATGGACACCCCTGACGAACACCGCTTTGTGTACGGAAGCTTTTGGAGAGCTCTCCGTATAGCCTCGCACGTCCGGAAGTCTGAGAATACAAAAAAACGTATGTTCACAAACTTCGGGTTATTCCTTGATGGGCAAGCGTGCCAAGGAGAACAGACCGGTCAACCAAGTCGAATGCGCCTTGAATATCCAGGAATACTAAAATTGCGGGTCGTTCGTAAGTATGGCGTTTTTCTAGCACCTAGCGGTTGTGTAGCGTTTTATGTATCTCGGAAGTTGTATTAGTTCTGATTGTAGTGTGACAAATGAGGTCAATGCACGAATCTGCTAGGCTCGGGTAGCGTTTGTTAATTTAAAACACCTATGGCGTCAAAGTGGTGTACCCTGAATCTCAGAGGACCTGTGTATCAGGCTACAATGCGGACTGTTTGGTTGAATGGCTGTGTGACTTGGCCTGTTCGAGCAGCGTAACTGAGACGTCTTCAGTTGTTCGACAATCGTTGTCGCAGAACCATAGATCGTAAGGGTTGGTGTCGGCGAATCCGTAACGGAGCAATTAGAAAGCGCGTTTTTGGTTGTGCAACGGGTACTTCCATTGAAGAATGTGTCCAGCACCAGAAGCTGCGTTGGTTGGGACATGTGTTGCGTATGCCTAACCATCGTTTGCCGAAGAGAGTGCTGTTTTCCGTGCCCAGCTCAGAGTGGCGGAAGCAGAGAGTTGGCCAACCCTTGACCTGGCAGAGGGGTATGAAGGAGAGTACGGAACGTTTGGGTGCTGTCTGCGCTACTCGCCTTCCAGGATGGGGACCGCGTGATCCTCACTGCACCTGGTTGGAGACGCTGCAAGATATGGCTGCCAACCGTTGTCAGTGGCGATCTTGTTGTCAGTTTCTATCCAGATTGCCTGAATGAGTGTCTGGAGGTGTAGGCAACTCAGAATGATTGTAGTAAGCTAGCTCTAAGTCCCTTACCCGTCCACCTTAATCTTTTTCTTGACAATGGGGCTTTCAAATAAATCATGGTTGTACGGCAGTGAAGCATCGATGTTGAACACTGATATGATGCTGTCGATGATGATGATGATGATGATGAGCACCTGGCGGAGTGTGACGATTTGGTCAACGCAACCCTTAACAGGCCATAAGGCCGCTTTTTGCTCTCGAGTCAGTGTTTCACGAGCCACCATACGACGACAAAGCACAAAAGACGGGTTAAGCTGATCCCCCTGTGGTTACCACACTCACGAGCCCCCTTTTTTGAAAATGAGCACTATCACCGACTCTTCCCAGTTGTCTGGGACAGTATCTTTTTCCTAAATGCAAGCAGACAGATCAGATAAGCGCTGATTTAGGATTTTACCCCCATCTTTGAAGAGTGTCGATGGGAGGTCATCCGGACCGGATGAGATGAGGACGATGTCGTCTGCGCACTCCAGATCGACAAGCTTCTCACCCACAACGATTTGAACACCGGGGTTTTGGAGACCTTACAGCGTTGACCTCATTGTTTCACCAATGATGAAACTGAACAAGAATGGGGAGATTAGACATACGTGCTGGATACCACGTTTTGTAGGGAAGCTTTTGGAGAGCTCACCATACATTCGCACATGCTCAGAAGTGTGTGAATATAGGGATCGGAATATTATAAACTTCTGTGGTATGCCCTTTAGAGCAAGTGTAGTTAACAGCAGTGACCGATCTACAGAATCGAACGCACATTTTAGGTCAAGTAACACAGGAATTGTAGGTCGTCTGTACATATGGCGTTGCTCTAACACCTGACGGATTGTGAAGATGTGGTCGATGCAGCTTCTACCCGGTCGAAACCCCGCTTGATTCTCACGAGTCAAGGTTTCGCGTGCCACCATAAGCCGACGAAGAATCCGTGACGCCAGAAGCCTTGTCACAATAGGGGTCAAGCTAACACCTCTGTGATGAAAATGGCTACTATTATCGCCTCACCTCAGGTATCAGGGACGGTCTGTTTCTCCCAGATATACCCAAACAGGCTAGAAAGGCACTGGCTGAGAAATCCACCGACATCCTTGAACAGAGGTGGAAGGTCAACAGGACTAGCAGCACGATGACACTTGAGCAGAGATATACACTCGGACACTTCTGAGGGTGAAGGCAGCTCCATATTCACAGTTCACCTTTCTGTTGAAAGCCAGGATTCCGGAGGTGGCTAACTGAATTGCTGTTCAAAGTACTCTGTCCAGAGGTATAAACGTTCTGCTCTGCTGAATATCAGAGAGCAATTTTGATTTGATGATTTCTGTGACAAGAGGCTTCCTAGGACCAGTCGAACGTACCAAGTGGAACAGCGTGCAGACGGTCCGGCAGGCGTTCGGGGAGTCGGTTCTGAGAGGGTTGTTTAATTTCTGGGTCCAGCAGCTTCTCAATGGCTAAGCGAGGTGTGCGTGTTCTGGGTAGACCTGAAAGCGCAGTGAAAAGTAGCAGGGCACCAAGGCATGGTTGGCGTCCAAGCTGATATTCCAGGAGCGGGATGCGGTGATCGACCATCGCCACCGTTAACTGATGGCGATGTAACTTATTTCGATTCGGGACTGGTTTTTTGTTGGTCATCCGTGGTCACAGGATTTCCGTTGTCCCGGAGATTGGTACTGCAAATGAATAGTCCATGATCAGAACATATCTGAAGCGGACGATTTCCGTTGTCCGTGAGTTTCGTATCCGACACAAGACGACCGCCTAATTGGGTTTCAGCAACGCCTGACCTACCTACGTGGGCGTTCATGTCACCACCAAACACAATGATGTTTTTGGTTTAGCCAGGTGTGAAACAGCACCTTTAGGTGCTCTATAGAGCGTCGTATAAACTGTCCTTGGCAGATGCAGAGCTAGTCCGTTGGGGTGTGAGCAGACACAATAAACAGTGTGCGACGGATTTCCCGTTCTCAAGATTCTTTCACAGATGTTGCCACAGAAGCCTCACCGACGCGATTATCAAGGGGCATCCAATCAAGTAGACACACGTGACGATCGTCACGCGGAATACACCACTGTGTCGACATAGTGGTGTATCATCTTGCCCATGAAGTCTCCTTTCACAATACCGACACGTGAATCACAGTGGAGAAGCTCAGCAATCGACAACAAATGCTGATATTAGTGTAGAATATTGTGCAGAACAGTACAGGTGTGCACCTTGGTCCTCTGTTGGCTGACTAAGGCTTCATTTCGGTTTTGATCTGATTTTTCGTTTCCGATAGTGATTAGCACTGAAGCCCAGTTATTATAAAACGCCATAGTTTCGGCCAACTCAATAGAGTTCCACGCCTGACAGAATGTCAGCCGAAACTCCAAACCATGCGCCGTCAAGGTCATACTCAGGGAACGTATGGATTGACAGATTTACGGACTGATGCACATAATCGAGGTTTTTGCGGAAGATTCCAAGTTAGGGCTTGTCCCTGTCGTTCAGTGGCTTTCGTTCACCTGAAAGGCATAAACAAAAAAGGGTGTAGCACCGCTTTTTAGATTATCAGCGCGGGCAGTAAGCTTCTCGGCAGGAGGACTCACATAAAATGTCCAAAAGATTGATGAACTGGGCATACGGTGCAGCGTGATCAAACGTCGGAGGAAGGCTATTCCACGCACCAACTACCCGAAACGAGAGGAGTTGTTGTCTAATAAAAGTGTGCGCTCTGAGGTCGAAAATTCATGTCCCAGCCGTGTATTAGTTGGTTCGAAGTTGGAAACCCTGCTGGACAAACCTCGTTCAATCAAGGCATGTATTAGGTCTTCTTGGAGGTGACGCACTCTCAGGGGAAAAGGTCGGCACTGCGGGACACGTTTCATACTCAACGGACTTAAGGCCAGCAACCATTTTCGTGGAGGCTCTTTGGACACGCTTGTGGTATTTTTCTATCGTTCTTATGCTCCCATTATGACATTACGGATTTCGTCAGTTGCATGAACGTTTTTTGTTTGAATACGCAAAACTACAAAAACGCGGATTTTGTACAATTTACATACTATACAAGCGTGGTCACGTGCTTCGACTTTCTCTTCTGATTTCGCTCTCGCTTACAGCGGTCATTCGCGAGTTTCATGTGCTAACGCTGGTATCAGAACATTTCACACTATCTTCAGAGTTTGCTATATGTGGGAGCTGTTCAAAAGAAAACCTTTGGACATCCATAATTGTATTATTACTTAATCACTGACCTGGGTCAACGACGAAATATTTTAAAGAGAACAATTCTTAGTGCGTCTGTTCCGTTTGACCTTCTTTATTATTGTGTACCTAATCTGGTATTATTATTTTTATTTCTTTACTACACACTCCCGGTAAAGTAGCTCCCTGGGTAGCCAGACCACTAAACGCTCAATGGGGGTTACGTATTTTTCGTGTCCCCAGTAGACAACTTGTTTGGCGTATTCAACAACCGGTCTGACGTGGGCCCCTCAGAGAATCTCAGAGCCCATGCGAATAATGTGGCGGAAGGTGCGCCGAAGCATTCTTAGAACGACGACTGCCTTTTCAGCCACTTTTTCATGTTGCATTCAGAAGGCACATTTGAAGAGAGCCCAAATCCTTTTTAGTACCTATCTTCGTAATCACTTCTGGTACATTCTCACCATGCACGACAAAGGCGTTCGCTGAGCCCCCTCCGAACGGCACAGGAGAGCTCAGATCAGCGGTCAGGACGCCAGGCGAGGTAATGTATCATCCAGTATCTTGCGCACGTAAGCTCCAGGGATATTGCGCGTTGTAACAATGAGGACCAGAGTGAGGAGGCGGTTAATGTTCAACTGTCACTCAAAGGTTCGAAAAGATTCACCGGGCTGAGCAAGTCGGCTTCAAATATCCGTATGTCCAAGTTCCCCTTGTTTTTCCGTTTATCGTCTCCCTTTTACTTTTAATTCCAGTTCAGTTAGGTGTTTCTAGGAGAATAGAGGCTTTGAAACCTGAAATATTGCCCGAAATGCACCTTGGAAAGTTCACTGAATTGTTATGCTCTCCACGATCCGCGTAATTTTGGTGTAAATAAAAAGTTAAAAAGCAATGAACGAACACAAACAAAACAGAGGGACCCCATAAAGAGCTGCATGAGCTTGAAGCCCTGCTTTCGAAGCTTTTTAAACGGGGACGCACTTGCGAAGGCATCACCTACAACGTCCTCCGGCACAAAGGAGGATGAAAGGAAAAGAAAATAACCAGGAAAGGATATGTCAAACGGGCGCACATCGAGCGGTAAGCAGAGCTACCCAGCATTACACAAAGTCGGTGAGCACGTCGTCATTCACGTCAGTATTTAAAAAGCACAAATGTGCGCAGCATCACACCTTATTCTTTCGCGACGGCAGGGAGAAGTGTAGCCCTCAGCGACCACGGCGGCTTGAGAATTGGAGCCAGTGCGGGCTCCAGAAAGCGTTCTAAAGAACCAAGTTGATGTGCTAGGCATATCGACTGAGCAAAGTGTTTTTTCATTTGCCCCTTCCCAAGCAGATCTGAAGGCCCTTTGTGACTTGCCTTGCAACACGTGTTGGTAGATTACTGAAGGTATTGATAACGTGGGTCCTGTAGAAATACCTCCAACTATCGAACCCGGCACTGTGTTTCTCAGGTTTAACTGGTGATTCCCTGGTCCCTCGTTCTACTCAAATCACGATATTCGGATTTTGTATGTTATCAGAAGAACTACTGTTAGGTCACCGACTTATTAGCCGAATTTCGAGTGGGGATGTTGACGCTTCTGATGCGTTCGCGGTACTTTACAAATTTTACACTCCCACCCCCTCCTTTTAGCCAGCTTACAGGATTCTTCTAGAGACCTAATATGTCTTTTAAAATGAGGCCCACGCTGGCACCCAGTAATCCAAGTAGGCCCTCACAATTATACATTGCAAATGGACCGAGGACATCGAAAAGACACTAACCCAAGCCTTATAGGGCTCAACTCCAAAGTGCTTTTTTCGAAGTGGTACCGTCTATGCCCTAAATGTGTGAGGTCACCAGCCCTCGATTCTTGCCCTTTGATTCTGCAGAAAGGGTTCTGATTTAGAACAAGCGGAATGGAATACTAAATCGGCCCAACCGCAATGGTGCACTAGCTGCACTTGATCCAGATCGGTTTGGCAAAAAGCGCACTTCCTTTTATAGGCCCTCCGGTTCCTTTGGTTTCAGAGACTGAGACTCGGCGCATCTCTTAGATGAGTGAGAAAGTGAACAGCAAACGGAAGGTATAAGAGTGTCCCCAACTGGGTCCCCCATGAGCCACGTGAATCTCGTTTTCGAATGCGCATACAACACTCCCCGGCGCTTTTAAAACCGGGTTGATGGACGCGTCCGGCCTCATTTCCATGGTCGCCGTCCACGGGATCTCGTGCTTCGTGTGCTCGGATCCATGTCAATGTTCCCCACACACAGAGTAAACAGCATTGACATTATCTTACTTTTTGACCTGCATTTTAGGCCAGGTTCGATAACGTTTAATGTGCGCATTATTTTACCGCTCTCGCAGTAGTAAACAACACTCATTTCCTCTTATTCGCATGTTCTGACGCTCTTGCACCTAAAATCGCACCGTTGTTACAGTTGCCTAGTGGCCAGGTAGACTGTCTGGAATCTACTTTTTGAAAGACCTAATATTTCTATAATCTCAGTGCTCTTGGCTGCAGCTGGTTCGGGAGGAGCCTGCTTTTTGTTGATTAAAAGTTCAAATGCTGTCCTGTCCCATGTCTTTTCGGACGACGTTTGTGCAACACTGGCAAACATAGCCTACAGCTTTCAATTCTTCAGAAGCCAGTCTGGTACAATCTCTTTGTCACGATGCTTTGTGCGCCCCACGGGTTTTTCTCTTGCTGGAATTTTAACCGCCTGAGCTCTGCCCGGAATTCATCCAAGCACCGCACGATGATATCACAGACTAATATATCTAACCGCGTACCACCCACAAACCTACATTTTATTACAATCATCCGCTCGTTCCGTTTACTTATGTTTCTGCCTCAACGTTCGACCTTCTGGCAAGCCAGTTTGGCGATGGTCTGAACACGCACCTGGGTCATACATTACGCTGTCAATGACCAAAATGTTCTATGTGCTTTGGTTTCAACAATATCAGAAATGAAAAAAATTAAATTGAATCCCAACCGAAATTTCAATCAGCCGTTTGACCACTGGGTGACACATCCATAGCTTTCGGCGCAGTGAGCTGAACAATAATTACATTTTGCCGATAAACACCTTGCTTCCGTTCTGCTCGCACTTGTACTTCAGCACTTTCCTCGACACCAAAGACTACAGTATTTGCGGGGCACTGCGGCGTCACGTTAGTCGCAATTCAGTGTGAAAGTTAGTTGAGTGGTTTCCAACGGTTCAACCACAGCGTGTCCCAAATTTTGGCAAAAGATCGGGTAGAGACCAGTAGCAGTATGCATTTAATCAGCAGCTGTGGCGGAAAGGTGCAGAGACTAGGGACCAACTGCTAGTGGGTGACTTGCTACATGAATGTGGACGTTGTTCGCGTTTATTAAAAAAACCGGATGTAAACAAGGCTGATCAGGGAAGGCCAAAAATAGGTGTACAACTAAACGTCTTTGAGGGTGAACCTCGAGCAGAACAAATATACCCACCAGTGGCTAAGGGTAGTCTTTTCCCTTAGATTCAGCGGCCCACCACTGAAATGCCAGCGGTATCTAATACTTTTTGACCAGGTGCGCAAAATCCGCTTATGGTCGTATGTACACACTGGTAGCATTGCCTTGTTTGGAGCCGTAAGCTAACAATCAATTCATGCGGTGCCGAGCTTTGAAAAAAAGACAAGAAACACGCTTTCGCAGCTTACTTTCAAGAATGGTTTTTGAATTTCTTGATACTTTTGTTGCTGAGAGACCACTGCGCATATTTTTTCCTGCACTGCGCACACTCCCTTTAACCAAGACGCCCAGTTTAATTTTTGACCGTGTCGCAAGTTGACTGGGCACCACAGACCCCACTGAGTATTTTGGTTGTGCACATGAGAGAGGTTTGTTTAAATGGTTAGCATAAGAGACGTAAGAAATGACCGACTGGTTGACTCGACATCATAGGCCCCGCGCAGCTTGTTGGCTGTGCATGCTTTTTATGAGCGGCACGAGCCGCCACTACCATACAAAAACAGGTTTAGACGATCCTGACTAACAGCTTGCTGTTTTTATTTAAAAAACGGTGGTGTCTGATATTAAATTATATGCTTGGCAACGCAAGGTATACTAGTTATGGAGCCAGGTGGCAGCTGTCCAGTACGAACGGCGATAACTCATGAGTCTGCGCCATTTGTAGACCATGGCGTCGCTACTGCTATGTACGGCTCACTAATTCCAGGGCAATATCAGGCAGCTTGCCAGGGAAACTCCATCTAGAAACTTGTCATACGCGGTCTAAGAAAATGTTTTGCCCTATTATAATATAGCTACAACACTATGGGTAAAAGTCGCACGGTGAAAGCCTTCCGTTCCAAAACCTTCGCACATATAACCAAACGTTGCTCAGAATCACTGTTATGGTGACTACTTCGAAAAACGTTTCCTGAGTTACGAGAAAACATTCTTCTACATTCAATTATTCAGACAAAAGCTGAGTCTGCAAATGTGCACACGGTGACAAGCAATTTAAGGACATTGCGCATGCTGAAACAAATTGCACATAAGTCCGCCTACATAATTTTTGCAACAGGCTTTCACTTTAAAACTGTCACCTTTTCCGGCAAATCGATATATTTTATCAAACACGGCTCCTTGCTTCGAGGTATATTTACTCACTTAAACGGGCCAATTACACAAAGAAGGTGCAGGGATGCCCACTAAGGACAGACAACAAAAGTGTGGCAATCTCAGATCTGTAGATTTTCAGAGCTCGCTTCCGTGCACCGGATGCTGATCGGACTTTGGTTTTTTATCTAATGTCACTTATGCGAAGGAAGATTTTTCCACCTCAGGAGTCAAATGAAATACCGAAAGAGTACTTTATCATCCACTGTGTAAATTTACTTGCCCTCTTACATTACGCTCGAGATATCTCATCTGCGTAAAGGCAGGGAAAATGGGTTCTTTTCTGTCCCACGTTGTAAAAAGGGTGAGGGAATTTGTGTGCGACGGCAAGTTAGGCTTAGTATGAGCGTGAAAAATGCACCAGTTATTTTCAACTTCCATGACGTACAACCTACCAACCGAAAATCATCTCAACCGATCCGGGAAACTGTCTGGTCGTAACATCCTTTGAGTAAAGAAATAGTCATGCAATCATCTGATGACCGCTTTGTAGGCGCCTTATGTTTCGCAGTACGGTAAGCGAAAAATGCAATGAAGCCGATGAAATATTGCATTACAAAGCAGAGTCTAGTGCCACAAAGGGGTCCATTGATGACAAATATGAAGAACGCGGTTATCCAGGTAAGTATTGTTTTGCACGGGGGAACAGTTTAAATAACACACAGATGCCCATCTGAGCGACGGAGGCCAGGTAAGCACCGTAGGTCCATGGTTAACACCCGACCCAGTTAGGACCTTCGTGTTAACTGCCCGAAGATCGTAGCTACCCCTTCACCTATATACTTGACTATGGAGATCACAGTCGCCCACTAGAACAAGAGACTCGTCGTTTTTCTTCACCCACAAATCACGCAACACAATCGTGACTCATCTGACTTTGGCTATCTGTACCGTCCGGCAAGTGTAGAAACAAGTCATCTGCTGACACACTACCACACACGCAAACGTACCTAAATATAGAAAAAATGAACACAGTCCACACACGACACAACTCAACTCAACACAACTCCACAGCATTACGCACGTTGCCCGACCCGGGGTCTAGCCGCTCAGGAATTACGGCACGCCATTCACTGATAGTCAGGAAATACGTGTAGATGCTACAACGGCGAAGAAAACACGAAACCCGCATCCGGGCCAGCAACAGGGTTTATTAACCTGTACCTACAAGACGATAAGTCCCTCTTTCCATATGTACATATTCTAATCGTTTCAACTAACAAAACTGTTTTGGTTAGTGCTCATCCTCTTTCTGTCCATATAACAACATTTTGGGCTATAGTAGAGCACTAAAAAATTGATGGGCCCGACTGAACAATCAAAAAGTCGACTGCTTTTGCAGTACAATTAAACAAACCTGTTTCACGATGTCTACTTCTCCAACACGCGAGAATTCAACAACTTCAGTAGCATCAGCACAAAATATCAACGCCGCATCTGTTCATCTACCTCCATTCTTTCACCATGATACATGCATCTGGTTTACTCAAGTGCAGGCGCAATTCGGCCTTCGAGGAATCACCCAGGAGCACACTATGTACAGTCATGTTTTATCCGTTCTCCCTCCTGAAATAGCAGCAGATCCTTATGGCGCCGGATAACATTCAACCATTTACACAGCTCACAAATATGTTAATTACCCGTACAGCTTTATCCGAACATAAGCGCTCAGAACAACTGGCAAGCGATGAAACACTAGATGGCTGTACACCCTCTCAGTTCTTACGCCGCCTTTACGGCATTTTGGGTGACAGAAAAATCGATGACGCGTTGTTCAAACAGCCCTTCTTCAAGCGCTTACCAACGCGTGTGCAATCTATCCTCGCACCTGATACAGAAAACGTTCCGTTGACGCAACTGGCAAGTATTACTGATAAAATACTCGGAATACAGCTTTGCATGTTGAACATCAATTCCCTTGACCCGTCTAGCGCAATCTCGTCGAGCAAAGCTCGTGTTGATGAACTCGCTAACTAGATAGCTGCTACTCGTTTTACTCGTTCTCAAAGCCGTCGGTCAGCATCTCAGCCTGCACACAAGCGCCATCGTTCTGTTTCCTCTAACCAACTTCAGGGGTACTGCTGGTACCATACCCAGTTCGGTCGACCTGCTAGAAAATGCACAGCACCTTGTTCATTTAGGTTGGCCACCAACCGCAGTTAACTTTCAATCGAGAATCAAACAGGCTGGACGGTAGAGGCAAATAGTGTCTTAGGCCTAGATTACAACACTCACCGCCCCCTTCTCTTAGGTAGGAACTCCGGTTTCCGTTTTCTGGTCGACAGGGGCGCTGATATAAGTGTAATACCTTTAGTGGCTACTGTCTCCAAACTGACATCCTTCCCACTTACATTGAGGCAGCCAATGGCACGTGCAGGAAAACAAATGGACTAGGAGCGCTAGACCTCAGCCTCGGCCTACGTGGAGAATTCGGATGGTTTTTCATCACTGCAGACGTACATCAACCAATTCTGATTTTCTGACTCATAATTTACTAGTAGACTTAAAACGTCAAACTCTACTTAATGCCACCACTCAATTAGCAGTCAGAGGAAAGCCAACAATAACTGAATTTGTGAGGAGCAACAGAATGAAAGCCATCGAGATGCTTAGATCCAAAGGGAAGGTTCAGGAGATTAGAATGAACGCGTCCCGGGGGCGACTAATGCCAAGTGAAGAGACTGTTCTTATTTAAAGGTAAAAAACAAGTGGGTTGGAGAGCGTTGTGAAAAGTAGGAAGTGAATAGTTGCGGATATGCTATCGAACTGCGTATGGCAGTGCTGTGCCAGCTATGCACTGACAGACTTCGATTTCTGAATAATAAATTCCTTTTCGGAACACAAGAAAAATCTTCAATGAAAACAAAACAATCGGCGCAAACGACGATAAACGAGACATTCACGCAGAAGCAATTGTGGCAAAAATGTAGGAACAATCGGCAGAAAATTGGTGGCAAACGTAACTCAACATAAATTGAATGAAACATATAAGTAACATGCTGTTAAATATTCAGTGAGAAATTCGGTGCCCCCGTGCTGGATTATAACACTCTCATGCGTTGACTTCCTAGCACTACCACAAATGGCCGTCATGCAAAAATCTTGACGTGTCATCCGAATCACCTAGCCAGCACGCTGTATACGCATTGATGAAAATGATTAATTCATGTTTGTGCACCACTATTGGTTTCATTCCTTAGCATTGCCGTATGACCTACGTCATTTGGCTAGCGACTTATTCAAGAGGAAAAGGAGGGCAGAATATGTCCGAGAAACTATGAAATCCGTGAAAAAATTGCGCCTGCATTTCGACAGCAAAACAAACGGATTGCGGTTGAAAAGTAATTTTGTGGGCGAAAGAACATGCGAGCAGTGGTTGTATGATGTTAAGTTGCGGGAATTTATTCATGCCTATTTTATCACAGCAAACGGCCTATCTGTTAATAATCTCTTCATTGTCATAATCTTATATGCTACACGCACTGGTAGAAAAATCCAAATTCGTCCAAATTTGTAAGCTAAAATGGGCATGTTCCTAGTAAGACTATGATAAGTTCATTATATCGTAGTACAAGATAGATGAAGATTATTTGGGTATAATAACTTGAGGTTTGGTAGGAGTGCTACATCGGCTGACCAAATGCTGACAAAACTGGGCACTAAAAGATGTGCATCCGCTAATCAGTGTCTAAAGTGGGAGCCATTAAACTGAAGTGCTGATCGAGAAGTAGAGTTTTCCACCACAAACAGAAAACGTGGATAAATACCTGGGCGGCTTTACAAGCATGAAAGCTTGATAGACACTGCAACCTGGAGGCTGTGGGAGGGCCGCCTACGCGTAAGACTTGGTGTGCGCTCAAGTTTTCTTTTGGAGGCGGCCCAACGTGATCATATAGCCGTTTATTGGCGGAACCCTAGGTTATTTCTTGGAGTTGTTGGAGAAAATGATTAACTCGGCACGTTAACGACGAAACTAAAGCAATGTTAGTACTCGTGCTTTTATGGCCGTATGGTGGTGTACCATAATAAAACAAGCATAACGCCGTCTGAGCTCACCAGCTAACGCGTGTTTGAAGTGTTAGTAATAAACCGGAATTTCATCAGGTTCAATTTAACGTATAGAATTTTGAAAATAATTGAAAGTGAATGCAGTTTTCGCTTCTAACGCCAAGATAAGCTTTTGAATAGCAAACGCCTGTCACGGACGCATTGCTGAAGAGGGCTGAATAGTAAAACGCAGGTTCACCACAAATATTCGACCACAAGCAAGTCCGGGTGTACAAATGGCGGAAGTACACAGTCTACAAGCAGCAGGCATCAAAAGTTTCGGCTAATGGGGGAAAACCTAAGCCCCCAAACGCAACTTGTCCACGAAAACCGATCTCCGAGGGAGCAGAATCCCCAGTACAAATGAACGGCAGTCTTTGTGAGCAAGCCCACAAGCACGACACACAGATTCTTTTGAAGGCTTAGAACAAAACCAAGCGTGGAACTATTATAACTGCTAACCTTATTGATGGCACAACTCTTTTCTCCGTACCTTTGGAGGAAGCAGAAATACTGTTGGGTCGCTTGTCCATAAAAAGCCCGTCTTTTCAACAACCGTCGCGATATCCAGCAGTCGACCTGCCTTTAAAAACTGTAACGGTTACCCTCCCGTTTAGTTACTCTTCCAAGCAATTTTGCACCGGCACCTACTGTCTCCATTTTGTTTTGCCTGCCTCACAATCACGCGGCAACGGCGTGCCAATTGATACGACCTTTGGCCAAAAACAGGTTTCCTGAACCCGTTAAGGGCGCACTGTGGTTTCCACTAGACGTACATAAAGACAGACCTCGGGCAGTATATATGCGCCCTCAGCACTCTCATCACTCTCAACACACACCATACACACACGCACCACACGCACGTCAGAATGTAGGCAGGCTCAACACGCCAGCAAAGCGTGCCTCAGCTGATCGCCACATCGGTCCTTGGATCTAGCATCAACTAACATCGGGCCACTGAACGAGGAACAAGTGTGGGCGATAATATCGCCAAGAGAACACTACCTACATCCGGCCTCTCTTCGCACAACCTCACCAGGGACCTCACAAACTGTTAAGTCTCCCCAGTTTGGCGTGCTTTATTTTTACATTGTATTTCTATGCATAGGGTGCACCAATCTTGTAATCTACCTAAACGTAATACGCAAACTTTTGTTAGTGTCTCTGTCTTTTGATACACGAGCTCAACGTTTTATTCACCAGAGCAGTAATAAAACCACTTGTATTGGAACTTACATGACTCACACCAGACGTTTTTACTGAGATATTGATAAACACTCTTTTCCGAGCTCACTCGAAGCGTGGAAGTGCAGTTCGGGTTGCTCTATATATAAATTCGTTCTTGTCCGCTGCGATTAACCTCTTCGACACCATTTAACCACTTTTTATGATGCACCACATATTCCGCCGAGTGGGGGCGATTCTCTTTTTCGTGATGCTCTAACCTTGCCCCTCAATTCTGCGGCAGGCGATATGTTCTTCCTACCAAAATTTGCGCAACTCTCCTCCAGCGACCTCTTCATGCGTGCCTTGATATTAGGTGATTTTGACGCCCCAATGCTCACCACATCGAAATTCATTGCGTTGGGTCTGATGGATATTTTGCATTGGCGCCGACAAAAGTCTCTGAACAGAGCACTTGGACTCAGCATGTCGTAGCACCCCGTAGGCGTCGCAAAGGTCAACCGTCATCTCCACCGGATCTGGCTATCACCAACGAAGGACGCTTCGTTGATCAAGTGTTAATTAGGACCTCACTGGGATGTGGTGCCCACAGTATGGTGATGATGTCAAGTCAAAGGCGATTAATCCATAATGGATGGCAAAGTTTTGACTTCCCAGAAGCACTCGGTCGAGCCCTGCACGTTCCCCCGCTGCACAAACTTGAGTCCCGTGGGGCCGAATGGGAAACCTACGCTGGATTAGGGCGTTCCAACCATATAGGACATACCGAGCAAAAGTAGTCTCCACCTACACTTCTTCGGCTCCGGTCTACATTGGTGTTCATCAGGGATCCGTTTTGGCAGCTCCCATGCTTTTGATCCATGTCAACGACCTTCCAGATTCACTTTCTAGTCCGTCTACTTTTCCGTACGAATTGAAATCCTGGGGTTCCAAAGCCGGCGCCCTGCAAATTGATGTAGATGCCACAGAGCAACAGTAACGTAACCAGGACTTCCCTCTGAATGACAAAAAGTACGTGCATTTGTCGTTCGGACTAGGCCCAGCCATTGTCATGCATGGCTACAATGGACAAGACGGCATTACAAGATACATACCAAAAAGGATTTACATATCTGCCTCTCGTCAAACATTCCCTTCTTACTCTACCATTAAAGGTCGGCGCAAAAGTTATTCGTCCTTTTTAGGATTTTTTGGTGCGAGCTCACATTTGCTAATTTGCGTCACTTGTGGCGTCAAAAAGGCATCTCACTAGATCTTAAGGGTCGTGTGTATCAGGCTACAGTAAGGGCTGTGTTGTTGTATGGGTGCGAGACATGGCCTCTGCGGACAGATGATGTGAGGCGTCTTCAGGTTTTCCGATGCCTCAGAAGCGTGGCTGGTTTTGGATGGCGTCAGCGTGTTAGTAGCGAGGTGATTAGAAAACGGGTATTTGGTTGTGCTGCAGGTACTTCAATCGGGGAAAACACCCAGCACCACCGACTACGATGGCTCGGTCATGTGCTACGCATGCCAACCCACCGTCTACCGAGACGAGTGTTCTTCTCCGTGCCCCCTTCAGGATGGCGCAAACCGCGAGGTGGACAACGTATGACTTGGCAGAAGGGCGTGAAAGAGATCACGAAGAGTTTGGGTGTTGTTGGTGTTGTACGCCTTCCAGGATGGGGCCCCCGTGACCCCGCCTGTGCATGGCTGGAAACGTTGCAAGAAATGGCGGCTAATCGATGTCAGTGGCGTTCGTGCTGTCAGTTTCTTTCCAGACTGTCTGATTGAGCTGTTGGAGGTGTAGGCACCTCAGAACGCTTGACATAAGCCAGCACTAGGTCCCCTCCCTCACCCACTCTTTTTCTCTTCTTTTCACTCTAGGGCTTTAAATATAATTAGACGAACCTTATGGTTGTACGGCAGTGAAGCATCAGTGTCAACACTGGTGTTGCTGTCTTTGATGATGATGATGATGATTGGTGCGAGCTTCGTTTCACTCAGTTTCCATAGAAATTTTGTATGCATTATTTTTTGTGTGATATTTATAATTTTATTCATAAAATCTTCAAAACAACTTGATCTTAGGTTTGGTTTGCAAAATAAACAGGGTTGTAATTCCTCTCACCAAACAGCTGGGCTTCCACGCTATTTGTCGAGACAGATGCTGGCGAGGAATTTCACGGAACAAAAGTGGGTAGCTCGGGCCATGTTTGGTGACTGCGGATATGGCCCTGCCTCATAGTCAACCCATCAGACTTACTAGGAGGTTGAGTATACATCGCAGATTGATTGCTTTCTAAGCCGTCTTGCTGCAACTTTTTTTGATCCAAGCAAATAGTTTCCCATAGAACGACGCTAATCAGCTGACCTTGATATCGAACGTTTGTCAGTGTTGTCACATGATTAGCGGCTGGCCAATCAGCTGTCGATTGTCTGCTGCGTTCGCTGCCGACGCCGGGGTGGGTCGGTTCACTTCCCCGTAGTGCATGTACTTTTATACACGATCTGACCCACAAATATTGCTTATTTACGATTAAAGGTTTGCCAGTGCTGCTAATACGCCGACCGAACCGTCAGGCCGGCCGCGCGAACTGAGTTTGAATGCAGGCTGATCGGCCTGGGGAATCAACTTTCCGACGGCTTCTCGAGAAGCTGCCTGGTGTTCACTCTATGGAGAGGAGGACTCCACTGTAGTTTAGTGTAGGGAAATTTTTGCCGCTGAACCGAACGGTTTCCTACTTGGCGCGTCGGCTAAGGATCTCTTAGTTTTGCTATATGAGCGCACAAGTCACAGACTCCTGTCAGAGGCAGACAGTCATGGACGTTTCGCTTGGAAACAGATGTACCATTATAGACGCAGCTGGCTGTCTTTCATGGCGGTAGACATACTGGCATGTTTGGAAATGAGCTTGCGCGTGTTGTGCACAAGAGCAAAATAACCTCGGTGACCCAAGGAGCACAAAGAGGAAAGTTGCCCCATAATCGCGAGGTGACGGTGATTACCCAATCTCTTGGTACTGCTACTAATAGTGCGGCCAGATATACCGTTGCCGGTGCAACCGAACCTTCAAAGTCCCACCAAGACGCGACCATTAACTAAAAAACACCAGCTCGCCTCACACAGCTCCGCCAGCTACCTTGTAGAATGTGTTGGGTTCTAAAGTACCACCCGCGGTCTCGCATGCAAAAAGCCTGCCGAATCAGACAGTAATCCGTTTCAACACACATAGGCTGGAAATGATTCTTCTAAGTAGTGTATGACACGACCGAATCGATGAGAAGAACTGGAGAAGGCTCGATCGAGACAAACTCAGAGAAATACATTTAGCGTGAAATATGTTTATAATGTGTTATTTGAGCCGAGCGTAAGCCAACTGGTCCAACCACGGCGGAAAGCTGTCAATAAGGAAAGATTGACCAGAAAAACGATGCAGCGGAGGAATACAATCGGCTTCTGGATCGCCGTGGAGAGAAGTAAATCTTTGTGCTCATTAAAACGAAGCAGAGGTCGCTTGTTTTGAAAGAAAGTGAAAGTAGGAGAACACATGAGTGCCTGCGTAGGTGGGACAATAGTGCACGGTCAACTTTGCCTTGAGACAACTCAAAGACATGGCGCCGAGTCTGAATAGACGCCAGGATTCGGGAGGAACGACATTAAGATCATGTAGCTTGGTGCCGCTGATTGCTTCGTTGACTGTCTCTGCACCCCTATCCACGACGAAGTTATCGGCTTCGACCGTAACACTAAATCATATAGGATGAGGGGGTAGAGTGTGAAGGAAGCAAAAAATGCACATGAGCAAATTGAAAAAGATGTATACGGTGTCATTTTTGGAGACGACGAAACAACCACTGAGCTATCTCGAGGTAAACTGAGACTGTTATAGTAGGTGAATGGTGAATGAGTCAGTATAAACAGGCTGCTAAAAGGACTATTCAGCAGACCAAATGACGGACAGATCTTGCTGTTAGTCTTAACATTTTTGCTATTCGTGGGGTTCCGAAGAAGGTCGACAGAGAGAGGGCCACCCATTGTCATCCAATCAATCTGCTTAGGATGGTAAACACATCAGGCTACGTTCTTAGAAGAGACACGCTAGGGCCCGAAACGAGCTATCGCCTGAGACTAACGGGCCGGCCAGTCCCAGTGGGATTCTGAAACCTGCAGCAGAGAGCATTTCCTGGAAGAGGGTGAATACATAGAGGAGGCTACAAATGATCATTTCCAGGTTCCCCTGATAACAAGGCTTGTAGACAACGCCCGGTGGCGACTTGAGTGGAGGGGGTGCAGTCTGCGGTGAATGCAGGGACGGTTACACCATGTAAATCCAAATTAAACACCTATACACACACCTCAACGTAGGGAACTTAGCGCAGATGGTGAAGCAGAATTCTGCAGGATTCTTAGCCTCAGTTGCTCCTCACGTCAAAGCGCATGACAAAATCGGCAGAGCTTTCTGACATAGTGCCCGAGTATCTCAGTCCTCATGCTCTCTTCCGGTTACACGGTTGCTGTGCACCAAAAGGGTGTTGCAGATGAACGCTTATTATATTACTTATTATTACAGTGATTTCCAGCTGACGCTTGGGCCATCCAGATCCCCACGAATAAGGTCTGACGCTATATTCGTTCCAAAAATGGCTGCTGGAATGTGGATGTAGTATAATTTTCCAACTGTCGCTGGTTGACTTGAGAGTTTGATCAGGCTCCTCACAGCTCCTCCGCCAACCTCCGTCGCCATTTCCATCAACACCAGATAAAGTTGTGGCCTTCAGTTTAAGATTACATGATTGATGCTAGGTCCTGTAACCATTATGCCGCCATTCGTACACTAGTGTGTTGATTACACCGGTATAAGGGACTACTTGAGATCAGTTTACTGGTCAACCCTGGAAGGTGTTCAAAACCTCGGTGCCCAAGTGGCCTCTGACGAAAACATTGTCGATCTGGAATATGCAGACGATATCGTTCTCGGCTTCGAAGAGGAGACTAAGGCGCAGGTGTTTTTGGATGAACTGACCAAAGTCATCCTGTCCTTTAGCATGCGCTTTGCACCCACAGAGTGTAAGGTCATGCTCCTGGACATTTAGTCGCTGAACATGCCACTTACAATTCAGGATGAGGCGCTCGAAGTTGTGGAGCCTTTTACGTACCTTGGGAGTTGTATTAGTTCTGATTGTAGTGTGACATGAGGTTAATGCACGAATCTGCTAGGCTCGGGTAGCGTTTGTTAATTTAAAACACCTATGGCGTCAAAGCAGTGTAACGCTGAATCTCAGAGGACCTGTGTATCAGGCTACAGTGCGGACTGTTTGGTTGAATGGCTGTGAGACTTGGCCTGTTCGAGCAGCGTAACTGAGACGTCTTCAGGTGTTCGACAATCGTTGTTGCAGAACCATAGCTCGTGTGGGATGGTATCGGAGAATCCGTAGTGAGTCAACTAGAAAGGTTGTTTTCGGTTGTACAACGGGAACTTTCATTGATGAATGTGTCCAACACCGGAAGCTGTGTTGGTTAGGCCATGTATTGCATATACCAAACAATCGTTTTCCGAAGAGAGTGCTGTTTTCCGTGCCCAGCTCAGAGTGGCGGAAGCAGGAAGGTGACCAACCCTTGAGCTTGCAGAGGGGTATGAAAGAGATTACGAAATGTTTGGATGCTGTCGGTGCTACTCGCCTTCCAGGATGGGGACCGCGTTATTCCCAGTTGGAGACGCTGCAAGATATGGCTGCCAATTGATGTCAATGGCGCTTTTGTTGTCAATTTCTATCCAGCTTGCCTTAATAATTGTCTGGAAGTGCAGGAACCTCGGAGTGATTGTAGAAAGCTAACGCCAAGTCCCTTGCCCGTCCACTTTTATTCTTTTTTCACAATAAGGCTTTCAAATAAATCATGGTTGTGCGGCAGCGCAACATCAATGTTGAACACTGATGTCATGCTGCGGGTGATGGTGATGACACAAGCCTTAGGCATCCCTACCCAAATGACTGTGGAATGGAGGATCCCCTCCTGTCTCTGAAGCATGGAAACGCTGGGATCCGACCCGCACTCCGTTTCGAAAGAAAAGGCCGACGTCCCATGGTCACATTCTCAAATTGCTGATCCGGAAATGAACTCTGTGTACCCGCTACTCCAGGACTCACTGCAATAGCTGTTAAGGACCCTACCACGGTGTGAGGCTTTGTGCACTTCCATAACTCACTGAACCATATTGTGACACTCATAGTCTGTCACACCAGTCTGGTCAATGGGTAGAGATCTTACTAACACGGTTTCCTGGTCCTGAAGGTTGGAGGTTGAAACATGTATGGCGAATTGCTTCTTAAAAGTTTAGACTGCTCCGACGGTCTTACACCAACCACCGCTGCCTTGTCAGGATAAACCAACCTCAGCGTCCCGACTGCTCCTGTCTAGGCTTGGTCAACCCGGCAGTATCTCAGCCTTTGTGCTTCTTTAGGGTGGCATTGCAGCTAGGCACCGAAAGGGTGTTACTGGTGGACGATTATGTTTTTATCTTATGGTTAGGTTTTTGAGCCAAAGCCTTCGGCTGAGGACTCTAATCGTCATCCTATGTAGGTCTGGGCGCTCTGACGGTATCGCAGCCCATGTACAACCATGGATTGCACAATTCATAACTGATAGCAACGAAAGATGAGAACACCGACGCTTCACTGCTGTGCAGCCACCTCAATTTATTTGAATAGAGCCTCGTAATGGAAAAAAGGTAAATAAGACTGGGAGGCAGACCTAGGACTATCCTACCACAATCATTCCGACATGCACACACTTTCAGACACTCACTTGGGCACTCTGAGTTGCGACTGACGGCAGGAACGTCATTGACATAGATTAACAGCCATATCTTGCAGCGTCCTCAACAAGACACACGGGGGACGACGCGCGCACTGTCCTGGGAGGTGAGTTGCACCGATAGTACTCAGACATTTCTTGACCGATTTAATTTCCCTCTACCAGGTTCAATATTTACCACCTCTCTGCTTGCGCCACTCTGAGTTGGGCGCGGAAAGCAAACGATGACCCGTTATTTGCAATCATCATCAGAGACAGCAACGTCAGTGTTGACGCTGCCTTACAACCACAGTGTTTACTTAATTATACTTAAAACCTTAAAGCAAAAAGAAGAGCAGAGGGTGGGTGAGCTAGAAGATCTGATGCTGACGTACCTGGGGTGCCTATACCCCTAAGCCTTCTGTAAGACAATCTTGAAAGATACTGACAGCCCGAGAACCACTGACATCGATTGCCCGCCACTTCTTGCAATGTCTCCAGCCAACCGTAGGGAGGGTCACGGGAACCCCATCTTTCGAGTTGGACCGCTTCAACAACCTTCACATGCTTTATAATCTCTTTCACCCTTTTGCCTTGTCATACGTGGTCCAGCTCCCGGTTTGCGCCATTCTGAAAGAGGCACAGAGAACAATACTCTTCTCGGTGGACGATGTTTCGGCATGCATAGCATATGGCCGAACCACCGCAGTTGATGGTGCTGAATGCCTTGTGGTGTTGTTCTAACCTGACGGAGTGTGAAGATGTGGTCGACGCTGCCTCTACCCGATCGAAACCTGCCTTGATACTCAAGGGTCAAGGATTCGCGTATCACCGTAAGAGGACGAAGAATCAGTGACGCCAGAAACCTTGTTACACGGGAGTCAAACTGACACCTCTGGGGTTACCACATTCACTGCGAGTACCCTTTTTGAAAATGGGCACTATCATCGACTCACTCCAGGTATCTGGGATGGTCTCTTTCGCCCAGATAGACCAAAATGTTCTAGACAGGCACTGACCGAGGAATTCACCACCATCCTTGAGCAGAGCAAGTGGAAGATGTTATAGTCTCTATGGATATATCACTCAGAATTTTCATTTACACTGGAACCGAGAAGACAAATGACCTTGAGGAAGTTGTACTGCAAACAACTGAACCGTTCCGTGATTTGGATTCAAATGAACCGGAATATAAAAAGAGCGAATAGTCCAATAGGATATCAATGAAAGGCTGAAGTGGGGAAAATAAGGTTTCAGTCTACAAGATAAACTCGCAGAAAAATGGATTTGTTCGTCTGGAGGCAGCCCCCCTAACATAAGGTCGTCATGACCAACCGCACGATTACGCCTGAGTAGAGATGTATACTCGGACACTTCTGGGGTTGATGGGAACTTTATATTCACAGCTCACCTTCCTGCTGACGGCCCGAAGTCCGGATTGGAGGTAGCAGGTGACCAACTGAGTTGTTCAAAGTATTGTGCCCAACGGTCCAAACGTTCTGCTTTGCTAGTAATCAAGGAGCCATTCTGGTCCATGGTAATTTCGCTTCCGAGGACCAGCCGAACAGCTTGCAGGCGTTTCAAGTGTCTTTTGAATCTTCCTCCAAGCTTGTTGGTCTGCACCTGGTGTTGTATGATGCGTCTCGTGGAGTTGTGGTTGCGGCCAGGTGAATCTTTCGCCGGACCTACAACAAAAAAGCATGGTCCTCTCAGAGATCCAATATTTGAGTGAAGTTTGTTGGCTTCTACCGCAAACAGAAGTTCCGGCTCTGAGTAGCACTTTGGATATCTTTTCCCGGTGGTCGCTTATATTTGACATCGGACTGTCCATCAGACGTTTAAAGAGTCGGTTCTGATAAGTTCGTTTGATTTCTGGGTCCACCAGCTTCTCAATGGTTAAGCGAGGTGTGCGCGCTCTGCGTACACCTGAAGCGCGCAGTGAAAAGGAGTAGCATACAAGTGCATAGTCGGAGTCCACTCGGTGTTTCTGATGGAGCGGCAGGTGGTGATCGACCCTCGCCACCGATAACCATTGCACTTGTACGGACAGTCTCCAGCGTCTCCATCCAGTCCCGCACTAGGCCCGACGCAAATCATTTGTGCTTAGCATGCCATAAGGGGAGAAGTGTCCTACAGTAGTCCGTTCTTGCACGTGAATCTCAACTTGTTTCCAGCCTGGAATATGTTGGCTGGTTTTTCACCCTCACTGACATCGTCGCTTTTTGTTTTTCAGTTATCTATCCATTGACTTGTGACAGTAATGGAACTTCTTAAAGCAGAAATCGCCAAAAAGCGTAACTACTTGGAGAACAGCAAACTTCTTGTATGTTTTTCTCGATTCATCGTTACGAGGATGTTAATCAGGGTGAAACCAAGTACTTCAAACGCTCTGCGTTGCGGGAAAAAGAAGAAGAGGAATATTGGACTAAATCTAAACGTGTAAAAGAGCAATCTGAGGACCAGAATGAATCGAGCATCTTTGACAAGGTTTGGTTTTTTCTGCGCTACCTTTACTTTTTGTGTAAACAGAACGAAGAGGATGATTTGTTGTTGAGGAAATTTGAAGAGCGGAGCCGAGAGGAGCGCGAGAAAGGGCAGTTGATGCCGAGAAAAGAGGTCAGTTTAATGGTCACAGTATTTTCACCTTTGCAGGTCGTCCGGTTATTACGAGAAAGGAATCAGCCAATACGCCTATTCGGAGAGAGTGACTATGATACTTTCCAGCGCCTGAAGCGTTTGCAACTCTTGGAACCTGAGTCAAAGGGAATGAGGAACGATTTAATTGCTGCGTTAGATAAGGTACGATTTCCGCTTGGATTGGTAGTTATGGTCATATGTATATTCAGGTCGATGATGCGGAGGATGAAGAATTTTACTCATCTGGTCGTGGACGTGTGGCTGATGGTGCACATCCTGCAGAAGTTTCCGCATTGGATGTGAAAACCAAAGACGGAGGAATCAGTGAGGAGGAATTCGATAAGATGAAAATGGATCTCGCGCGTTATGTCGTTTACCGTGAAGGTACAGCAACAGATGATGCTACTTCGACGGTTGTGGCCATAAGCAAATTGACTCCCGTGACTATCACAACAGACATGGAGCCAAACTTTCGTGACAAAGTCACCAATCATGTGCTAAGTTATTTGAAGGTCAGTTTTTGACATTTTTCTGCGATTCTCATTTTGTTTTGTAGGAGACAGCGAACTCAAGAATTTTATTTTCGTTTGGTACACACGACTTGTTTTTCCTAATTTATCCATATATTTCTCTGTAATAGGATTGGGATATTATTTTCTATTTCACTTGCTCTGCGAGGTTAGGTTGCCCAGACTAGGCAGCCTTTTCTTTAATTCTTTCTAAGTAGCCGTCACAAAGACCTTACAGTGGTGTGACGGTTTGTGTGCCTCCTCTACCCATTGAGCTACACTGGTGGATGTCCTTGCGACACTCACAGAGTCTCTCATACTAGGTTCGGCAGTGCTTAAAGATCTGACCAACACAGTCTCCAGATTGAGTGTTTGTACATGTGTGGCGATTTGTTCTTTAAAAACGGGAATGAACTGACATTCCCTGTCAAATGGTGCTGCCTAATGGTCAGGCTCTCGGTCCAAAGGCTTTGTTCGAGAATCCTAATCGTCCTCCTGTGTAGGTCCAGGCACCATGGTAGTGTCCCAGCCTACGTACAATCAGCGGGAAGTCGATCGCTGTCTGTTTGTCATGTTTGCTTGCGCCCCAATTGACTGTGGCCCTGACACCATCAAAGACAAGTTTAACGACGCTCTGAATTCCCTGTTACGGCGGGCTAAAAGCCGGAACTCGGAATGCACACGTGTGGAGACACCTCGACCGCTGATCCACGCACTTTGAACAACAATTCTCGTGTCCAGCTGGCGCCACTCGATCGAATCATGGAGCTGAAGTACAATTCTGGACCATGAATTTGGAACCCCCCTACGGAATTGGAGGTGTATGACTGCATGTATCTTCTCAGGCCCACCGAACTCCTGGTTTGGATGATCTATCACTTGCCCTGTTCAAGGACGGGGGCGAAGTCCTCAGTCAGCGGTTGTCTTATCTATTTGCCTGTATCTGGGGAAAGAAAACTGCCCCGTACAACTGGGCAAAATTGGTGGCAGCGCCCTATTTCTAAAAATTTGATCCGTAGTAACTGCAGCCAGTTTGACTCCTTTCGTGACGACACTTAGCCCCACTTGTTCTTCACCGCCTTATGGAGGCCCGTGAAGCATTGACTCGGGAGCAGCAAGCGGGATTCCCGTCTGGTAGGAGTTCCAAGGCATATTAGACTCGGTTGACCAGACTTTTGTCCTTAACACGCATGCTCAGCAATGACTGTCCCGGAAGTTTGTGAATATCATATGCTCCTTGTATTCCCCGACTTCGGAGCGTGCGAGAGCATGCGGAGAGCTCTCCAAAGGCTTCCGTACACAAGGTGATATCCGAAAATGGTGCCCACTCTCCCCATCCCTATTCAGTTTCGTGATGGACGAGAAAATGAGAAGAATGCTGCACAGTTCTCAAAAACCTGGTGATCAAATAACTGCTGACGAAAACCTTGTAGATATGTAATACGCAGATGACATCGCATGTTCTAAGAGAAGATATGGAAGAAGGACAGGCCTTAGAATCGCACACTGGGATTACCCAACGGTTGATGGTGACCTACGGTGAATTATCTAGTTCGCCTGAGATACAAATGGAACCTGCAAAGGACCCGGTGCATTTCTAAACGCATCTTCTATGCGCAGTAGCATCTAGAGTGAAACACCTATTCATAACCTCATGCGATCTCTGTCTAGAGCATCCCCCCGCAGCCAAGCAAATCGGATGTTTTTTTTACTGGCTCTAGGCAGGATCACCCACCCTCTGCATTGTAATTTGGACTTTTGCTTCAAAGGTCCATGGTGGGGTACCCCAACAAACCCCCTTCCTCGGCTTGTGCAGTTCTTGCAGCTCTTCGATCACTGACCCTCACCCACACTCCCTCTCACCTTCCAAATGGTTCACTTTGTATCTTCAGGTTCTAGTCCTCAAATCATTTTTCCGTGTCAGTCCAGAAGAATAAGTCAAAATAAACTCACATAGCTTGATCCATATTACAGCTTTTAATGCCCATATTCTGTCAAGTTTGCCAACAGGTATCTCATTCTGAAACACCATCTTCCTTTTCTGTTGATGTATGCAGAGTCTCCAAAACACATACAAGGCAGTTCGGTCATTTACCAGAAACCGCTTTAGATGAGCTCAGATGTTCCACATATTGCTCTCGGGTCACCTGGCGATCAGGATGAAATCGCCTGTAGTATCTAACGTTTAGGGATTGCACTCAGACCCAGCACTGAAATCAGTTTATTGGACTGGATCCCGGTAAACAATCGTCTTTGCGGCAGATTGGTGTTGCGAATCTGAGAATGAGGGTTTTTTAAATCGATATCTGTCACGACTGTTTCGGTAATCAGGAAGAACTGGTATAGGAATGCTGGCGGCTGATATGAAATCCTAATTGGGACGACTGAGCATGGAAGAAGCACAGTTATGGGGTAGATATGAAGTCGAACTGACAGTGGTGAGCGGCCCTTTACGTTGCGTGCTGAATATCGTGTCTTCCCGGCAATTAGGGGCTTTCCGAACGAGCACACACACCGAATTACTTGGAGGCCACGAACTACAAGTCATTCGTGAACTCAGATAGATTATGTGGCAATCAGTTGCCCATGGAGAGCCTCAAATAATGATTGCCATTCCATCTGGGGTAAGCAACTTGACTCCCACCATGCAATTGTGGCTCAGTTGTCACTTCAATTTCCGTCAGCCTTACACATGTTGACGCGGAGCAATTCTGTTCGTCGATTTCGGTGAGCTTCAGTAGCACAACAGTATCGACCTCATTTAATATGAAAGCTGCTCGATACCCACAGTCACGCCGGTGACGAAGATCGCTTGAAAGTTGAATGGAAGCGAGTGAAAGAGGCTATTTTTTCAGCTTTTAGATATGTCTGATCAAGCCATCTGACTCGACGAAATGGACACTGGATATCGTCGAGATCAGCAGACTTTATTGCTGATAGAAAAGACACACCAGCAGATATCAACCAGAATAGCGCACGCAGATCTCTCAAACGCCGGATAATCAAGAGCATGAAGAATGACAGAGAACGCTGGTGCATCGTGAAGGCCCTGGAGATGGAGAAGGCTTTCATTACAGGTACTAGCCATCCCCTGTTTCAGCTGATTCCACCGACCGGCCAAAATAAGACAAGTGTCATCGAAACGGTATGCGAAAAAGCCAGAACAGCTATCCACTCGCAAAATCATCGTCTTGAGCAATGAGCTGAATTCTTCGAAAAACGGTTCAGCTGGACCAGTTCAGCAGTCTGCGGAAGAAACAAAAGGCCATAAAAATGCAACATCCGAACTAGCCCCCCATCAGCAGCAGAAAATGAGCTTGCAATATTGCTCCTCCAAAGGAGTTATATTTAACGCCGACCTAAAGCTGCCACTTTTACGTGATGGTCGGGTTTGAGTGCTGCAATAATCCCACGGGCTACACTGGATGGAACTTCGTTCCACAAGTTGCAACCATGCCAGAAGGACCAAAGGGGAGCAGTCAGACTAAGAGCAGTGAGACCCCGTACTACGAGTAATCGTCCTACGAGGTGGTCTGGGGGTAAAGTCGTACTATCCTCCGCGATAGGAGTGTGAAGGCAGTAAGGTGTTTCCCCGAGGCGACCAGCATGTCCATATTTATGGAAGCAGCGATCCTGCCTTCCCCCGAGGAAGAACGGGTTAGAAAAGGTGGGCCCTAAAAACCGTACACCCAGATCGCCCAACGGTTGACTATGACCGCCGGCGCATTATTCAATACGGTCGAAATACTTTTAAAACCAAGGAGTCCGGTGCTGCTCAGAATTCACCTGCTGTGCGCAGCCGCATCAGTGGTGAGACAGTAATGCCCTACTCTCTGTGTCATCGGGTGAGGCCAATCCCCTGCAGCCGAACAGGTCAGGCTATCGAGCCGTCTGCTCTGGGAGAGGTCCCCAAAGAAAACCCTTCTCTCCGCTGCCTCGCGGGTCAGAGTTTTGAGTCAGAGGCTCGGGACAGGGTCCCAAAACACAACCCTACATCCTCCCACTGCCTTGTGGGTCACTTTTGAATCAAAGGCTCAAGGTGGGGTACCTCGACCGAACCCCCCTTCCTCGGCTTGGGCAACCGGGAAGTACCATTTGCCCGCACAATTCTGTGTCCACAGGTGTCCCTCCCCAACCCCTTCCCACCACACAATCAAACTTTGCTGGGTCGTTTGACTGTCAGTTATCTGACCGGAGGGCCTTATGCTCCCCGCTGCCTATTAACAATAAGCAAAATAACCTTTATAAATCCACGAGACTAACTCAGGTCTTTCACATTTATCCCTCCGTGTGTCCGGTGATCCAGAGACGATGACTCGTGGAATATATGGTGTGGGAGTTGCACTCAGCTCCAGAGTTGAACGCGCTTTGCTGGATTGGGTCCCAGTGAACAGTCATCTTTTCGCCTTCCGGTTATCCAGCTCAATCAAGCTCAACACCTTTTGCCATAAAAAACGGTGCCTGTTTGTAGTGTCGACTTATGCCCCAACAGACTGGAGTTCTGACGCTGAGAAGAGTACTTTCTATCAAGGGTTATCCGGGCTCATTCGTTAAGCAAGAAACTCTGATAATGTGATACCTGCAGGCGATATGAATGCCCAAGGAGGTCGCCTGAGCTCCTTGGAATCACATTTGGGCGGTCGATTCAGAGTCGATGCTCGTCGCACAGACAACGGAGAGCGACTCCTCCAATTGTGTACAGATCATCAGCTGTTTCTGGCCGGTACGAACTTTCAGCATAAACGTTCGCATCATGTAACCTGGCGGCCACCAACTGCAAATCAACCGTGGACCCAGTTGGATCACATAGTCATCAGCCACCGGTGGAGGGCCACAATTCAAGGCTGCCGTTCCTTCTGGAGCACACAACTTGATTCCGATCACGCCATGGTGCGTGCACGCCTGACAGTTCATTTTCCCGCAAACCCTCGCAAGTCAGTAAGCAGCATGCCAATCCACCATCTTCGAAAAACTACCATAGCTCAACAATATCGATCTGAGCTAGCCCAATAACTCTCCGCAGTAAACCAATACTGTACTGTAAGTAGTTGGCATGAGGATGAAGCGTGGCAAAATATGAAAGGAGCTGTGTTAGCGGCGTTCAGTGCTGTCTGTCTGACTTCTCCCATTCGACCGCAAGACCACTGGATGTCATCGAGATCTATGATTGATGCCAGAAAATCCATACCAGCAGGTAACGAGTACGACGGCGCACACAAACCCCTCAAAAGCCGAACAGTGAAGAGCCTAAGCAAAGACCGAGAGCTCTGGTGGACATCGAAAGCTCGGGAGATGAGGAGGTCTTTGACTACCGGAAACAGCCGTGCCCCATGTCAACTGATACGATCGACTGGCCCTAGGAAAGCAACGGTCAACGAAACGATAAGTGAAAAAGGCGGTTGATTAATTTACTCGCAAAAACGTCGACTGGAAAGATGAGCCGAACACTTCGAAGCACATTTTAGCTAGCCTGCTGCAACCCAACCTGTGGAGATAGCGCATACGGGCGAATGGAATGTAAACCTTGATCGCCCGTCGGAAGAAGAAATAAAGTACGAAATTTCCGCACTGAAACGTGACAAGGCACCAGGTCTCCATCCAGCCCTCTTCAAAGAAGGCGGAGGATCCCTGATGACCAATCTAACAAAACTAACTGGTGCAATATGGAGTGAAGAGAAAGTGCCTGCATAATGGGGCATGTCGACAGTTATCCCTATCTTCAAAAAGGGTACGCGGACGCTGTGTGAAAACCACCGTGGCATCGGCCTGGTAGCTGTGGCATCGAAGGTCTTCTTTGGTTTTATCCTTCGACGGTTGACTGAACACAGGAAGAGGCAGATCCGTGGAAACCAAGCTGGGTTCCGTTCTGCAAGAGGATACTGTGAGACTGGGTGGGCTCGAACCGTAGCCTCATGCTTGCGGATGAGCCGCTTGAGATAGTAGACAAGTTTGTCTACCTTGGCGGCTGTATCAGTCCCGGTGGTCTAGCAAAAGATGTTATTTCCATCCGGATTGGGAAGGCCAGAGCAGCTTTTGTGAACCTGCGTCACCTGTGGCGTAGGCGTGGCAACAGCTTATCCGTCAAGGATCGGGTTTACGATGCTGCGATCCATATTGCTATACAGGTCAGAAACCTGGCCGCTGTGCGCCGAGGACGTCAAAAGACTTTCGGTGTTTGACCATCGATGTATTTGGAGCATTGCCCGAGTCTGGTAGGAACACCAGATCAGCAATGTTGAAATACGTCGAATGGTATTCAGAAGAAATAACTCACCCACGATAGATCAGCTGATCACACTGCGCTGGCTTGGCCACGTGCTCCGTATGCCGGTCGACCGACTTCCTCGAACGGTTCTTTTTGCAGAACCACGCGAATGGTGGAAACAAGATAGGGAAGGTCAAACAACTACTTGGCAGCGAAGTGTGAAAGCCATTACCGGCAAGCTCAGGTGCGCTGGTCATTGCCGTCTCTCTGGATGGGGACCCTGAGACGGGCCACATCAATGGCTAGAGACATTGTCAGACATGGCCCAGTCGCGCCCTCAGTGGCGCTCGTGAATCCAAGCTATTGTCTTCGAAGCATACCTCCCTTCCCAATCGTCCCACTTAAAAGTCCACTTGCAGACCTGTACTTAAGCACCAATTTACCAACTCCCGCCTCCAATGCTCAGCTACCTACCCCCATCTTCCCAAACCATCGGTGAACGAAAATGTGGCACCTACAACCACTGTACTACAATTACGCGGTTCTTACAGCTAATAATAATAATAATGGCTCCAAAGCGACAAGGCACCCTGCTCGAATGGTAAACACCAAGCACTTTTCAAAGAAGATTATGAATCCCTGCCGAGCAGTCGGACAACACTACCATAGACGTTCTGAAGGGAATAACGAATGACGGTAGGTTGCGGTGCTTCTCCCGTGATTGATGTCTCCATAAGTTTCTAAGAGCCCCATGTGAGAATCGTCTTAGCACCATTCTGACAACCTTGGGATCCAAGAACTTCCAAGCTGCTCTTTGGCGTTATCTTTTGCGGGTTGATGGATTGCGTGGAGAAACCGGTTATGCAGAATCAGGTCGGTTTTCGTCCTGGCGAAATATACATAGACCATGCCTGATTGTTGAGACCGGTTCTCTAACATCACTCCGTCAGACGTTGGACTTTTGTCGTTATTCTCGATCGGAATGATGTGCACAACGGTATATGTATGAACTATGACGGTGTCTGGCGATCATAGGTACCACTTCTCACGTTCGATTCCTCATAACAGTGGCTTGTGTCACCTATGTTTCTCAGGTGGTGTCAGTTTGTCTGTGAGTGACAATGTGTACAGTGTGACGGTGCGATCCATGCTGCTTTATGCGTGGCGTCTACGTGCAGAGGTTTACGAAAACTTTCGGGGCTTTGCTGTGGTCTGGTGGGAAGATCGGGTCAGGCAAGCTGCCACCTGCCAGTTAGCTTTAAGAAAGAGGAACTCTCTCAAGATGGGCGATCTAATCCCTCTTATTAGGCTACTCAGATTAAGACGTGCACAATCTATCTCGCAGAGCTCTCTTTGCCAAGCACTGTACTGAGCAGAAGCAGCTGGAAGGAGGATGGTCCATAACCTGGCAGCGGTGTATGAAAACATTAACCAGTGACCTGAGTCTGATTGACGACTCTCACCTCCTTGTATGGGACCCCAAGACTGGACGCATCAGCAGTTAACGACACCGGCAACCATGGCTCAGTCAGTTGCGCTCCTCCATTAAAGCTATCGTCTTCACCACGTGGCTACCCGGTTTACTGCTTCTTGGGACGACTAGTGAGGTTCAATGCCAGTTGACTGATAATGTCATTTTAACTATGACTCCCCGACCTCTCATTTTTGGGTTGCTACAATTGTAGCAGCTGGAACCAACATATTTTTGGTGAATGGCTTGCACCTGGTCAACTGAAATAAACCGAGCTGAACCTCCTAATCGGAGAAACAACCCCGAAAACGTAATAGGATGCACTTTATGGTTCCTCGGGCGATTGACCTGTCCCGAAACAAAAAAAACGTCGCCACAGAAATGCCCCACGACATGAACTCGAATTTGTTAGCTGACTGTCACCTCCCGCTTTATGCCGTAGGCACAGCTGGCACACCTACTCCTCACACATAAACCTCTGTGACTCGGCTTCACTAGAGGTGGCCGGTTACTTAGCGTGAGAAATAAACACAGCACCACTCATTGGGACATTTTACAGTTTAAACATCGATTGGTTGAAGGACGCGGTGAAGCCCCGCATGTTGATCTAATAATTCCCGGCGTTCTGAATAATCCTTGTTTTCGTTTTTGCGGTGACTGGTTTGGTTTAGTCGTTCTCTTTCAAATTTAGCTAGATGAGGAAGCCACTGGTTTCGAATGACTTGGATTACGGAGACTGACTAGCGTAACACATAAGTATGAGTCGCAGAGTTACCGGAGTTTTGAATTAGTGACTTTACACAGAACAGAAAGTGCTATCCATTTTTATCGAAACTGTTGAAACTTGAGGTTACTAGTGCATTTTTACTACCTCAATAAGGAGTGATGACACTCCTTATTTGCCATCTACCCCGAGGAAACCTCCCAGAATCCCCCCTCCCGAAATTGTCTTATCATAAAAGGAAGTACTTACTGAATGCTCTCCATTTTCGTTAGTTTCCATGAGTGACACTTTATTTCTGTCATTTGATTTGGTGGCTATTGATCTGTTCGCCCAGCTGGGTGGACTACAATATATTGCATCCGGTGAACTGAAAAATTTCGAGCCACGCACACCTGCGTATTTCATACATCCCACCTACCGAAAACGACGTGAATATTGTACCTCGATTTTTATGCTGTCTTTTACTCATTTCGTCTGGCTCGTAGGTATTTCCCCCTAAACAATTTGCTCACTTTTTTCTTCTATGTTTATTCTACCTCGTTCCACTTTGTTTCTCCCAGTTTCTTCTATCAAAGTGGGGCAACATACTGAACTCCCGATCTAAAGAAGAAAAGCTCTCGTATCTTGGAAAAATTAGCAGTGCTACCTATACACAAACTGTGGATTATATCAAGCCACTCCTTCGTGCTCTGCAGCACAGGGTATGTTTGTCAGTTTCTAGTTTGTGTTTGTTTCCTTGCTTAGACGTGATTGCAGCCCTGGAGAGACTGGGCACCCTGATATAGCGGCCCGTTTTAAAGATTGGTATACAGGATATCCGGTGTTCACCCGCTTGGACCTCTTAAGAGTCATGGCAATCCGTATTCAGTGTGACCTTATCTAGTCCACTGAGTCGCACTTAAATGAACATTCTACATATCACATGAAAATTATCCACCAAACAAATACCACAGTTTGACTACAGTCAGTCAGTTCGTTCGGTCGTGGTACCTGTTCGATGCTTGGCTATCGATTCTAGAACAATTGCTCCACCCGAGGAGTTGCATACCGTGCTGTTCTAACTGCATTGTTTTTAATGACAATTCAGATAGCAGTGGCCTGTCCGTGCTTTAGTGCTTAAAAATTTCAATAAATCCGAAGTCCCTTTTTTCTAGTAGAAAAATAAGGACGAACTACAGTGCGTATCAGACCTTTCGGTGTGAACATGCCCCGCATCGGTTGACAAAAAATACACGTCAATAGTGGAACACACTCCGTTCGCTATCATACGTCACCCAGTGATTACAACTCTCAAAAAGGACGCAGTAACAGTCTTTATTTCAGCTTGAGCTCTAACTTAGCGGTATTTAGGTAATAACTTCAGTCCACTGCGGATTCCGTACATAGAGCCACCAGTTCGACAACATTACCATGGTGCTCAGACACACTGGTCATTATCAGTATTAACTCATATTGGAGTCGTCTGAGACTGTGAGCATCTTGATGCTTTGGACTTCGTGACAGTTATAGCCCATAATTCAAGAGTAAATTTACGTCATTGCTGTATGACAGTGATGGATCTTTCTTACTTCGTCTAAAGCAGTCAGTCGAGGGGATGGTTATCCTAATGCCGAATAAAGCGAAATGGCTGAGTTAGTTCTAGGTTGTCCATACCTAAATAGTGGCAGTCTTAATGTTAGGAACGGAGCCGTACTATGTACCTTTTGGTCAGCATCAAAATACGCTTGAACTCGAACTAGCTTTGGTGTACACCATTTCTTCGTTCATTTCGTTTTTCCTCTTTCAGTGTTGCCGTGACGATATCTTGGACTCTTTGGTGAAGATTACCACGCTCATGATGGATAGGAACTACCTGAAGGTAAGTTCATGCCAATTTCGTAGACAAACTACTTTCCACTCTCCCTAACTTTACCATGGGTGCTGAGGTTTTGTATTGCATTGGTGTCAGATTAATGTTCCTTGTTTTTGGATCAGTCCTGCCTGTTTCTGAAGGTAACACTCGCCTTTTGTTGTCACTTTCGGTGTTCGTTTACAATCGGATGATCACCTAAGTAATTCGTGGGACGCTTTCAGTTGTGATTCCCTTTTTGTGGGTATAATGTCCAATCGTAAGTGGACGCAGGTGAAACGGTCTTTGGGTCGAGGATATTCTTTTGTTAGCAGATGTTCGATCGACTGCTATAACCCTGCGCTTGCGACTGTTTCGGTTAGATTGATTGACCAACCTTCTGTTGCGTTATTCGCTTTTAATCAGTTAGACCTCTTAATCTCATCGCAGTGTGACCAGCAGCCGTCACAGTTCGGTGTTTGTTTATCTATGTACCGATTCTTTGCGATGACCTACTGAACTGAACAGGTGTCACATGCTGCCCCAGTCCACAGACGAATAGCACCAGGAAACACGGCGAGACGGTGTGAAGCGGGGAGTGGATATGAAATAGGAACAGTCGATGACGCTTTAGTCAACAGATCCGACGGGGTAGAGGTATAAACTGAATGTGTTGAGGGCTAGGTAGTCAAGGTAGGATCTGTGGTCCAGGGGCATCGTCACGCTTCGGAGTTCGGATAATAAAAGAGACGATTTTGGAAAGAGTTGGCGGTCAGAAAAGGCGTTGCCTCACGGGCGGCTGCGGCGTTCGGATCGCTCGACTGATTTGCAACACAAAAGTGTTTTTTTTTATTTTGAGGGGGGTAAAGTTTAAGCAAAATATATATTGAACGAAAATCGAGAGAGAGAGAGAGAAATGAATGTAGGCGCAAACCTCACCCTCGGAGATGAAGCTGTGGTGTAAGGAGTACCCAAGAAATAGGTGGGATGTGAGCTTACCTTCACCGGATATTTTTGTTTCACTGAGGAAAATAATAGATGGGATAAAACATGAAAAGACGTGGTGGACCGAGTTGATGTCATTATTCAAACCACGGATGTTTTGGAACGACGTTTCGAAGTTATGGAATAAGTGGCACCCCAACTCAGATGCTCGATGTGACGAACTACATGAGGTTCGTGCAGATTGGGTGGCGTTCCCCCCTCGGAGAGCAGCGTCGGCCATCCGCCACCTATGATCCAAGTACCTCGTCAGTCCTTTCTGCCCAACTTATGCACATAGGGGTGATTTGTGTGGCAGTAACGAGGTCGATAAATTAGTAGTCCTAGGTAGTATATATCGTACGTCGAGCTCAAGAACGTTTTGCAGTTAGCAGAGTTCCAAACGCCACCATACTTCATTGTCTTTTCAAAACCACTCCTAACTAAACTGGTTAGTAGGCCTGTTTTTGCTCTGTATTGTTGCTCACATTTTTTCATCTACAGGATTTTCCATTTTTTATCGTTCGCATGACCGTGTTTCATTCATAACAAATTAACAAGCATTTTGATGGTGCAGCGTTACGTTTGTCCTCTAACTTTATCTGAGAAATTTCCCGAATATGACTTTAAAAACTTGTGTTCGTAGCCCTATTCTTTCACTTGCGTTCACACAAAGTGAAAGGCTTGTCAGGATAAGCGTGCGTTCCTTCTGACCTTAGCGAATTACCGTTTTTACCGCTATCAATCCACGTGATGTCGACCTTCACTTACATTTTGCGGCAGCGTGGTACTGAACTGAGGGAACTAGGTAGTTATCTGCGTAATGTATGAGTGGAAGCAGCTCACGAATCCACTAGGTTTCATGGTTCCTGGCTTGAATCCTGTGAACAGACGCGACTCCGACTTTGGGAACCCCCAAGAGGAAATAAATCATTCGAGAAGGCAATTCCGTCTGTAGAAAATTCTCCCCATCAAAACCCCTAACAAAGGAGCATACCCCAGAATCACTGGTTGACTGCCCGAGATGAATCACCACAGTGATATTGGCCCACGCCGTTTATCTAGAATCATTGGTCTACTATCACGTCAAACGCTTGACCTCATAAGCAGCGATACCACACTATCTCACCATATCGACGGGAGCTCCGTCACCGGACTTGATATGGCTTCGCAATTGATTTAGATTGGGACGCGTACGAAACATATTTCGTTTGAGCAATATCGAAGTAGTAGTGCGGAATGAAGTTGGAATTTTGGATTAAATAATGCGCGGTGCGTCGATAGGTTGCGTTGGAATACATCATGGTAGCATATTTTGTTTTCTGGCTGCTGTTGGAGCTCACGTAGGTGACGCCAAAGCCACTCGTTCGTAGTCAGAGCGACAACAGCTGATAGTAGCGGTTGATCTTAATCAGTTTTACCGTTGTAGCCTGTCTGTGGTCAACTTTCTCGTGCTGTTTCTGAGTTGGATGGTTCCATATGAATAGAAAGGTTTGTGAAGTTCGCGTCTCCGCGCTGTAGTCTGCGTCGCTGGATCGATGTGGAGGGGCGTAGCATGTTATAACAGCGGTACCTGGACCATCATTGGATCCTCTATCGTTCCAACGTACTTTGAGTATTCTGGTTAAGTGGAAAGACAATAAGACCTGCGGAATTTGGTTTTAGTGATCGGAACTGGACGCGATGCTCTCTAGGGCAGGCGGATCAGCTTGTTGATACGTGTTCGTTGAGACTGCGACTTGTTGCCTTATCGGAAAGTGTCTTCATCCATTGTCTTGTCCCAGCCCCGGTAGAGGATGTCTGTCGATTTCTCTAGGTGGTGTGTTAAGGTCTGTCATAGTTTGTGCTCATTTCATTGACCGAGCACCGCCCATTCGTTTCCAGTTTATTTTGGGCCTCTCAGACAAGACCTGTTATCGCATTGTTCGAAGCTCTCTTTCTGTGGATCTGAAGTCTGACTACCCTAGTCGAGGGACGAGCAACTGGTTCTGTCGGCTGCATCCACGTGCCCATCTACGAAATGCCTTTAAAAGTCCGGAGTAAAGCATCCGCTGTTAATCAACTCATTGATTCCATCGTCAGTCATTTAGGCTCTTTATATTCTCATCACTATTCCCGTTACCTCTCTCCAAATTTTACAGGCCAACGACGCCTATCTTGAATTGGCTATTGGCAATGCCCCGTGGCCACTCGGCGTTACAAACCACGGCATTCACTCTCGTACTGCACAAGAAAAGATCCACGCAAAGAACGTCGCTCACGTACTAAACGACGAAACCCAACGAAAATACATCCAGGCAATCAAGCGACTCATGACCCAATGCCAAAAGTTTTATCCATCGGATCCGTCAAAAAGTGTAAACTACATGGGCACCTGTTGACCCCGTGACGTGCGACTACTACATTGTAAATTGGCTGTACATTACTCCTCTTCCAATACGCTAAACTCTAATTCACGTTTATTTGCTCGTTTGTACTGGCACTTTGTCAGGAGAAAGGCTGTTTTCCTTCATCAACATTACATGACTCTTCTATAAAAACCCGCTCTTTTGAGGTCACACATAGGGGGAGGAGGAGGGCTGTAGTTGCACATTCCTCTGTCAGTGCTTTCAGCTTAATGCTGTCAGTCAGAGTTTTGCCGCGATACCAATCTATGAACAGAACAGCTCAGAACCCACCTACCTTGTGTACTACACCTATGGCTAAATCCAGAAAAAGCCCCAGCCAGATCGGAGAAGCAGCGTCTATGCCCTCCACAGTTTCAGCTTCTCATTTAGCTGGAATGCAGCGATCAAAATCCGGACTGTCCACTTCGTGAGACTGTGATAGGAAACGGGCTGAGTCGAATCGTCCAGGTCTGTCGACTGGTCTGTCACTGACGAATCCAACAGGGGGCCTTATGAAACGCCTCTAGGTAAGTCCCTCGGTCTGATAGATTTGACCTCCGCACTACAGATTGTCCAGGTATTACCCAGTAATAGGATTTCAAAGGTTATGGGTTTCAAACTACCCACTCTGGGTGGATAGTTTTCATGCTGCTAATAAATTTTAAAAATATATCCGCCCTTGTGTTCTGCACTTCAACACTGCTTGACCAGCTTTAGAATAACTGCCGCATTGAATCAGGTAGCTTATTTGCTCAATGCTTACTGGTTTCCTAGTAAATTTCTGTTACCATTGCTTACAGTTTATTGAACAAGACCTTTCCTGATTAAGTCACTTTGAGTTCATCAAACATCACATACAATTCACTTCACGGGGTCCCTAAAAAAATTCTGCTGCAGATGAGGGATCATGATGGAACTGTGGATAATGGTCAGCTCAAAAGACTGTGGTGTAATGAAGTTTTTTGTTCGTACATAGTGGGACTTTAAACTCTATGTTAGCTCTGGAGCACATGCCATTGCAGCTAGGGTATTGTCACTTTCAGCGATATAGAATCGTGATTCACAGTGGTGGCGAATTTTGTCGTTACGGACTTAATGCCTGTCAGAATTGGAGATGTAAATGATCATAATCTTGTGCTGTTTGTTGGATTTATAGTAGAATTTATTGGCTACCATAAATTGAGTGAGCAGAAAAGAAAATCTGTCAAAACAGAAGTATATTTCATCCAGCATTTCATGATACTGATTTTTTCGAGATTCTCTACTTGGGGCTTGGTTATAAATTTTCATGGACAACGTTAAATTTCACACATTGGTGATCTTTCTTTTTGAGGTACAAATCAAGTGCTGCTCTGCCGCAGTAGTCTTCACAGCGAATTTCGTGCCCTCGCTATGCTTGATGGGCCACTCGAACCATACACCATACTTTGCACCTGTGCTTGATGGTGCTTCATTCTATCCACATATCCATCTCACCAACTGAACAGTCGGCCGTGATCTCAGAACAATATTACAGACTTCTCTGAATATCCCTTCATGGACAAGTGAA
Organism: Opisthorchis felineus; assembly: GCA_004794785.1. Lineage (NCBI taxonomy): Eukaryota > Metazoa > Platyhelminthes > Trematoda > Opisthorchiida > Opisthorchiidae > Opisthorchis > Opisthorchis felineus. Next base: position 543,681 of record SJOL01006438.1, read on the forward strand.
CCACACTGCTCGGATTTGACGGCTCCGTGAGAAGTGGGTTGATGGAGGTGAGTGTGTTAAAATAACGCCGGAATTCATCCAAAGGTTGTGTCAGGTAGACCTGGTACACAGTGTTTCTTTCCTGTGTGTGAACCACCCTATGGATTGAAAGCTACTGTCATCATTACTCGAGGGTGTAAATGTGCCCGACTAATTTATTTGCGTTGCCGATTTGGATATCCTCATCAGCATCATGATTCTAGGCTTGGACAACCTGGCAGTATCCCAGCCCTCGTGCTTCCTTCGCGTGGCATGGCAGTTAGGCGCCGAAAGGGTGCTACAGCTGAACGAGTCCTTGGCTGGTCGCTTTACATCGTGATTCAGCAATAAGGGTAAACTGTGAAATAGTCAACGGTAACTAAGCGACTTCCCTATGGCGAGTGGAAACGCAGCTCATTCAGATAACTAAAATTACTGCATCCACTGTACCGTTGTTTTCATTGTAAGACAGTTCTGCAAATTTAACACTATAATTATGGTCATGTGTTCTATTATGTTCAGAAACAGTGGCGTTCGCTGTCAACATCGCATACATCTGACGACAGCAGAACCTTTCTTTAGAAACAGTTATTCAACAGATGGTTCAATATTTTGGCTTTTCTGATGGTGAGTTCCTATTTCCTAAATTTGTTACACTTTTGCAGTCTCAGTCGGAACCTAATAGTGATGGAGGATCTCTGACAATTGCTTCCATTGGGCGTTGCTTCAAAGCCTGTAATTTAAAGTCTACTTGACTTTCCCTAAACTGTCAACGTTCGGTACATTTTTTCAGACTATGCCATTGGCAGGTCAGTCCTATATTACGAGGTCGCTGGGCTAGTTTTGCCTTGTGGTGCATTTTTGCAATGGAACTGACAATCACTATTTGACATTGCTTTTATGATGAAGCTAAATAAAGCCAACTTTACTGCTAACAGCTTTCTAGGTTGTGAAAATTTCTGCGGGAAGCGCATATCTGCTTGGCGTCTAATAACCCTGAAAAAATGCCGTTTCCAAAATGCCCCGACTTTGTATTAGGGACGGTAGTCACCACTATTCCTATTCTTCACTGGAAGCTTGCGTGGACATAGGTTTCCCCACAGTGGACACTGAAATATCCAGTTTAGGAAGGCAAATAGGGATAGCTTAACTCAAAACCTCATCGTCACACACAGCCAGCGACTTAAAGGGTGAAACGTGTGCTAATTTGACCGCGCGTTTGCACTTCAGCTTCCACGAGAAGATGATTCCTCTGTCCCATTCAGTGATTGATATACGAGTCTGAAGCGACTGTTCTGCAATGTAAACATGGAAAGTCTGGGGAAGCACTGCCTCTTAATTTCGTAGTGTTAAACCAAGAAATTGTCCACCTGAAGAATCTCGAGAATCCTCGTTTAAACGATCTTTAAACCACGTTTTGGATCTAACAGTTGCGGGTAAACTTTTTCATTCACAAACAGCTCGCAAGGCGAGAAAGTTTTATCACACAAAAATGCTTGTCGTTGCCCGGAAAGACTTATTTTATGTCGGCGCCTTTTGTCGTTGGGGTAAAATTTGAAGAACTGTGTAACTAGACCATTTTCGAAGCGCAGACCTTTTTGAATTAGGTCACCACGGAGACGTCCACAACCCCACGGGTAACGGTCAAGTACTTTTAGGTGCCTTTCCTATCTGACACACAGGAAAAAGATTGAGAGCCACATGTGTGGTTCTGTAATTTACGCAACAGAGGCCCCGGACTAAATTAGTAGCTCGTCTTTGTGGTTGTTCCAATAAGCTCTGATCTAACGTCAGCAATGGGCTCCATACTTGGGCCGTATATTCTAAGTCAGGGCTGATGTATGCTTTCAGCAGTCTTGGAATCGCAAGCTCGTCAAATGTTCAAAACCTTCCTCTGAGGAGAGCCAGTTGGCCACTGACGACTGCAGCGGCTTTGGTACAATTTGAAGAATAGCCACGAACCATAGTCCGAGATCCCCTTCTCCAACCAAAATTTGTGTAATTTCCTCTCCGGCCTTTTAGGGGTGGGGGGAGCGAGGTGACTGAGTGTTTAGGATGCGAATTTACTGACCGGAAGGTCCGTGGTTCGAACCCAACCTCTATATCTTGCCGTCTCCGGTCTAGGCTTGGGCAACCTGGCAGTATCTCAACCCTCGAGCTTCCTTCGATTGGCATGACAGCTAGGCACCGAAAGGGTGTTATTGCAGAGCTTGGTGACCCAATGAGAGCAAAACACATTGTTCGCTGACAACAGATATAAGCAGTCCAAATCCACTCATATAATGCTTCTATAATTGGCTATGAATCGTCAGATTTGATGTATTCGGTGAAAATGAAAGTAGTGGTTTGCATAGTTGTTGGTAGATGGTTGATGAAAACCAGAAAAGATAAGGTCCTAGATCTACGCCTTGTGGAAATGTACAACTAGCTAAAAATGGACCGGATAGGCCATGGTTTACTCGAATGACCAGCTTTCGATGTTCGATGTAACCTTGCATCTTACTAAAAAAGGGTTGATTCGTCTCATACTGCTGTAATTTTCAGAGCAGTACCCCATGGCCAACTTTATCAAGAACATAAGAGAGATCCAAGTAGATGAGATCTAGAACCACCATATATAATCTACATTCACGGGTCCTCACAATTCTCAGGTTGGCTGTTCACGAAGAAGGCCGTTACAATGGTCATATCATGTGATTCGGCTTGTAGCACTGAGTTGTTCAATTACTATAGGTTCCGTGATATTCGACAAGCCCTGAGAAAGAGTTACTGGCCTGTAGTGTGCTGGCTTAGAGCGAACCCATCCTTTGAATATCGGTGTGATTACTCGGTAATTTTGCCAGATGATGAGTATTGTCTATCCCGGGAGGGTCGCTGGTTCTGAAGCTCATCAGCTTTGACTGTATTTTTCTGGTTTGAAGGTTATATACATTGGATCCGAATCTTTTGTTGGACACAGCCTTGTGAAAGATCGCATCGTAATGGTTTGTGAGGACATTATCAGCTTCCGATGAATTGCACGCCACATCGGTGTCTGTTATCAGCAAAGACATTCTGTATTTCACTGTTATTTAGGCAATGATACGTTCCTACAATAGTTTAGGAATCGTAGTAAAATTTGGTGCAACTGTCCGTTGGTAAGTCAGTTTGTCAGTTCTGTCGAAGTCCGGCAGTAACTTCAAAGGGCCATTACTCCCTTCCAGACGATTCACTCGGGTTAATCTTATAACAGCGCAGTTTTCTCACGGGTGAGCAATAAGGATGTACTAGACGCCAACAGCTTACTTCTGATAAACAACCCGTATATTCTTTGACGTCATTTTTCACTTTGGTTCGCGAAGGCCTTTCCAACTCTGCCAAATTTCGTGTCGCAGTTCTTGTCGCAGGTACAACCGTAACAGTGTATATTACTGATGAAGCAGGAAAGTAGTCTATTGTCCAGTGTCCAGGCCCCACCACAGTATCTGACGGAAGGTGAAGGTTACCATCAATGCTATGGAACCACTTTGTAATGATCGTTTATAATTGTTCAATGTTCAAAGAACGTCCATAAAAGTCCAACAGGACGCTTGGGAATGTTCACTTATCAGAAACTGTGCAGATGGGATGTTCATTTTCGTATCTGATGGCTTGTAAATCCTTAGTTCGAGTTTGTTGATAAACAACTTCTCAACGAATTGTTTTCTTCCTTTTATTTGGGGCTGTGACCAGGATACGGATGAAGAGCCTGTGGTCACAACTTTTTGAGGATGGGGATGTGCAGACTTTTCTGGAAAATTTCGAGGCTGTCGGGGAGGTGGCTGAACTGAAGACCGACCGGAGTCATTTGGCGGCAATGAAGGATCTCCTCGAAGGCCGGACGAAGGCGGCCCTGGGTGCGGCCAGAAGAGGCCCTGGATGACGGACTAGGCCGACGCTTAGGAAGCTCTTGCAGCGGAGTTCGATAGACCGGCCGACCGCCAGGGAACCATGAGACTGTTAAAGGCAGCCAGGATAGAACCGGGGTGCGGCCCGACGGTGTTCTTCTCCAGTCTGCAACAGTGGTTCAGGGACTGGACGGAGTGTCACGAAAGCAGTTACTGTCAGACCAGTTTGTCGAATTTTAGCGGCCAGCGCTTGGCGCCAACTTACAGGTGTCGGGAACAACCAGCCACCTGAACGTGTAGGAGCTGGTGCATCTGGCACGAGAATTGGCCGAGGTGCCACTGGCCACGTTGCCGTCAAAAGAGAAGAAGAATGATTCACCAGTGTAGGACCTGCAGACCAAAGTCGGACGAACAATCAAACAGCTTGTCGCCATTAAGACAAAATCGCGAAGGCACGTTCGAAAGAGCCTATACCACAACTTTGGCATGCCCGGCCAATGGAAGAATCAGTTTCGCCGCACCCGGCCACCTGCCAATAATAACTCTTTGGCTTAGTGCTGTGAAACAGGGTACGATACAGGTCGTGATTGAGATAGACGTGAAAAGGGATCCGTGCCTAATCGACAAAGGGACAAGAGTGTCACTGAGGCAGAGGGGACGAAGCTAAGTGCAACTCGTGCGCGCTAGCCCTGAGGGCTGTAAGTGGATGCTGACTGAAAGTTAACGGATCCCCATTGCGCTCAATGCGCCTAGGCAACAGGTTAGTGCAGCAGGAGTTCCTGATAAGCCAAAAATAAAGCAGACGATTGAATCCAAGATACGGCTCCAAGTAGTTCCACAAAGTCCGTAATAAATCCCACCTTCCGTTAGATCAAGGCGAAGTTACGAGAACACACATACTACTTGCATGCGTCATCAGTAGCACCCACCGTTACACACCTTCACACTTTAAAGGTCACTTGCATGCCACTGATTTCCATTTACCTCCGTTAGGTCGGCTCCGGCAGCTGGTCTGTTCGGCAGCTCTTCGGGTGTATCATGTTACTTCTGAAGCTGAGTCCCATTTACTCTTTTCGATCCCCGACCGTCTTGAATTGTATAGACGTTCCCCTGACGGTCGGTAACGACAAACGGACCTTGCCATCGACTGTCCAGCTTCCGCGACCCCAGTCCACTCCTTCCAGGATTCTGATGGTCCTTCCACTTAACCTTCGCGCCTATGGGGAATGGTCGTGCCTTTCTACTTGCCGTTTTCTGTCTAGTCCTTTCCTGAGCGGCGGACAAGTTTTCTCGAGCTTTCCTCCTTTCCTCTCCTAGCTCCTCTGGAGACAAGTGTGTTGCCGGCCATAACCCAATTTCCTGATCAACTGGAAGGCGCGGATGTCGACCGTACATCAGCATGAACGGGGACTTGCCTGTGGTTGGCTGTATGGAAGCCCGATGAGCGAGCAACACCATCGGCAGGTTCACTTCCCAATCACCTCCTTTGGCCGCTAGCCACTCCTTGATCGTTCGGTTATTGCGTTCTGTAAGACCATTTGTTTGCGGGTGATATGGTGCCGTCCTCAGCCGTCTGATGCCCAGCTTCTGCAAGCAACTCCTAAACTCTTCGCTCTCGAAGCAAGGCCCTTGATCCGTTAGAATCATTTTTGGCACCCCGTGGTTGGCCACGATGTGACGCATTACCACTCCGCTGATTGTCGTCGCCCGTTGGTTTGGCACGGCTGCCGCCTCGACCCACCGCGACAGGTGTTCTGTCATCACCACGATATACTGATTTCCACTGGTTGTCACCGGAAAGGGGCCCATGACGTCCACAGACCATAACTCGCCGATTTCTGATACAGGAATGGGTTCCATGGGATTGGTTACCCCTGTCGTATCCCCTTTCATCAGTTGGCACCGCTTACAGGACACCACATAATCCATCACCTCACTTCTCATCCCGGGCCAGTAGGCCCTCTGCGGAAGTAAGTCGTATGTCTTGGTGCACCCTGTGTGTGCCATTTCGTGGCATTCGACGATCAGCTTCCTTCTCAAGACGCGAGGTATTACGGGCAGCACAACATCAGAATCAGTGTCGTTCCAAGAAATTATGCCAGCCTCACTCAGACTCAATCTATCAAAGTGACTCTGGAACATTTGCAATTCCTTGTCTCCGTCTCCGTTCTCAATATTCCGTCCATCCAACAAGGAGGCTGCAACCTTCCGTAACACAGGATCCTGCCGTTGGAGTTGCACCAACCTCCCGGGATCCAGTTCGACGACGAGGCTATTGGCACCGATCATGATCCTGGGGGCCTCATCTTCAGCCTCTGGTCTTGACAGCCAATCAGCCAGGTGATTCTCCTTCCCTGGCACGTGCCGGATCGTAAAGTCGTACTCTTGCAACCGGAGTGCCCAGCGCGCGAGCTTTCCGCGAGGATCTCTGGTGGTCCTGATCCACTCCAGGGGTTTGTGATCAGTCTCGACATGAAATCTTTGTCCAAGCAGGTATGGCCTCCACTTATCCAGGGCCCAGACGATCGCTAAACATTCTTTCTCAATAGTCGAGTACTTCTGCTCAGCGTTAGTCAGGACGCGACTGGCATATTCGATAACTCCATGCCTCTGCTTCAGGACAGCGCCGATACCGCGGTCGCTAGCGTCCGTTGCAACAGTAAACATCTCTCCGACCCTGGGCAGTTTGAGGGTCAGTTGCTGATCCAGCATGCGCGCTTTGACACGTTCGAAAGCCTCGTGTGCTTCCCTGGTCCATTCGAACTTCCGATTTTGCCCAAGCAAGTCGTACAGTGGAGCAGCAATCGTGTTGAAATCTTGGACAAACCGGCTGTAGTATGCTGCTCGCCCAAGAAACTGCCGTAGGGATCGCTTGGAATTGGGAACAGCACAGTCCTCGATCTTTGCCAGTTTTTCTGGCAGTGGGCTAACCTCTCCGTGACCCACTTTATGCCCCAGCAGTGTCACTGAACTCCGAGCGAGCTGTGTCTTGGCTTCATTTATCCGCAGGCCCGCCTCCCGGATACGCTTCAATACGGCCTTCAAATGAACTGCGTGCTCTGGTTCCGAATTGCTGTACACAACGATATCATCCCCGTACACGGCAACATTCTGTAGACCCTTCGTTAAACGAAGCATCAAGCGCCGGAATGTGAATGGTGCTCCCGACAAACCAAACGGCATCCGTCTAAATTGATATTGGGTGTCCCCAACGGTGAACGCCGTTTTCTCCCGGTCCTCCGCCTTGATAGATAGTTGCCAATATCCGGAACGCAAGTCGAACACCGTGAAATATCGGGAATGCTGGAGGGAATCGAAAATATCCGCCACCGAAGGGACAGCTACAACCCGATTTACGGTCAGTTCGTTCAAACGCCGAAAATCCACGCAGAACCGATACTTTCCATTTGCCTTCTTTACAAGCACAACCGGGGAGTTGTATGCACTGTTGGCCTCCTCAATTATGCCATTTTTCAACATCTCCTGCACTTGCTTATGGACCTCCTCCCGTAGATGGAGCGGCAGCGGACGGGGTCCGTAAGGTCGAAAGCATTCAGACGAGAGCGGAATTTCGTGTTCAATCCACGAGCAGAAGCCAAACGGATCCTCTTCGCCTGTGAACAATTCGGAGTATTCCTCGACCACGGATTGTACTGACGGCATGTTACAGGACGGAAGCTTTCGGACATGCAGCTCGTTCACGGCAGTGCTTGGGTAACCTTCAAGCTTGACTGCGCCATACTTGGTCACCAGTTTTCCCCGCTTGAGATCAACCACGGATTCTGTGCCCCTGAGAAAATCTGCTCCCAAAATTGTCTGCTCAATGTCTGGGCTGATAAGGAACTCGTGCTGCACGGACCTGTCGCCTAGGCGCATTGAGTGCATTGACAATCCGTCAATTTTCAGTTGGTATCCACCCACTGCTCTTACGGCTAGCGCGCACGGTTTGCATACAGCTTCGTTCCCTCTCCGTCTCAGCGATACCCCTGCTCCCGTATCAATCAGACACAGCTCCTTCTTCCCGTCTATCTCGACAACGGCCTGTATAGTAGCCTGTGTGACTGCACTGATCGCAACCCACCCGGGAAAAGAGGAGTAGTCCAAAGTTTTATTATGTACAGGTGGTCGGGTATGAGGGCATTGATTCTTCCAGTGGCCATGCATGCCACGCCTGTAACATCGGTTCATTCGAGCATGCCTCCGCGATTCCGTCTTGATTGCTGCAAGCTGTCCGGCAAGTTGGTCCACTTTGTTCTTCAGGTCCTCCACTGTTGACTCATCCCTGTTCCCCTGCGACTGCAACGTGGCCAGTGGGGCCTCGGCCAATTCCCGTGCCAGATGCACCAGGCGCTCCACATTCAACTGGCCAGTTGCTCTTGTTAACCGCAACTGGGCACGAAGCGCAGGCTGCACTCCCTCGAAGAACTGTTCGGACAGCAACTGCTGGCGCGATACTCCGTCCAGTTCCGGCAAGGCCCGATCCAACAACTGCTGCAGGCTGGCGAAGAACACGGTCGGGTCACTTCCAGGTCTCAGGCTGGCCGTCTTGAACCGCCTCATAGCCTCCTGGCGGTCGGCCGGCGTGTCCAACTCCGCTGTAAGAGCTTCATTCGCGGCTGCCCAGTCCATCTTCTGAGGGCCTCTTCTGGCAGCATCCAGGGCCGCCTTTGCCCAGCCTCTGAGGGGGGTCTTCAGTGCCGCCAACTTACCCCTGTCGGTCTCCAGTCCGGCCGCCTCCGCAGCATCCTCGAAGTCTTCCAGGAAGGTGGGCACATCCCCATCCTCGAAAGGTTGTGGCCACGGGATTCTCATCATTTATCCTGGTCACGGCACCAAATGTAAGGAGGAAGGCCCTTCGCTGCGGAGTTGTTTATTAGGAAAACGCCAACTAAACGGTTACAGACTATTGGACAGGAAGGTTTAACTCTCATTTGCATGTTGTTTTTAAAAACGGAATATCCATCTTCTTCTTGAACGCGTCTTCTTGAACTTTCCTGGATATTCGTTGACTATCACACAGTTGCAAGCGAAAACTGCGAAGTATTTCCACAAAGTCCGTAATAACTCCCACCTTCCATCAGATCAAGGCGAAGTTACGAGAACACACATACCACTCGCATGCGTCACCAGTAGCACCCACCGTTACAGCTGACCTTCATGGAATGAAAGGTCAGGTGGAACTGGTGAAACGACGTGCCAGCCAGTGTATACTGCAGGGTCATGGCAGCTCACAATCCAGACCACCGCGTCAAGGTTGAATCAAAATCCGATTGGTGGCCTTAGACATCCTTGAAGCTCGTCCGTATTTGTATGCCTTATATGTAGTCGTCATCGCCACCTGCCTCGAACTGGTGCCGTAAAATATTAGTACCACTGCTATACGGTGAACTCAGAGATCTCAGTTTTCTCATCTCTGGAGCTAGGTATGTGAACGAAAACAGGTTTCCTAGACCCACTTTACTAGGCGTCTGTTCGTCCTTCCACGTCAGTGTCACAGCCAGGCCTCACGAATACGGAGAAAGCACAACATGACATCACAACCGCCCGCATGTGTTGCAGTTCACTCTTCTTAGTGTTCAAAGATTACTTTACTGAGCAAACTAAACAGGTAAAGCATAAGAGCGAACTTCTTGCTTTCCATAAATTCTTAAATGATAAGAAGCCCTGTGCCCATGCCTACTGTAATCGGACAGGTATTGACCTTGATGTATGCACCATATATTAGTCGGTAGGTGGGACCAACTCAAATCGGTTAGTTGTCTGTCCCGTCGAGATTCAAGTTTTGGAAACATCTGAAAAATGCAGTTTGCTGTGCTTTAGTGAAATATATGTAGCTGTTATGCGCTCCCATTGATTCTAAAACTAGTACCTGCCCGGAATTGCAAACCCTCACCAGGATAGACGGCATAACTGCCAAAACGAAGCCAAACTCTCAGCTACTCAGTCAACAGAACAGGTAGACAATTCCGGTTTTTGTTGAAGGGGTTTGAGGGTAAAGGACGTTTTCCGAATTCATCGGCAGCAAATCACCACACGTCACATGGCGGGGGTCTAAATTTTTGCAGAGGCCTGCAGGTGTCCATCTCCACTTCGGTTTGCGGGCAGTCGGGGGCAAAAAGCTTGTGACCTTACGATTACGTTCAAGATGGTAACAGGGGACCTCCAGATGGTTTCCGTGCCTCCATATGCAAAACCGGAACGGGTGATCGGTACTCTGCCTACAATTTTTCACAGGCAAATGCGCTCAAATTATGAGCTTATTCTGGTTCCTAGACATTCGCCTGGTATCGGAGGTCGCCTACCGTAATTTTGTTACACACACCAGTGACGCAAAACGGCGTTGTTGCTCTTTTTGCCCATGCAAGTGTAGCCTCAAGATTATTATCATTATTATTATGAAAAAGGATTATTTCAAACTAAATTTTAAAAAATCGCACCAGATAATGGCGTTTCATGGTCCCGTGATTTACACAGAGCGGTACTACATTTTGGCGCGAAAGTTCTCCTTTAAGAAACAAAGCTTTCGGTGGGAGTTGCATATGCCAGGTAAAAACAGCATAACTCCTTTAGGAAGAAACACTTGGGGCGTTGGTATCACCGTGTTTTAATTTGTCAAGTTTTATGAACACTATCCACCGAATGTTTGCGCTCATTTCATTTTTGCATTTATATGTAGTGGAAGCAATTATTAATTTCATCTTCCAAGATGTTATGATAAAGAGTACTTGCTATTATTCGTGAGCATCACGGTTATCAAAACCCTCCGGTTCTTCATTTTTATGACATAGTGGAGTTTATGGAAGTTTCCGTAGGAATGTAATGAAAAATGATATCGTATGTTGGCTTATAATGTAATTCTGGAGACATCAACGGTTAGTACATCCTCGTGATAGGAGTGTGGTCGACAAAAAATAAGTGCTACCAGCAGTCATGTGTAACCATTCCGTTACAAGCGAGGTATTTATCGTGATGCAGCGTGCGAGAGGAAACGAAAAATTCATTGTAGTGGGGAAGACAAATATGAAGCAATTGAAAATTGCTATATATCTGATCAATATCATCTTGCTCCTTCCTGTCAGTATCGGTCGCGTTACTGCACGAAGCTTGTTTCAATAAAATACAACACCAAGCCCCTGCTTCTTGGGCTGGACGGGACTTTACGTCTTTTGCTTAGTAGCTGTTGTCGTGACTGGCCGTTGAATAACATTGGTTGGCACTAATTTCCAACGTGAACAAAAATTTTAGCTACACACATCGGACCTATCCATTCACATCAGTGAATTAATATTGCGACTACCGGATGTTTGGAATATCAGAAGAGTAGAATTTTCTCTTCTTGGTATAGTGGTTCAACGCAATACGGACCTGCGGAATTTCGTCTTGTGAACTGTGAGTCAAGATTCCCTTGGATTTTTCTCCTTGTGACATTATATCTGACTTACATTAATAGTTTGTTTTGTTCATTGGAGACTTCGTAGGGCCATTAACCGCTGCAGATTCAAGAATAAGGCAGACGCTGTAAAAATCGTTCACCGAGAGATCAGATTTGTCTGCTCGCAAATGTTATCGACAACTCTACTTGAGCGCGCCATCCGGATTGATTTGAAGCTTATTGAATGGTTTAGAATTACTGGTTGACACGATCTAAAGTTCAATGTCAAAACCGGAAGAACCGGAAGTGTCTTGGCAGTTGCTTAGTGGCCTACGGAACTCACCATAAACATTGCCAAACCCGTCTTCTCTGTTCAGCTGAAGGTCATAGCACACTGCACCTCTCGGAGGCAAGGCTGAAGGAAGGCTTGAAGACGAAGAGAAAGAAGGCTCGTAGGTTCACTGTTACATCGGCAAAATCACCCGTGGCTTAAACCTGCCGAGATGAGTGTAGCTATTTTTTGGGTATCCGAAACTTAGGCTGTGTTGAATTCCCGACGCCGAAAGAGGTCGGGTCTTCTACCATGTGAATAAAACGATTCTACGGCTCTCAGAACGGTAAAAGTTTTGTGTCTTCATTCAAAGATGCTGCCGGTAGCTTAAAATATTAGGAGTATCAAAAACCTGTGATCCAGTTTGCACCCGAAGGTGATGGTCAATTTGAAGACAGAATAGAGCCTTGGAAATTTTAATAAATTAATAGCAAGCCTTCAGTGATGGCTTTGAGATGACAGTGGCTTCAATGATGCGTATGTCCATATTTAGACAAAACTTCAGAGGTTATACGAGCGTCTCGTCACGAAAAAGAAAGCGGATACGACAAGTAACTTGTCCCATGGCTCTGTGATTAACAGAAATCTCATCTTCGTTCCAGAGAGATCTCTCATGCACCTGTCAAGGTAGTGGAGTATTTTCTGATTACGCCAGCCATAAGAAGAGGTGTATTGGGAACATGTGTTTAAAAAAAATAAATGAATGACATTCGGATCCGGATTAGCCACTAATACGCGAAAACACACTTCCTTTTTACACGCATCTATCGATAACTTGGAAAACACAGGGAGACCTTTTTTAGGAAACGAAGCATATCAGCTCCTGATAGAAAATCTAGGCATCATTTTCGCAAGCCCATACATACTTTGTAGCCTATTATGGACCGGAAACTGTAAAACCATCGGGCCGATTAGCAATAACGGAGAAGCGCTAACGCATTTGTAGTATCAGATGTACTGGAACAAACTGTAATAAACAAGATTTTGCTCTAATAAGTCCTTCAAAAGACTCCTGGACCTGATGTGTTTTACTGGTGGATATTTTCTAGCTAGCGACCACTTTGGCTGAGATTATTGAGAAGATTACTCATATTCGTGGACTTGGAGTGACATTTTTTTTGTTGTCAATGCTAGACTGCAAAAAGCTGCAGAATGCTGAACGTGGCTTCTGTGTGCATATCGTTAAAGGCACTTTTTTGACTGCCGAATTTCTACTTCTAAAGTGCCTTGAAAGTTTTTGTGAGGCCCTCTGTTAGTAAAATGCGCCCACTTGGTGGGCCGTGCTGGAGGACAGTGTAGCTTGCAAATATCCTTTGAGCTGCCTTACATTTTGTAAGAAAGAATTAGACGTGGTCAGTTTACGAGGTGGGGGAAAAGTATGAGACCCCTATTGGAAGAACTATTTGCAGCTGGCAACTGTCTCTTTTATGAATGGGGATCACGATGGGGCTACACTAATGGTGAGCAACCCTGATAACAATGGCTGTGTCACGCTGCCACTAGATACTATGCATTAAGGCTGATGCCTTCGTTGCTTCTCTCTTTTTTACGCTTCGTCAAACAAAATTAAAATTTTGCGCCAGGAAAAACTGGCTATTGCGACTAACACGTGTCCGTTATAACCTTATTCTGCTTATATTCTGTGAACGAAACTGAGCAGCTAAATCCATCAAGCTTTAGTATGGGGTTGATTGCTATGGATTTGACCTGATGATAGATTGTCGCATCTCATGGTGACTTTCAGCCAAACAGTTATTCTTCACGTACAAATTGGCAATAAACAGGGCTGTTTAGCTGTTATTGTCACAATAAAACGTGACGTTATGTACCTAAATCTCCACCTCCCATTTTGGCTAAGAGGCCTCGGAGAACGCAGAATGTAGCTGGAAGTTTTGGCTTGGAGTCGGAATTGCGTGTGGTAACATCCCAGGGAAAGTTATTTTATGCCATCCGGCTTGTACAAGACTTATATCTTTCTTCATGACTCTCATCACTTCAGTTGAGAAAACGTTCTTCTCTCCGAGAACAGACTCGAAAGGACGTAATCTAGAGATAGATTACAGTGCCAACAATAATCAAAATCGTCGTATATCAACTATTTTGAAGGAAAGAGCGAAAGTGTGTGGTGGTAAAGAACGATTTATTAGCATATAGCAGCATTTTGGCCAACAAAGACATGAAGTATTATCAAACTACGTAGAATAAAGCAAAAGTAAGACGGAGGAACAAACGAAGATCGATTGCTGACCGTTAACCAAGCTCACTGTCACCAGCTACGAACAAGTGGAATACGCCGTCAGCCAGCGACTGGTGAAACAGAAGTCTGAAATTTCTGTCCTGGGTATTTTGTCTCATGACTGTCCAAAGCAGAAGGCGTATACGACGAAGTCAGTTGGAGAACGTTAATATCCGCTTTTCTATTGGCAAGCTCAGTCTGATTGCAGCCGACTGCTCAAACTACGAAACACCGGCTTATTTTTCATGTACAAAACCAAGGTTTCCGAAGTGGAATAGGTACAAACGTTAGCTTTGAAAAAGATTTTGAAATTGAGAAAACTTATTTAGATTACCTGCTGTGTTGGCTTTGATTTGGTCACCACTGAATATTGCCGCATTGGTTCTGACACTATACTTCCATATTAATACTCCGGAAAGTGGGGATTTTCAGTAATGTTTTTCAACTGTCGTTCATTAAACAGGGAGCAGAACTTTTAGGTGGGGGCGTTGGTGCAAGCTTGAAACACCTCGGTCACACAGCTACCAAAATTGTTTTGCCTGCAACTGATTTCACGCTCATGGCATCGGTGATAAAGTTTCAAAAAATCACTCTAGTCTTCCCAATCCGAATGGAGATAGCATATTTGAACACCGGAACTGACAGGGCTGATTAGGTAGACAAGTTTGTCTGCTACCTCATTTGGCTCATCCGCATGTAGGGGGATTGGGTTCGCGTCCAACTGGTCTTGCAGAAGCACCTCACACTTCACCTGTTTGAAGCGCATGCCAAACTACGAAGCAAAATAACCTAGATTATTTAACATCGAGTGCACTATTATGGCGTCAGATACAGGAAGAGCTGCTTTCCCTGCGTACTCGATATCTGCTGGCAGAAGTCATTGAAGTATTTCAGCCTCACAGGCATTAGGGGCTTGGAGTGAATTTCCAATGGCCACCCCACTCGTGACGTTGAAGCGGAAAGGTAAGATAGGACGGTCTTTCCAAACACCACTTGATTTGATGGACTCAGACAATAGCCTCTTGTAGAACGTCACTCATTCACGAGAGTTAGCGTGCAGCGCCTTAAGGAGGATCAAGAATTTATGGAAGAACTTTCGTTCCATAGACATTGCCATTCCGCCTGATGGTCCGCATAGTCAAATGAAGCTTTCATATAAGGAGAGGCAACCGTTTTTGGTTGCTGAGAACAGTGTCACTGTTCTAAACCTTGTGATGGATGCAATCCCTTACAGGATGGGACCCAGCTTCATTTTTTATCGATCTCTCTCCTCCAGTGTCCAGTCAACCTTCGAAGGATAAGAACAGAAAGTAACTCCAATACAGCGGCTACTAAGCTAATGCTACAGTAGCCTACACACAGTGTTTTCGCGCCATTTGTGAAAACAGAATGGACATTTTATTGACAGCTGACCATGGATGGGCCTCAATTTGCAGGCACTTTGCACCTTGCATGAATAAGTATGTCAGATGGCTAGCCACGGGTTGTCCGCCGTCTTTTAAAGGGGTCGGATGCAGATTACCTCTCCTTGTCTCTTCTTACGGTTTAGTAGGGATAACTTGATACTTTGTTCCCTCTTCTGACGGGCTATTAAGGTTTACGCTCATTTTACTCACATGAACTCGCACCAAGCTTGGCGTTGCAGTAGGCTAGCTAGTCGGTTTGCAATAGATGTCTTTAAGGGTGAATGGATGAGCCGTACTTTTTGCTTTTCGTTTCACTGATCGTAGATCTTTTGGACGACCATTCGAATTAAGCGGTACAGGCCATGGCTGTTTCTGGTGGCAAAGGCTTTCCATATCTTCTGTGCTTTCACCGTTTACGAAACATCCTGGACTTTCATTGGGCTTTTCACTATCTGGCTTTTTATGGGCCATCACGTACCACTTTTCTTGTTATCTGCTGGTATAGAACAACCTGAATGGGTGCTGGGAAACATACTTTCCACACTCCGTCCATTGAGAAAACAGTGTGTTTCTTGGAGTGTTCATTATCAGAGGATGATAACGTGTGTTCGTTTTTTCCACTAATTTTTACAGTGGGCAGTTATTAGTGCTGATGCATTTCTGCTGTATGGCCGCCAATTACGGCAAAAAATAAACGGTGACTTCTGCTCAGATGTTATGAGATATATATTTTGCAAACAGTATCAAGTGTAATGGAAGAGCATCGGTCCATGGACCGACTTTCTGAAAGATGATGAAATGACATTCCTTTTTTAGGTCGCTCAATCTCACTGGTATCCGTGTCACGCTTGGGTAGACCTATCTAAATTTAGTTTTGAAATCTTAGTGAGACACTTTCATAATTGTAAGAGAATGCGTCGTGCCATCACTGCCACGGCAATAACCAAAACTTTCACCCATGGGGTTTAAACTTCTCACGGGTGTATCTGAACCACGTTACATCTGTTAAGTCGGATAAAAGGAGGGTCACCAAAACCGAAACCTGCTCATCTATCACCTGTGCAAGGCATCAACTTTCCAAAACTGGAAGGTCCAAAGGGTCAGTAAGTGGAACGTAAACATGGGGTTGGGAGCAGCAATGCTGATTGAGGCTGTAGAATAGCCATGAACAACACATCCATTGATGCCACTGAACCACTCGAGTGGCGGGAAACAAGCAAAGGGACAAAATAATAAAAAGTAATTTTCTAGATATTCTGCAAGCTGGCACGACGACTGCTTGGTCTGTTCTTAAGTCAAACGAGTAGTTATGTATAGAGCTATGGGAGAACAAACTGAGTAGCCATTAAGCGGAAGGTTGTGAGTTTAAAGCTTATTAGAGGTCCTCAATAAACATAAGGCAGATATAAGCTGGTTATCGGCTCTTCGATGTACACTTAATTCGCTTTCAAGTTGAAATTCTATTTGAAGAATTGCGATTTATTCAAAATCCACAAAGCATGAATAACCTAGTTGGGCTAGGACAGCGCTGTGTGGGTATTGTGAACTTCGCCTCTGAGAGGTCGTCTGTTACACTACTGAGCATCTTGTCGTGGCCAAATGAAATGGGGCTTGGTCACTAACTGTTAAACTTCAATGGCGACTGGTGAAGTATGTGCTGTTAACAAACCACAACGGAAATAAAACAGATATAAAGTGATTCTCGGCTGTTTCCACAGAATGCTCTTACTTTCAAGATAATTTTCGGTCTAAAACTGAGGGGAACCTTTGGGAAATATTGCACATGCAGAAGCAACGTTCGCCAGATAAGTGGTCGTGTGGCAAAGCGGGATGCGAACATGTGCCACTGATTCCGGCAAACACGTTGGGTAACTGATGGTGGTGTAGCGCATCAACAGCAAACGCGTCAACGAAACAGGTGCAAGCTGATTAAAATATCAGACAAACACCACCCAAAAACAAGGTGACAAAAAACCTGACGAGATAATCGAGGTCTATCTTCAGCCATATGAACCAAAGATCGCACCAGTCAGATGAGTTTCTCACCCTTATTGGAACATTTATCGCGAGCACACGAAGCACCTCCGCAAGCAACTGGCACCAGCCTGTCATACTGCTGAGATGTTATGGTTGTTAGCTCACCAGGAAAGTGAGGCACTATATACACCTACATTACACTTAGTTGGGGTTCTGATACCCGTCATTAGTAAGCTGAACCACCCAGGGAAAGACCGAGCCGCAGAAAAACTCTGGCAAGGTGTCAGAATTGAACACGTGTGGAAGATCAAAGACCCGTGTTGAATGAATCCTAATGGGGTTTAGCAACATACGGACAAAACCTGATGAGGATCACGTCTTCACGTCTGTAATAGTAAGAAATATAGGAGAATTTTCGCAGAACCGGATCTAGTAAGGAAAATTCGGTAGAAATCGTTTGGGGAGAGAAATGGCTCCCTTCAGGAAGTACTGCTGAGATTAATTCTTTTGAATATCCGTATGAGGAGCACTAAACGTGCTTTATTCCTGAAGCCTAAATTTTGCAGAGCGGGTGAAGATTTGACAGACAATTCACATTTAGAAAGCTGGACTAAATGTAGCCAAGCCATAGTAATATTCAGGGGAATCCAGTCAGGCATCTGGAGTTGCATCAATCTCCAAATGTCAGACTATATTACGCCCCAAGCTACCAAATTTACTCAATAATATAAGTTCTTTGAGAAATAAAATCATCCTGAAATTCAAGGTCACTGTAACGGCATTTCGCCAAGTTCCTCAGAATTTGGCACCTTGTCTACTTTCTTTTCGTTCAGAATGCATTGGAAACAGCTGAAGTTCGTTTAACAACCAACTAGGAATGGGACTGTAACCACTGACCCAGGGATAATCTACCGTTGCTTGAACCACAGCCTTTACGCTCATGAGTATAAGAGGACAGAAACGGACCGCAGTTCAAGGTTTTTAGTGGTTTGGTTTGATTCACTCCGTATTATCTAGTTCCTCAACCGAATCAGTACACGTACTGGGCCTCTGAAACCTGCTTTAAGACTCAAAAAAATGAGTTGCCATCTACCAGTCCGAAATGGTCGTTCACTGGATCAGCCCACTATTTCATGGCGTAGAACCGTCTTCAAACAAAAAAGCTAAACGACTGCCACATAATGTGACTTGACCTTAGTCGAGCTGAAGAAATCTTTCTCATATTTCTTAGATCAGGGAAGGAGAGGATCAGAGAAGATCCAAAAAGACCTGCTGGCTGTAATCACACCTTTATCTAGGCTGGACTAATCCATCCTGGCAATGGTTCAATTACACTACCGGGAAGATCTGTCCGATTCCGAGAGTTACATACACCTGCATTCTTTTTCCCTTGCAATCATTGAGACAACCAGATGTGAATCCGAATGATGTCGATGATCCTACACTCGTCTACCCGGAACTAGAACTGGTTACTGACTGATCCACGTCCCTAGTAAAAGTCTACGTAAGGTTTTCATTTCAGACAGTAAAAGTATGACCTACCACAAATTCATTGAAGGATACGGTGGATACGTGGCGGTGTAGCCACGTATCCAACAGACCATCCTCATAATCTTGGGTTGACCAAAGGCAAAGGAAGCATCGGGATGGGACGGAATTCGTCCTGTTTCGCCTCTTAACTGAGGTTTTTTGCAATGTCTGCAACGGCCTATTTCACCCTTTAGGTGGATGAATATTGTACCTTCAACTTACTAGGAGAATTCTGTTAGTGACATATAAATATTGGGTCATCGCAGACCAGTTAACTCAACGCAATTTATCGGGATGGTCCTGGATAACTGGACTAGATAATCGTCAAAGGCCTGCACAAAGGGATGCAATATAGCAGTGGTGGAATAATACCTTGAAGTAAATAACTCTTAATGGGAATTTGATATTGGCATTGCAAGACTGGGTGAAGATTTCGGACATGTTGCTGCCAAATGGTGTTGGCTACCTCAGTTTCAGTAACGCCATGAATGACGATGGCGGCGTTGACCACAAAGTCCTGCTGCTCTGTCTTTTGTATAGATACTTCCGATGAATAGCGGATTCGGTTCGCATAGATCACTTCTAGATTCTTCATCACGACAGAATTTTACTGGACTGACTGAGTAAAACAAGTGATGTACCAGGACTCCACAACTCAAAAACCTGTATGTACAGGGCTTTTCTAGGCGCTTCGCAGTTGCACACCAATCGCTAGGTAGTTACTATCCATCTTTACGTGCAACTTCTGCAGTATATACAGAGAATAGTTAAAACAAACAGAGCTTCTCCTAAGTTCAGTAAATTTCATTGCAGACTAGGATGTTTGGAAGGTCCATACTGATTTCAGACCGATTAACGGGTGAATATACAATATACTTCATCCTTCTTACTGAAGCATTGGGTAGCACAACTGTAAGGTTTAAAGTATCGCTTTATTTTTCTAGTGAAATAAAAATAGAAACAAGCATTTCTCTCCCCAGATTTCCGTGATCCACGTTACTTTCCTAATCCAGTGGGTTAGCGAACTCTGGGCGGCCGAGAATTGTGGTACCCGCTAGACTAAAAACTGACCACAGAGTGTGAAGCGCTGTACTTGACTTGAGTAAAGTGGATCCGGACAACCAGTTCGTTTCTCTTTTATTCTGGGGCTAGAGAGTGAAGCACCAACTATACTGGTTAAACAGTGGTTTTAATCTGTACAAAGCTGGTATGAACAAAATGACTTTCGTGACAATTCTGAAAAGGATTTGTATCTCCCAAACCGGCATTTAACATTGACAAGAAGTTACAACATTAAGTTAACATTACATTAATCATGAAAGGACTGGAAATCATATTTGTCAGATAAGTACTAGTTTCCTGTTTAACACTTTTACATGTGAACGAATCTGTACACCAAGGCACCAAACGCGCTGATTCAGGATCAGATAAATTAGATAGTCTGAGATATTCTTTTGAGAACGTTAACTTGTGATGTGTCCTTGAGATGCTGCGGAATAACCGAATACGCAATCGTTTTTAGCTGATGAGAAGAACAGTCACAACTCCCAACCTTCATCGATCGACAGCACCTTTGGCTAGATCCACGGTGCGCTCAGCAACCACACGGAAACACGGAAAACCCACGATCCAACAGCGTCCTAAAACGCAGGGCGGTAAATCATTCAGCAATGTTCCGAGCAACATCCCTGAGAAACAGTTTGCCTATTTGTCCACTTCAACTCACCTAAGAAGGCTATTGTTCAATGAACCGGTTTGCAGCCCAAGACAGTCAGCTTCCTCCAGCGTAAAGGAGAAAGCCGCAGAGGATTTTTCTGAGGAAATCAGCCTTTTAAAGAAAGTGAGTGGATGTTAGTAATTTTGTGACTACTATACATAATACAGCCAGGATACATTTGTGAGCAGTCAGAATTAAACCATTTATTGTGCAGTAAAAAGAATTGTCTTTGAGGACGTATTAACTTTTCTATTTTAAGCTACTTTGAATTCATTCGCCAGACTCGATTTGGAATGCCAAGAAGCTTGGTATTCTACCCTAATTTTATTTGCATTGGCTTTGGGAACTATGGAATACCTTGGCAGTCTGTCCAAGCGTCTGATACCAAGTGGCCTCTTGTATTTTCCGTGGTCTGTCTGAACATTTTGTGTCATCAGTGGAAATGGTAATGGTCGGATTTTACTATCGACCCTGAATAGGATGACTGCGCCTCCAAAGTTCGTAATTTAGTGAACTTGTTTAGGGGGAGGCTATGAAAACTGTGACCTATCAGCTGCTTCCCTTTGAATAGACCAAGGGTATTTTTGAGGAAAGAACAGGGTTCCACGGGGCGTCCTAATGGTCCGGAACTACCCGGCTATATTTCATCGGATGCGTATGTTAGAATATTCGACATATCATGGCTACGCCTTCAGAAGACACTGGCTCAAGTCACGTGATAGCGGCATTTATGTGCATCTACAAATTCCCGGGTCTAATCTCTGCACGACAGGCTTTATTTCATGCAGGAGAGCCTTGCTGAGTATAATAGGTGCTGGTTACTGGATAAGAAGAACTTTATCGTCTAATTCACTAGTTTATTTAACGTTCTTATGACGGGTTTATACCCAAACGTCTGTAATGACAATGGAAATACCACAGCTGCTTTAGGTCACTCGATCCAACTGACATATTTGCTTTGCGTTGTATGACAACTCGTCTGCAGAAACTCTAGAGCATGAATGTAGGCAGGGGATCACACGTCAGTTTGTAGGTTAAAATTAGTACGAGCGCATAGAACTAAAAATCTAGGGTACCTTTTTGAATATTTTGCATTGTTTAGGTGGGTTTTCCGGTGCAAATAGACATCGACTGCGTTTGAAACGATTCTGAGTTATTACTGTTGTCAATTAGATTACCCTTAACAAGTTACTTTACTTACTTTCGGACGACTATCTCCAGAGGCAGCATTGTTTTGTTTCAAAAATGTATCGGTCCCGACAATAACACCTCAAATCTAGCTAAGCTGCTATGTCAATTCTGAACTCCCCTTCTACGGTCAATAAGTCTGTCATCTCAGTGACACAAACATTTTCCACACCGAACAGTGCAAACATGATGCTCGTGTCACAGCTAGGAAGGTGATGGTATTGTATTTCTACACAAATTTGTTCAATACTAAGGCCGTTCTGTTTAATACCAGGCGGGTAGCAAGGCAATCGGAAGTGAAAAATCGAACGAGTCCAGCATATATGACGTAGACTCGAAATCAGAAGGCAGTGTCCTGAAACTCTCAGGTAGTGGGGGATCCGGTCTGCGTCCTTCTTCAAGCGATGCCTTTATGAAGTTCCCCTGCACGGCGAACTCAAATCTGGACAAAATGTACATTTTTTGTCCATGAATGTTGATCAACATTGACGAATTGGTTTAAGTCTTCTTAAGAAAGGAAAGAAATTGATCTAATAGGTATTCCCCTGCTGTCCATAAACCAATATTTTGAAGAAAATCCATCAGTTCGGATTACTGGCTACTGATTACCTCTATTAAACAACACCTATAAGATAGTTTTGAGGCCTGAACTTCGTTTCCCACAGTTTGACTGCTTCAAAGCAAGGTATAGATTTGCTAGAATAGTTGCACAGTGGACCGGAGATTTAACTGCTTCAGGTACTCTGTTGTCCCCTTGTTTTCCCACTTGTGGGTGCATAAACCTTGAACGACTGGAGCTTCTACACTTTTAGAACACAGTTTATTTCAGATCAACTATCCTAGAAAGTAAAAGTTTAAAATATCTATTCATTGTTCCTATATCCATTTTTCCATTATGTACAACCTCTCCTAACTCCTCGAACAGAAGATAGCCTATCAGAATGCGGAAAACCAAGCGCTGAATGCTCGCTGCCGTCAGCTAAAAGATTCGCTAGCAAAGAAGGAAAAAGAACTGGCTCAGCTAAATGATCCGGCTGAAGTAAGATGATCAGCAACTTCTCATTGCTCATTTTCCCTATTAGAATGCCAAACTTCTTCAGACTCTTGGTGACAACAGACCACAAACAATGCGAACCTTTCGATTGTTGCATCAGCGTATCTATCGTTTGGAAGAGCGGTTACAAGAAAAGGAAAGTGAATACAAGTGAGTTGACTAGATGTGATTATCCCCTGGGATGGTTATTTTGGAAGCAAAGCTACTGCAGGACTTGTAAATACTTAGGGAAGCTATATCAGAATATATATTTTGGTTATCGTAGTGAAGTTCATATGGTCCGAGATTTCTGTTGAAGAATCTAGGGTGGACAGTTTCTTCCCGTGGATGAACTAACCAAAGCGGAGCCCATTTATATTGACAGTATTGCTTTGACACGATAAACTGACTACACTTTGTTTCATATTTAATTTCAAATTAGCCGGCTGGTTACAGATATGAAGTTCACACGAATCGATGAGCTACGAATCCAGCTTGAAACAACTATTGCAGAGGTTCATCGACTTCAAAAAGAAAACATCATGTTATCCGAAAATCTGCATCGGCTTACTACCGAACGCCAAAGCAAGTCTCGCAAGACGGTGGATGATTCGGAAAGGCGCGATTTACTTACTCGCATTTCTACCATGGGCCGAGTTATCAAAGGGCTGAATGATGAGAAGCAGGAGTTGGCAGCCAAGAATCAACATTTGCTCATTAGAGTGCAACAAATTCTACGCAATGATGACTTCCCAAATGATGATATTGAACAAGGTATGAAAAGAGTTTGCTGCCTTTTAGGATGAATTTGATTTGATTATAGGTACAAGCCTAGAATTTTATAATTTAAAACAAAGGACCTAAAATTACTACTTTGTTGCATCTACTTCTAGTTGTAGTTCTAAGTTAGATCAACTTCAGTTTGTGCTAGCTTGCTTCTTGTTGCTAATTATTTGCTGAAGGGCCAGCTAACGAATTAACAAAAATAGCACTCTTTTTAAATTTGTGTCCAGAATTATAAAGTTTTAAAAGTTTTAAGCCAGTTTCTGACTAAGCACACACGCTAACCTACAACAAATGTTCATGAAGCCATCAGAGTACTGCTTGAGTTTGAAGATTTAAACAACTTGAATGCTAGAGTGGGCCATTTTTCTCTCGAAGGCTGTTAGAATTGTCGGACCGATTGTGCAGCAATTAGAATTGTGTACCAGTTTGAAACTAGAAAGCAATCGTTTTTCAAAGTCTTGAGAGTGGCCAAGCAGCTGGAGTTTGATTTTTGCACCTATGAGTGCCAAATATATGCATATCGAAGTGAAGTGCGATTCATCAGCTCATCATAGTCGTAACTACTAGCAATTAAATCTCCGATCGTTGAAATTTCGTTATTCATTGTTGCCGTTAAATTCTGGAAACTGTGCGACCGCCACGGATACGAAATAAAAAGCGGTACCTTAAAGCCTGACCGAAATCAGGATTAGTCCACACTTCAAATTCGTAGTTGAACAGTGGATTTAGATGCACTTACGTTCACATGTGTAAGAATACACATCTGAAGATAAAAGAAGTAAGATCGCTTACCAGTGTCCGAAAATTCGTGTGAGAACATGCGATTCCCGTGCACAATTACATGATCCCAAGAGAGTAGGAATCGTTTCAGCGATGGTTGTTAGGTAGGGAGAGCACTGTACACCCGGCAGTCCCCTGATATACTGCGAGGGGATATCGGTTCACCGTAACGGGCTGGCAGGTAGCCTCAGAATAGAAGTTTCTGCCTCTGATTCCTACTAGACAGTGGATGGTTGGGAAAGATGCGAGTTGTGAAGCTTTTCGTCGACCGATACGGACGTGAACGACTTGGGAAGTGTATACGCTGCATTTCCCAGATCCATAATGCTGTTCATCTGAAGTTAAAGGATTATTTAACTGGCATGTTTCAACCTGTACGCCCGCTTTACCTGAAAGGATGGGTGTCGGCGAACAGCAAACTTTGACGTCAGTCTGTCAAGTGATCCGTTGTGATACACCCTCTAGAGAAACCTCACACATCACACATACAGAATAGAAGTCACAGGGATAGTTTGCTCACCAAAGATACCGCCGATATTTGGCACCAGTTGTAATGCTCTAATGAGTGACCTAAATATATTTTTTTTCAACAACGTTTCTAAAACAAGAAATAGGTTCCAAATGTTTCGTAAACGAAGAGTTCTAGATCGGCTTCAAGTGTTTTTCCCCCAACTACCTACTGTTGCCGAAAAGGAACGAAATTTCAACTGCATGTAGCCCCCTTTGACGGTTTGTAGAAAGGAAAACTAATGCATCTCGAGGAGGCTGGATTTCACCTGTGAATGCTAGGCAAACAACTCACGTTGAGGGCTTGCCTCAGCTGGCTCACAAGTGCTGGTCTCATTCCCATTGTATAGAGTTGTCGTCGTTTGCTGGTAGTAGCTTACCTTCTGTCAAACATAATGGAATAAGATCAATTCGGCTTGTAGATAGTTTAGGAAACTTTTGGGCTCTGAAGTTAGGCTTCGAACTACAAGCGTTCAACCGTGGAAAATATTTCAATATGCGTGGAGTACGAGTCCAGAAAAATAGCAGCCAAAAAAGAATGAGGTTTTTCATGACGTTTTTTGTTCACATTCACCCTCAAATGGCAAAAAGTTAAACAGCTGCTTTTGTATTTTTAGAATTACGCCACCTGAGTCAGATGGATCGGCCGGTATGTTTCTTTTTGAATGACCTTCAACTCACATATACTTGATAGCCTACTCCCCCCTCCCGGGGGGATCCTGATTTAGTTGCCAGGATGATTGAAACAACACGTAAGTTGTTCATGGTGCTTCTTTCTTGGCGCAGTTGTTTACCCATATCCAGTTTTTACAAGACGGTCATTTGACGACCTACCCATCAAGCAGTGTGACAGTCGGCAAAACAATCCTTTTGTCTTTCTCTAAACCGGTCAAAAGAAATTGGAGCAATTAATGAATTGGTTAAGCGAGTTTGCAGCTGTATGCTTACTTTTCCTGTGTTATCACCTTCGGCTTGTCATTCGACAGTCTCTTCAGCTTCCAGTTTTGTGTGTGATGTTTTATTGAGGTATCTTACAACCTCAACTTTGTCTACAAAAATTAAATTATAGTACTTCCTCAATAAAAACCGGTTTCGCGCAATAAATCCCTTAAATTGATATTTTGTTTAGTCACAGACAATGTGCCGAAGAAAAAGAAAGCACTTTTTGCGACGAAAGTTAATGAAGACATGGTCACACAACCTGAGTCTATTCAGTGTAAGTTAGGAACCTTTGAAACTCCCGGATTGCGTTTGAATGGAGATGCTGCTACTCCGGTCGGAAACTTCGATAGCTCTCCGTAAGTCCCTTTTCCACATTGCTCCACACGCGTGTATTTCTTTGAGGCGTTCGGCGTCAAACTATATAAAACTTTAGGATGCCAAAAGGGGCGGGTTTTGTCGAGCGTTTGACCACAGTTTGTGATATTTTATCTGCTCTGTTCGGTTGTTTGTATCTCCATTTTGGAATAAAGCCAGATAAAACTGTTTGCCCTCTGTTCCGCTCCGTGTTCTAACCATGAGCATGGGGATACAGCAAACGTGGCTTATCCATCCCATTTAAGTTGTGTTCAACACCTAATCCAGTAGGATGATGACTTGTGAATTGTACCATATGTGAGTTGCTAAAATTTGTAGGCGCTTCAGAAGTCTTCCCATAAAAAGCTTTGACAGCCCTCTGTCAAGCTTGAATGCTCTAAAGACCGACAATATGGACTTTGTCTGCTGTGAATAGATTTTCAAGAAATAGCTGAAGATACTCCATTTATGTGATTTCTCTATCGGGTAATTTATCAGAGACAAGCATAACAATAGGTTTGTTGAATATTCACAGCGGAACAAGACTGCAAGAAACAGATCCAAACAAAGCTTTAAACTGTCTGGGTACAAGGCACTTGTACCCATTACTTAATGGAAATCCTAGTGTCACAGTTTATCCGCGGGTCTTCAGAGCAGAACTTATTCGTGGCTCAGCATCCTACTCCCATAAATCCCGCGAAAATTTTGGAAGTTAATCTACCGTGACTCACACGGATTACTTCTTTTGGCTGCAGGGTTTCCGTCAATGAAAGACTGGCAAACTACTTCTTCAGCGATATCGTCATTAAAATCTGGTGAACTATTGTCACGCAGCCATGAGAACATAAATTTGTGGAGTCTTTGAGTTCGGATAGTCAGATGAACCATTCTGATAAAAAACTGAAAATCATACTTTGCTTACATTTATTATGCGCAAATGTCGCCTCTGAGGAAAGGTCTGATGCACGCTAGATTCGAAAACAGTTGAGGAGTGAAACACACAAAAACTACCAGGTTGCACTCAAGCACCGATGCAACTGAATATGTGCAACAATTTATCGAGTTAGAGCTGGCGCTTGTCTTGAAGCTTCTACTCATCAATTCTCTCATTGGAAGAAAAGCCTACCTCCAGATTGACTTTCCGAATATTCCCGCTGGTGGTTTCCTCAGTAACTAAGATGCCTGTAATTTAGGCATTTGATGTTTGAGAGTTCACGACACAATAAGCCTTTGTGCATACTGTTAACAGAGTGAAGACTGACAGCCTGAATGAAGTCTGCTGTGTTGATTTGTTTTACATCTTATGCTACACATTTACTGGAAGTGTCCTCATGACTTTGCAAATTAGCTTTGAAAAGCATGTTGGAGTGACGTCTGCTTGGTGTTCATAGAACTGCAGCTGATGGAGCGAGGTTCTGTTTATAAATAGGGCATTGTCTCAACTGAACGTTTGTGCCAAAATCCCTCAAACTTCTCAGTAGAAAATCACTGTTACAGTTTGAACCCGCTAAAACACAAGTATGGGGAGAAGAGCAACTGAAATTAATAGCCAGAAGAAAAAGGTGTATGCGAGTTAACATGCTCGGAATAGCTACGCCTTGCATAAGACATTTGCACACCCTGCTTGCAAGGTGACTATCCTCTCGTCCATATGGTTTTGGAAGTAAAACAACTGGAGTTTGTCGATGTTCGCAAAAGCATGTGAACCCAACCCATGGCTCCTGTCATAGGCAATCCACAGGGTACTTCCATTTTACTCCTTGGATTTCTGAGCTCTTCCCGTTGTGCTGACTCGAATACAATCAATATTGTGCAGAAGTAATGCGTATTATTTTCAAAATGTTTTGCAAATGTAAGGGTTTTCCACATGCTTTAGTTTTTTTAAAGCCTAACATCAATATCACTCGTGTTTTTATTCAGGGCGCCGTCAAAACATGCGGTGAATGAACACTGCTCCATTGAGAAAACTGAATGTTCCACCAGGGGGTGAGTTGTTCCTCTGTAAAGGAGCCACAAGTTTGGAAAGAGATTTCGGCTTCTTTGCTTAGGCTAGATATACTCTAGAAACTTGATAGCCAAAGTTCTGGCGTTCGTAAGTGAACCACTGCTTTACTTGTGGTTCATTCCACGTATAGATCCAAGTGGACGCATGAAAATCTTATGTAGCAGAAGCTGTTGGTCCCGCAAAAGAAATGCCCCAAGCGTTTCTTTCTCATCGTCACACCGGGTGAACAAAGCAAGATGTGATAGTTTTTTGTTCAGGTCCAGATTTCAAGCGGCCGCTGACCTGTGTACGCAATGACTGGCTTTGGACAAGTGTCGAAATTTGTTCAGAATAAGACTACTGGTGAATAGTCACAATCTCCGTAAATTTTTCACAGCGCAAACTTCTAAGCTATTCGGAAGCAGGTTACCAAACCCTGAGGGTTCCAAACTTTCCCGTTTGCTTGATACGGAAGAACTACTTCAGTCTCTGTACATCACAGACATTTGTGACTTTGGTAAAGTAGGCCATCTGGTATCGATGCCACTAGTACTGCCACGCAGGCGCATCAGTGCCTTTCGATGGGGGGTGTTCGTCGTCATCGTCGTCACCATAACCATCATCATCATCAGCAGCAGCAGCAGCAGCAGCGGTACCAAAGAAGAAGACTGGTACATCACCGCCATAAAACTAAGTCAGTTCGTTTGAGTAAAAGCTTATAATGGAAAGCAGAAAAATGGGCCAGCGGGAGGACACAGAGATAACCTATTGCAATCATTCGATGTATCTACACTTACAACACACATTCAGAGAATGTGAACGCAACTGACATCGGTTAACCGCCAAATCGTTCAATGTATCCAACATGAATAATTGGGTCACTTCGGCCCGATCCTGGAAGTCCAATGGTACCAAAGTTACCCAAACGTTTGATAACCTCCTTCTTTCCTTTCTTTCAAGTCATCTTCTACTCATCTCATCATAAAAGAGAGCCATGTGTTCCCTCCCTGTTTTGTGGCCTTGCGTTAATGGTAGGGGTTTACACTGAAGGCGCGCCAGAGGTGTTCTTATTTTACCCACCATGTGGGACAAGCTGTAATCTTCCGGGAAATTAGGTAAATTAGATCGGTGTGCGGGGTTGTTGCGGATAAGAGCACCTACCAGAATACCCACTAGGTTCAGATACTAGACAAGTCATGCTTGTTGGTACATTGAACACCATTCAAATTGCTGACTAACTTTTTGCAGTTCACTCTGGATGATGAGCGAGAGGCTAGGTTTGGCATCTTATCCTGCCTGTTGCGTGGACCTATCAGGATGATCCGGGTAGGTTCGACAGATTGACAGTATATATGCGGGGTTGAAAAGTGATAATTACTGCAATCGAGTGAATTCTACGAATGCACTTGTGAAATCAGGTGGACTGCCAACAGAGGGATGCATTCCTGATGAGCTTTGACAGAAGCGAAACATGTGTTCACCGTTTCTACCCTTTCATATGAACTAATCAGAATAAGTGCAACGGGAAAGGAGAAAGCTGTTCAAACAAAACTGGTTTTACTGGTCAAGATTCATCCTACTGGTAGATAACCGCTTTTTAATCCTTTATACTCCCTGAACACGAAAGTCGTTAGGTCGAAATACACGAGTCGGAATAGTTTTTGTAATACAAGTATCATCTGTTAAACGGCTTGGGAACCGGTCGAAGAATAAGTTTTAGATTTCAGTAGAATTATCCACGGAAATGAGTAGGCAAGCCAAATGAGGAGGAATTTTGGTATTTATTCTTGGAAATTTGTGTTTATTAACAAGAGTCAGGGGGATGCAATGCAACTGAAGCAAAGATGTAACTAATTTTTTGAAAGAACACTGCAATAGCTGGTCGGTAATCTTGAATACTGGAAACTATTTGCCACCGTTCGTTACCGGCTGGCATGGTCTGATGCTTGCTGCCCAATGGAACAAAAGTCCTACCGGACTGAGTTTCGGTTGCTGCAGGGAAATGTAACTTTTGGACTATTCCGTTAACAGTCAGAATTTACGATTCAAATCAACTCCTGACACATCGAAATGAGACTATTCTAAGTATCTGAGAGTCAAAGTTATTAAAACGGACTATTGTCAAGTTCACATGCGTGCGCACGCTGAAACCAGGACACGTGAAAGCTCATAAAAACTTATGGGACTGCATACCATTATGCTGTCCCGATTAAAATATTCATGATCAGTCATGTACTTTACCAAACTAGGACAATATGTGTTTGATAAACATTGCTGAATATTCGCGTAGCACTCTAGTTCCAATACTTAGTCTCATTTCAAACTGTCCGAAATGAGCTGGGCAAACCTGCATACTGCTGCACACGCCCGCACAGCCGCCATGTGCTCTCGTACCAGTTCATCAGTCATGAAAACCTCACTCTGGAGCCTACTGTTTAATAGAAAGGCATCCCCAAACTAGATGCCTCTATTTTCTCTGCGTTGATGGCTCCATTGTCGGAAAGATTTTAAATGTTTCAGTTTTCCCTGTTGACTTTTCAGTTTGCTGGAACAGAGCAAATCTGGAAGTACACAGGTTCCTGTTTCGGAGAAGGAGGAAAACTCAGCAGTCATCATCCAACGTGCTTGGCGTGCTCACAAAAAATATCATTCATCTAAATTTCAGGAGAGTCAGGTGAGGTTTGTGCAAATCACTTGGAGAATTGGGTCAATAATAATATCTCTAAGTAAATTTCCTCCTTCCTAGCGATAATATAACCTCACTGCCGTCACCGTTGTGCTAATGGTCAACACCACCGTCAGCATTAGCACCAACCGATCCATGGTTCCCAGTGGTTTTGATGTGTTTGCCTTTATTCCTCCGACATTTTGTGCGAATAGCTGAATTCCCATCTAAATGAGGCATCATTTTTCTCGGCCGCTCGCATGCGAAACATCAAGTCTGAAGGGCAAGCTACTTGAGTATAGATTTTATCCAACATATGAAGTTAATCTATGGTGATAAGCTAAGTAGAAAATAGAGCTGTTTAATCCCTGTTAGAAATCATCAGCAAGTGCATCTTACAAACGTCCAAAGCAATCCGAAATAACAATTTCCTGGGTAATATTTAGAGACGAAATCGTTCGATCGATCAGCAGCGTGATTAATTCACACGTGGACAGGATGAATTGTCACTTATCTCTCATCAACTGAAACCGCATTGTTGGTCATATGTTCAGTGGTCTCTCGAGTGACAGCCTCCGGAATGGAAGGCATTTCTCTTCCTGAGTAGAATGCTTCGAGGTTTTGTTGGTGGTTACGCTGTTACTACTAGTTGGAAGGTTGACAGTGCGACTCGCCTTGTAGATTAGTGAAGCTTTCGTTGTTGATCATTCTCAAAGACAGCTGTACAGTGCTGTTGGTATTTCCAGTATACTTGAATTTTACTACCATCAACAGTCCGTTGAATCCACCTCAGGGAAATGTTATCTCAGTACACACCAGAGTCCACACGTTTTCACCTACCTTAACTGATGGACTGGTTCATCCTTTGTGGGGGAGATAAATGTGTAAGCAAAGAGTCTAAATGTACAATGACATAAGGGTCAGTTTTCACGTTTAGTGTTCTGTTTATACCGCCACACTACGGAAAACACGGCAGTCAGTAGGGCACGCGGAAATGAACCATGCCTGAATAAACAGAAGAATTTCGTTGAGGCCCTTGTAGAACAAATTCCGGTAGTCACGGCAACCATGCTGGAAATTAAATATTGCCAGTGTTTTTCACATCCAGTCAACAAACCTACAATGTGGATAAAATGGTCGGTTAGGTGGAATACTTGCCGCTTTCATGATCTTTTGTTCATTTGTTGATCCATTCAGGGCTATATTCCCTGACTGCTAGGGATCATTGAATGGTCGGTTGAAGTGTATAGCCTTATCACGCCAGCTTCGTAGAGTGCTGGAAATTCTGCGTCCTCACCAGCTGCATCATTCTGAGTTAACCTAGTCTTATCAGGTAAAAAGGATTCAAAACCAAAAGTTCAGTTATTATCTAACTTTTCTGTTGATGCCTGAATAGTTTTGAGTAACGCGGTTGGTGTTGGCAGCTGAACAGATTTATCTAAGTCTGCATCGAGTTCATTCATCCTGTTCCTTACAAGTTTCATGGTATTGTAATAAACGAAATACCTTTCATACCTCCGCTGTTTTATAGAGACTACAGACGGCTCTCTGTGTAAATCACTGCCTTTGAGCTCCCACATCAAGTTCAGAGGGTTCATGGTCAGGCCTGCATAAAAACCGATGATAAGGTCATTCAAATGGTGAATCGCTACGATCTAGTTATATCGTCAGATGTGCAACATGCTGGTTGTGCAATCGTGAGTTACTAAAATATAATGGTCGTACATCCACAAGTAACAGAGACCATCACGCAGGTATGGTCTGAAGCAATACGTGCATGAATTATTTGGTTCACCTAATTTATGCCATGTGGTTCATCCTTATCACCATTTAGCAGGCGTTAATTGCTGTCCACACAGCGCTGATCGATGTGTTTGGAGATGAATTGGACAAGAATTGTTAGATCTGACTGCTTGATCAATTCCCCTGGATAGAGTTTTCATGGTGTGTATAAGGTCTCAAGATTAAACTAGGAAGACAGCAAAACGGAGATTTAACTTTGACATCGCAACTGATGGTCCGGATATTCAACTTTGAATGGTTTGGATTGCCAAATGTGTGCATTAGAGATGTAGAATCACTAAAGAAATCGTCTGTAAAACAGATGAAAGAGAAAAGAGCACGTACCTCAACTTTAGTGACGCCCATAAAAGGGGGTGCAGCAGTCTATCCTTTCGGTTAATAAACAAGGAAGTATAATTTATGTTAAAATGATCAAGTTAAATCTATACGGTTCAAATGGGCTGACATACCATTCAGCATGACTCTGGGAAAGAGTACCAAATAATTCAAACGTAGGATTACTTAGCTACGAGGTGAGAGTTAGGACTACAATCTATGACACCAGGAAGTGCCGGCTAATTATAACACGTAGGTACCGGAATGTTTCCCCCTACATAGTAATAACTTTATCCTGAAATCCATTCTCAACGGCTGAGTCGAGTCCATCGTTTTAGCACTATAATGCACTTGCACACTCTGCCCACCGGAGCAAATCGCGATTCACTTCCTCATGAATGTTTTGACAACTGCACAAGTGTGACCAGGGAAATATCGTAGGTGCCAAGTTACTAGATAAATTAACTCAGCTCTACTGAAAAAGTAATGTGCTCAAATCTTCGATGATGTGAGTTAATTCTAGCAAAGTTACACTGTTCATGACTTGAAGACACAGGGTCAGCTTAATTGGTCTTAATGAAGTGAGCAACCACTATACTGCGCCTGAAGTCAAAGTATCTGTGTCCTAATAAAAACTTATTGTCCACTTCTCTTTCGGAGAGAGCCTATATGAATTCAAGACGGCTTCAAGTGGACTTCAAGTGGACGATAAACTAGTGCACAACTTTGGCTGGCCTTGCTTAACATCGTTAATTCCGGCAAGAACAGTTTGGGGCCGTTACTACTGTATTTAAAGTTTTACTCTTTGAAATTATCTTCATTTAATTTGTCACACTCATTGCTCACTGTTTTCGGTCCTTTTAAGACTCATTAATTGAAATGTAAGCGTGTTCTATGACGTGGATCTAACGACGTCTTCTGAGAACGAAATCGTTGAATCGTGTTGAGATACCCTGCTCCGTTGGTAAAAAATATCCGAAAACAAAAGAAACGGCGGTTACAATACATGCATTTATGATGATTGTTTACATCACCAAGATCCCATACCATGTTAAACTGCTTTGCCCCCTGGCTACATTGTTGGAAGAAATGTAGCTTCGAAAGTCACCTGTCGGCTCTGATGAAAAACACATCCAACAGTCAGCCTTACATTGAGGCTGTTACGTCTTATTCGACAACTTCAAGTGGGATCATTTGCAACGGAATTTTTTTAATGAATACATTATTTCTGCACACAACGGAGGAACTTCCCATGTGGCGTTTCGTGGCGGAATATTCGTCTTTTTCCGCCAGCTGGTCAGGGCTATAAATAAAGAGGAAGCCGATTGTCAGCTGATACATCACCACATTCCGTGTAGGGCCCGGGCGGCTAAGGATCTTACAGGATGATAGGAGTTATCGAACTATATGCAGTCCGTATTCAGTAGTCAGTAGAAGCAGACGCATGAGGGCAGTAGACGCTGTATTGGTAACTGGTTAATCAACAATAGCACAATCAGTAGAAGCAGAAAAAGGGACAGTGAAGCAGAAGGCCTTTGGATGCGGGCAGTGTGAATAGGCCGTACATAGAGATAACGGCGCAGAATACAGCCAGTACTTTCGGGAGGTATTTCCGAAGCAAAAGGAAACGGAAACTGTGCGCATTATTTAGCTAACAGCGTGACGAAGTAGCACGTGTCAAATGAAAGTGCGCACTTACGCCCGTTTAAAACGAGATTCCAATAAGCATTATCAGGTGAGATGCAATGCAAAGCTAATACAAAAAAATAGGGCTGCTTTGGATAGCACGCTCGCCTGCCATCCGCGGGGTTTCGAGTTCGACCCTGGAGTGACCTGCTTTTCCGTTGGATAAGACACTCGCTAATAGGTAGAGTTGACACGAAATTGCAAGCGAAGACGGAAAGGTGGCAAAATTTTGACATTAGTAACTAGAGGGTAAGCAGACCTTAAGCGGCAGCAAAAAATCTGGGAACGATTTACAGGGAAACAAAGCGGTGTTATAATAAGCAGCGCAAGTCACTCTACTCATGAGTAGTTAAACAAATAGGGAAAATAACGTCCGATTGCCATTTATTCACAGGAGGAAACAACAGTGCGAGAACATTACTTCTGCAGTCCGTAGGGGAAGTAAGTTAAACTGTAGTACAAGACGTTGCTCTCTCATTCTTATACGTAAATGTTTTGTTTAGATGCGTTATGACTCGCATATCGCACCCCTATTTGCTGCTGTGAGGTGGCATTTGAAGATGCTCGTTAGAAATTATTCTGAGGCACAAACAGGTGATCATCGGTCAGGCAGCTCTTACTCCATCGTCCGTTAACTTATTTTTTTCTACTTACAAAAAACGTGGTAACCGGCAGCTATTTAGAAAAAATGTTAAAGAATTATACCAGAACATTGGAGAATTCAAGTTGCAATGACGTACTGGGGCGCACTAGTTGCTCCCAGTGGAGTTGTGTCTGTAGTATACACGTGGCGTATTGAAATCAAAGATTCAGACGAACGCGATAATACTTGAGGGAAATAAGTATGATATGTGAGAAAAAGTACTAAGTGAACGGAAGTACCTGATTAGGGGTTACAGAGACAAAGGCGTCCACGGCATAAGTTTTGACTTCAGGCAGAACTTGGGTCACCAGAATATTAGGGTAGATGAACTTTCACGAGAGATCGACGATGGCTACAAATTGTTCCTAACCCAAAGTGAAGGCTTTTGTATGCGAGTAGTGACTGCTTCATCTGTTCTAGGGGTGTATAAAGCACAGCTTGCACTATCTCCTTGAAGTTTATTTTGTGTCCCTTTTGTGTCATTTGTATTGCAAGCGTGTTGCTTCTGCCCTCACCGCGATCTGGCAGTCCAGTTTGACTAGCCAATTGGGTGAATGTTGAACAACGCGTGTAGTGCAGCATGCGTGTCTCCGAGTTGGTCCCCAATCGAGGGGGGCCTACTCAGCAAGTACTGCACTGTTCTAAGATTTCAGTCGCCATTGATTCCTCTTGACAAATTTATGAACTAAGGGCGTATACAGTGCTAAAATTGAAGTGCCACACTTCTCATCTCAATGGTGAAAACATGAATTGATCTCACTTAAAATTTTTATGCCATCTGTTTAGGTTGATGCGACATAAAATAGTGTCATTTTCACGTTTTTTTGCACCATAAATTTCTTGTTGTTTTGTTGACCGTTGTCTCAAAACTCATCTTTTCAAATGGGTCTATCCTCACTTAGGGGAATGAAGAGATGACCAAGGTCACATCCGAGGATATCAGTGCAATTCAACCATCGGAAAACTCCACCAACCAAGTCAAAGAAGGAAAAGAAGGAGGGTCAGAGGCGAGTACATTCATTACTGACGAAGAGGAGGTGCTACCCATCATTCCATGCCATCAGAGTTCAGCGGAGAATGAACTTTACACAGGGCGTCGTAGGTCGCTTAGTTCAATTCAAACATTGGAAGTTGATGAAGAATTTGAATCGGACAAAAGCGCAAATTAACTAGCTGTCACTCCTCCAAACGGCATTTTACAGAAGACATATCATCCAAATATTACCTTGTTTTAATCATTCTTAGGCAATGGTTCATCCATAAACCTCTGCTCTTTTGAATACCTTCTAAACGCAACATCTTTTATTGTACAAGGATTCAAGATTTTCAAGAATATAAATTAATGGCACAAGTTGCCTCTCCCGGAGTTTACAGAAATTCTGAAAGACATTCTTGAGGGCGTAGGATCTAGTGCTTCTCAACGGCGAAAAACCCCAAAATCACCCCAAATTCTATCGCCACGAGCAACATTTATGATCTAGTGGCTGTCATATACATGCGCCCTTATGAGATCACTAACTTATGGTCCCTAAATACCGTTTTTATTGCAATCCATTTTCAAAAGTGTTGAAGTGAGCCAAACGCCAAGTAAACAATAGTCGCCTGTTTCAGAACATATGTGCTGAGAGACAGACCACAATCAGCTTGCGTTTTGGGACAAGATATAGCATTGCGCAAATTCATTTTTCCACATTTTGAAGTGTTATTGCTTCAATGCTAATGGCATTTTTTCTCGCAAACAGTCACCTCTTGAACTGGGACTGTTGCTCAGGAGTGAAATTTGAAGCAGCCTGAAGGAGTCAATTCACCTTTTACAAAATTATGGGAGTACCACATACTTACGAAAACCTCGTAACATTTGAATAGCTAACCAGACTGTTGGTTTTAATTTAATTAGAGCTAATCGATTAACTTGACTAAATTAATTACTTGAATTCAATTCAACCAAAAGCAGCACCCAATTTTTACCAGGAGTCCAAAGACTCTACAATGAGGTAATAATGTACGCTCCAGTTCTTCGAAACAGTTCTTTACTGCAGAAGCAGTTTCCCACCAGGATGAAAGTTTTCTTTTCATACTCTGATCAAGATTGCGACCATTCCTAATAAACTGCGATACCTTTTGATCGAAAAACAACTTATCTAATGAACCTAAAGCGAAGCCAGGTGGGAAGTACCGCAGACTTCTATTTCGACCACCCAGGCGAAAACTATTTCTTTGAAGCTTCTGAATCACCTGCAGGCACCGTCTTGAAAATTGTGTGCAAATGTTTCTTCATAAATGAAAGACACAAAAACGGACTTGTTCAAGCTGCCGAACTACATATTTTCGTTGTCCTGAAAGCAAAAGTGGGACGTAGTCTTAAGCATGCTTGTTTTATATGGTAAATGTGAGTAGCTTTGTGGGGAAAACTGAACTTAATTAAACTCAAATGGAAGCGAAGAATGCAGTTTCTAAATCCAAACAATGTTACTTTTGAAATAAATATCAAGCGCTAAAAATCAAGCGCTTTCTGATGCCCTTCCATCACATCAGTGCGACGAAATTTGTATGCGCCACAAGATTTGTGTTATAAAGGCCATAGTCCTGTCTAGAAGGATCATTATTTCGTCACAATAAGTGCTACAGCAAGCGAACTTAGAAAGACTTTGATAGACTGCCTGCCCTCCAGCTATAAACCTGGCAAGATGTCTTGATAATATTTATCGGCAAAATCCTATGATACTCACGTGTAGTCGAGCTGATAGCACAACACCAATGCAGCTTCATATGAATAAATTATAGTATCGAAAACAGGGGTAATCAACTCAACAGCAAACGAGGCAATCGCACTGCTGCTTGTCACGTAAAACTGGGATGACATTAAAGCGTATTCTTTTGGAACTTGGTGTAGAAATTGCACCCACATGAAAGTGGGAGAACCAAGAGGATAAAATCCAATATATGGCTGCACAACCATGCTGGTTGAGCTGCTTTAGGCCAGATCGGCTGAACAGTAATCAAGTGTAGGTCATGAATTAGGAATATTTACAGGAAGAGTATCCTAAGCAGAACGAAACGTGAATGCACGGGCTTGCTGCATGAAGCGGTACCGCGTACAGTATGAATCCAAGACAGATCATTTAGCTTTCTGATTGATATTTTCTGGTATGTACGCGCAGTAGTAGCGAATGTATATAATATATATATATATATATATATATCGGTGGAGAACGTGTACGTGCGTTGCAAGTGCGCCCGCATGATCAACCCCAGATGAGTTGGCCGGATAG
The DNA here is from genome assembly GCA_004794785.1 of Opisthorchis felineus. Classification (NCBI taxonomy): domain Eukaryota; kingdom Metazoa; phylum Platyhelminthes; class Trematoda; order Opisthorchiida; family Opisthorchiidae; genus Opisthorchis; species Opisthorchis felineus. Next base: position 582,092 of record SJOL01006438.1, read on the forward strand.
CATTATTAACCAAGTTAGCGGTGTCACTAGAGATTAGACGCGTAATTTGTTTCTGCATCGTTAAAATGGTTCACTTAACTTTCACTGTAATAATAAAAAAGCCTCATTACCCAGCCAACTTCCAGGATGGCGATCCGGACAATGGGACAGGTTGCTTAATTTGGTTTGTCCGCTTAGCTCAGAGACACACAAGTACCTAGCCACAGAACACTGGGTGGATGTGACGAGACTTGTTTGCTGGCGCCTTGAGTAAACACAGAAGTGCACTCGAAGCCTTATCTTACAGGCATTCAGATATTCAGCATACAAGATACGGCTATATGGGTGTGTCAAATATTCCAATATGGTTAATGGCATTGTTATTCGGGTTTGGATCGGGTAGAACATCATCAGGTATATTGGAACAGTGATAGAAGGGAAAGACGCACGACGGCGCCATTTTGAACGTTCTTGTCGACCGCAGTACATGTCACATATATACCCAACGCAGAAGAATGTAACTGTTGTCCTAATTTAATTGTGCGTCTTTACGGATGTGGTTTCGACCTGCAAAGACCGCATTTGCATGCTCAAATCACCATAAGATAAATTCCTCATACCTAACTGCGATGCTGTTCATTAATCTACTGGAAGTAAGTTCTGCAACCAGTAAAGGCCTTTTTACACGACAGGTGATGTATAGCAAATGCACAATAAAATCTCCTCTCGGGGGACGTACTGCTATACCAAGCGGAAATATCACCAGAGAAGGCTGTATATACCTCCTGCTACAATGCTATTGTTCTGGAGAGAAAATGATGAATAAACTCAAAGGGAAATGAAGCGAAATTGCACATTTCCCAAATTTTGTTGCAGTCTAAAAGAAGTTTGGATTATCAGACATTTCGGAAAAGCACCAAATGCCGTACATCAACGATTTTTAAAAGTGTCGTCAACACACTTTAGAAAAATAGAAGGTTGAAAAACGCACAAGAAATGACCGTCCAATCATCTGGTGCTAAATTTAAAGATAATTCAGAAATTCAACTAGTTAATAGTCACTACCAGAAGATGGCCTTGAATTCGATATAGTCGGAAGGTCCAGTCCCTTCATCTTGATCGTTCATCAATTAGAAATCCTTTCAGCTGCAAATTGTAACGATATTTTTCACATGACCAATAGAATGTGGACCGATGAAAACACAGTGCAAGCTTTACAGACCTAATAGTCAGATGAAGCTAATCGGCATTTCCTTATTATTCAGATACCACGTATTGGGTGTGACCTGTAGAATGCATGGCCCAAAGTTCAAAATCTTAACTTCTGTAAGCGCAGAGAATAGAGAAAATTTGAACAGCCGTTTTGTCTCTTTAATGATAGACGTCTCAGCCAAAAAGCAGTGTTTTTTGTCCTTTGTAGAGAACCCTTTTCCCTGTTATACGGTAATTTTCCGGTTGTCATGATTACCGTTGTCCGTCTTGATTCTGCCCGCCCTTTTGAAAAAGGAATCCGTCAATTTTCGGTGGAGGCACTCAGTCTGTTATCAACGAGCCATTTTTTTGTTTCTTACTGGAAAGATGATTATTGTGATATTATTAGATTTTAAAATAGAAGTTCGACTTCATTCCTGATTGTAAACTCAGCAATATCACTAATTCGTAGCCAAACTGATATAAGTTCGCTCATTCCACAGCCACCTACAAGAGATGAGTATCACAACCAGTTGAATAACACTGGCATTATCCAACCAACTCTTACACCACGTAACACACTACTTCTTTCTAGAGGGAAACTAAAGACTTCCATGAAGCCGATTGTAAACAGACCTTCAGTCAATATTTTAGTGTGGTCCTTTGTGTGTTACCATGTAAGCAGCAAGAGAATAAGTGAAAGTTTGCTCCCCTGTGTGCCAGAGCCGTTGAGTGCTTCAAGCGTAAAAATGCAAAGCTGGGACATCGAACTAAGTTCATTTGATTTCAGTCGCATGTGTGGAAAAGCGACTGCGATTCAAAGAAAAAAGAACATTTGTATTGACCGAGTTGACTGAGACTAACGTAAGTTCGTTCCAGGTTGATGCCCATTACTTCGATAGTTTGTAAATTGTCCAGTTGGTATATTCATACTGATATTTTGTATACTACAGTCTAGATGATAGTGTGTTGATACATTGATAATATTACAAAAACGAAGCGGATGGCTGTTGGGAAAAAAGGTATGTTCAAGCCTGGTTTGGTTAAACGATTTCAGGAATGTGTGGCCCAAACCATCTGTATTTCGGGCCCAGAGGTGACATCATTTTGACGAAGCAGTCCAAGTTGAAAGGAAGCTTGTTTCCGCTAACATGGCAGACAGCTGCATCTTAATTTTTTGTCGTGTTCATCTACTGACGTTGACTTGGCGGTTGTTGTAGACTGGGATATTTTTTCACCTGTGTCCTGTCCACGTACTCGTCTCCACATATTGAGTAAAAGTAACTTGGCTGTGGTTGTCAGTTGGGGCAATGTGACGAAAAAAACCACCGGCATTAAGCAACAGTTGAACACCTGTAGGAACGTTGTAACCGTATGTTCGGGACTTTTCACCTTGTAGCCGAAAGCGAAGTATATTCCTAAAACGAAGTAGATGCTGTTGGGTGCAGTACATATGGTAAATACTGTTGTAGTCACAATTGTTGTCAATATCAGTCGCATTGTCGACTTTCTAATAGAATCCGCTGCTGCATTTTCATTGACATGCAACCCTGGAGTTCGTTTCAAACGCATGCCAATCGCCACATTTGTCGAAATGAACGTAAGGACGGGGATGATGCACGTACAGATAAGCCACAAAGTGGGATAAAAATAAAAAGATCTGTTCAGAGTGTTTGGGTTGCCTCTGGTTCCAATAACACACCTTCCATGGTCATCTAGATCAAACAGAAATAAAATGGGCAAGGCGAGAAGTACACTGATAACGAAAATGGACATCTGGGACACCAAGATTCTGGCAAAACTATGCCGTTTGTAGCCCAGTGCGAAATAAACCGCATACAACCGATCAAATGATAATGCGACCAGATTGAGTATACTCATGACATAAGGTACGACAAAAACAAAATTGCTCACCCATACGCTGCAGTACACTTTGGATACCTTCTCCAAGGTAGGCTGAAGGTGGTCGCTTGTGTGTATGTAGGCGATAGATATGATAAGCGTCAGCATGTTGCTTACAGTTTGACTTGTGATAAGGCATTGGAAGGTAGCCGAACCGAACGATTGGTATTGTAAGATGAACAACAGTAGAAGGTTGAGTAGAGTGCCACAGTAAAACACACATAGAGAGAATATATCAAAAGCATAATGCCAAGGCAGAAACGATCTTGAGTAATTGACCATATTACTGCATAGTGGACGGCGCCAGAATCCCGAGACAGTAATATTCACTATGGTTGTCATCTTATTGGTCTACAAAAAAACCAATTGGCTTGCTGGCTTGCTCAACGAGTAGTTTGGGGGTGTAGGCATACTAATGGACAAGGTGGTATTTTATTAGAGCTCAAGCTTAAGGTCAGTTTTAAAGGCGATCCAAAATTTTAGAAAGGGTGTAGTCTTTTGGGTAATGGTTACGTCAAACCGTTTGCTATTACAAAAACTTAGGCTTTGCCCTTTTTACATATTATGCTTTCTGAAAAATGATCTTGGAGCGCAGCCATCAAAAGTAAGTTTTTTCCAGAAATCTTCCGAGACGGCAAACTCTCATGAAGCTGGGAACGGTGTGTCTGCATTCCATCGATACCAGCACCGATACCAACATCGAAAATTCTACTTGCACTCAGCTAATGGACATCACTGTTTGCTCATCTTAAGGCTGTAGTAACATGCGCAGGATATTTTTGCCTTGTTCGCGGTGCGAGGTTAGCAATCCATGTGTGTTCAGTAAATAGGTTCCCATAAAAACTCTATTATTGCTGAACCATATAATCGGTTGAGGTGTAAAGTTGCATCCGTACATTTTTGAACTGCAAACAATTGATATCATTATACTGTCGAGAAACCAGAAGAAGCATTGCTTCCTCCAATATTATGCTTGTAAAAGTCCTAGCCTAGGACAACAGGACAGGGAGAAAAGATTCCCGGATTATGAGAAGGACGCAAAAAAATAGAATACTCAGTACTTGTCACATTCAAACAAAAGATCACTCATTGAATTAAACAGTTGGCTGCCGGATGACCTGCAGATGACTATAACTATGTAGCCATGAATCCTAACATTATATTTGAAAGAGGAAAGTCGTGAAACCAGCCTGCCACATCTAACAATTCACCAGTTTTGAGCGTTGAACTAGGCACACTGTCTTTACTGCAGGGAGGAAGAGTGACGTTTGTGCATATCTTCGCCAACCTTCAGACTGACGATTATTGGCAATTTTAACTTAAGGAAGTGTGAAATTTGGATTAGGGGGCAAACTTTCTTTGTGATTTATAGTGCCATAAGGAATAAAAGAAAGTATAACCAAGGTACCTTATCATGTTACTCAAGTAAACTAGTCGACTTGAATTGTCGAAGTAGACCATTCGGTAATTCAAATCTCAGCGGATGAGGCACTGCAAAATAAAGAAAGGAGAAACACTAATACCCTGATTCGTTTAACATGGCTTGGTCAGGCTTCATAGAATATAAGATTGCGAATGAACTGAGGTGTGCGAGTCATCATGTCCTTACAGCAATCCGGCGTAATTTTTTTCCGCACAAAATATTTTTATCGGAATCTGAGCCAGTGGGGTACAAAGCAGAACTAATTAGCCGGAACAAATAAAATCAGACAGAAGGCTGTGTGAGGCAGTTGGTGGGATCAAAGTAATGAGAACAATCATAGTGATCAAAATGCAAACAATCGCCATTCAAGACGACATTCAAAAAAGTGGCCATTCTACACTGTAAAAGCGTAGAAAAATTGTTCGTCGCAACGCACAGGGGTATGGAGTTCAACGGCCTAAATATAAAAAAATAACGCGCGTGCAAACTTAAAAAACTACTCGAGAAGAATGGCTGCAATTATGAAATAATACGAAAAAAGGACAGCAATATTTAAAATTTTCTCCCCACAAACGACGAATAAAGCTGGCAACGTATGCCGCTGAAAAATTATTAGAGTAATGGGAAGTATGTAATCGCATGTGCTAAAGGATGCGGAAAACTGATAGCACCTCCAGTCATAAATTTGAAGTTACAATCCATATTGGGCACGATTAAATTGGTTGACATTCCAAAAACCACAAAATCATTCACAGAAGGTTGCAGGAGCTGGTTAGATATATGTGAGAAATGGTACATGATAAATAAATATGAAAAGAGCATAACTGTTGAAATTTTTCCCGTAGAGAAAGTGTGAATGGATTTGAAAAATTATCTTGCTAATTCAAAACTTTGTGACACAAGTACTTGGTTTAAGTGCTTGATAAGGAACACAGATCGACTACCGAAGTTTACTCTTATCGAAACAAGCCAATCGAAAATTGATATAATGGAATCGGAGGAAATCTGCCAAGCAGATAGGTTTCACACTTGCAATGTGTGCAAAGCGTTAACGACCTGAATAAATTGGGTCGACGTTTGTTACCAGGTTTATACTGGGGAATTTGATGCAATCGTGTGAGAGGAAACCTCATTGCACTCCACGTTTGGCGACGCTGGTCTGGAAATCCAGCAGTAATGTCCGGATGAGCGACAAGTGCTCCCCACCACTCCGACGGATGCACTGAGTGGGAGAGTTTGTGGCCAAAACCGGTGTGCATATATTTTGTGAGTTTTATCGTGTTTTGGAACAAAGCACGCAAGTAGTTTGCGGGCCAACTGTATAGCCCTACGCTAACGCGAAACGAGCAATGGTCAATTAGCTTAGAAGATTTTTCATTATGCCGCTGTTTGCAGAGCGTTGAAACTTGTCTTCTTGTCTTCTATTCTAAATATTATCATTCGCTGTCTGGAACCTTGAATAATGGGGAATGTTGAACAGCTAGGAAGCTGGACCACGTGGGCACAATTGGCGGACCCTTGATTCTTCACAGCAAGAATTCGTTCTCCGCAGAGTGTGTTGTCCCCATGAGACCCTGTGTACAGCTTCCTTCAAAACAAAATACTTTCAATGGCTTTTGTGTTAGGGTAGGTGCGTGAAGACCTGGCTAATGACCTAAAGTCACTATCTTTTATGTACCTGAACGTACTGATTGTGCAACATCTGTTGATGGAAAAATTGGCAGGGTATCTATAGTTTTGCAGAACAGTTAGCAAATATTATTTTCTAGTGTCCCAATTAGGATTGACGTTTCTGTCTAGGTAGCAGCAACCGAGTGTTTATTCTTCGTCGAGTGTACAGTGGCCGATGTTTCAAAAGAGCAGGAGACAATCATAGAATATCGGCAGTAACAAACTTGATGCTCCCAGCTTAGATGTAAAAGTAAAACGTCAACACAGATGGTTGCGCCACCTGCATAAAAGTACCGAGGCATCCTCAGCCTGTAGGAAAGTCAACCGAGAACACTCAATACCATCTTTCAGTTTACACAGTCGTCTGGTGAAAAGACGAGTGTCCCCAGGTAACCAAATCGACCGAAATAGGAATTCTAATATTCATTGTGATATCGGGGGTCAACCAGTGTATATGTGTTGTTCAAGTAGACATTTATTATAGTGTTGACCTAAGGTAACGCCAAAATGAGATCGAATGAGTAGGATTATGGGGGGAAGGTTTACGGATGAAGTCAAAAGAATCAGTCGAGTGCCTTACGGACAATGAGGAAAATAGCTGCAATATCGAGCTAGGATATTTCGAGAAAATACACGTTTTCTACGTAGGATGGACGTAAGAAAACGGAATGTGAATTTGCGGTAGGCGACAGCCGAGGCTCGCCACATGTTTGATTTGGAGACACGATTAAACCACAGGTCTTCTCCTAATTCACATTTCATAGTTTGAGGGTACATGCACAATTGTATTTATGACCCATTGAGAATTAGTTCTGGGTTCGAACGTACTGCTTGGCCATAAAGTCCTGAAGTTAGATGTGCTAGACCCGTTGATTCCTACTCTCTCGTGTGGGCGAAATCGCTGACCTTATTACAGCCTGCATTTGCTAAAAGACCTGGTCATTACCAAAGTCAGCGGAGACTATTTTTCACGTTTTGACCAATACGCTGGGACAGGCTAGTGAAGTATGTGAGATTGGTGATAGCCCAGCGGAAAGCACTGCTAAAATCAATGCAGCTTCACTACTCAAGTGACAATAATTGTGGCTATACCCACGGTTGATGATGTTTTCCCAAACATACTGCAATCGATCAATGCAATTGTGTGAGGTACATGGTCGGATTGGTCGATTCACGAAATAACGCCTACCGGTATATTTCCCGATTTTCCTGAATCGTTGAATAAACAAAGCCCACTTGGCGCACATTGTTTCCAATATCCCCCTCGCCAATGCGGCGAAATTGTTCGTTTCCAGATCGTCTCGAGTGGATTTGGTCATCAATTATCCCAGAAGCTGACCCCTTTCTTTGGTGAGCGAAGCGACAATATATAACTTGTAACAATGAAACTTTAAATACCTAATGAGTAATTAAGGCAGAGCTCTTTGTCAATTTACGGCCCTAAACGATCTGAGGAATCAACGGTTGTAAAACCCAATTGGCCACAATTGTGTGTGCGTGTGAGAACCACGATGGAACGCATCACCATCTCCGCTGACCGATAAACTAAATTTGAGCAAATAGCCCAACTTTGAATTCAACCTGTTGTGCAAATTCCACGTTTTTGTGTGTGTCCTGATGACCTTTTCCTTGTACTTGATGGATCTTTGTTGAACGGTTCCCTGAAGAACGATGAGATATCGTATTATTTTTTATTTTTATTATATTTATTATTTTATCATTATATTGTTATTATATTTGAATTTTACATTATACATTACATATATATATTTCAATATATGTATTTAATCTGAAATATATTCAGAGTTAACCTACATTAGCCGCTAGTATGCTCAAACGCGTCTGCTCAACCACATATCCTCCAAACCGCAGGAAAAATTTTTCATTTGAGGTACTAGGGGCGCGAACGTGAATGTGTGACTCCGTAAGCAATATCGTCTGTTCAATTCACCGGAGTCTAATTGCATTTTCCCATTGTTGTTTTGAAATCAGAACTTCGTCGACTCGGCTAGATGGTCAGTCAGACTAAATCAACTTATACCCGCTTTCGCGATTCAACTTTGTTGGAAAAGTGTTTGCTACAGAAGGGTTTTATCAAAGGCAATTTGGAACATGTTGTTTTGGACATATATGAAGTTAAAACAATGGCTTTGTTTGTTTCCCTAAACATTCATTTCAACCATACAGCGAAATTCACAAGGCGATTCATCGCATCGCAGGAGCCAGTCACCATAAGCCAAAGAAAATGAGTAAACATGGGTGCGATGCCGAAAAGTTTAGCGTGTTGCTTTTATTAACAGTTCGTTGGCTATTGATGGAAACTTGGTGAAAGTTCAGATTTTCAGCTACCAGACAGGAAGACAATCAAGCAAGCCAACTTTGTACTCAAATGTACAACAGCAAAGCACTGAACTGTTGCGGATACAGAATGCAAAATTTCGCCCCTGTCGGGAACTGACTAAATTACTGTCTAGTTTGTTTGGTGTATCTCCGTCGGCAGCCATTGGTGTCCATGACAACAGGAAATCGTTTGTGCAGAAAGGAAAATGCCGTGCGCGTCATCTTCAACAGGCAAACTGTTTGATCTTTGACACGTCAGTCATGAACAAGAAAAAAATTATGTTCGCATCTTCGTCATTTTCAGTTTGCAATTTTGTGCTGCGCATTTGAGTGTTCATACCCAGTAAGATGTTTTCGACTCGTGGAGCAGTTTGGCGGAAAAGCTCACAGAATCAATGGATTATCACATCCATGAAACTATTCCGTTGGCACTGACGAGTGTAAGAGATTGTTAAATGCTCTATTGAGATGACGTGGAAATACGGAATTGTTACAGTCGAATACGCGTTTTCAATTTAAAACAACTGATCGAGTCCCAATTCGGTCGACCCCGTTTTCTCCGTCGGTGTGTGTCCATTTTGATTAAATGGTCCGGAATACCATAGTACCCACCCTTTATTAATTCCTCTCAGACTTGCTCACGTGGCAAAAGATAGGATAATCCATATTTTTTTCTATATATATTTTATCTGATTTATCACCACCTCTTGTTTAACCTGTTCGGCCGAGCTTTGGGCGGTGATATTGGAGACGGATGAATTCGGTGGGGCTAATATACGTTAGGCACCTAGGTCTCCTAATGTCAATCTTCGTGATTTATTTGGTGTGGCTCCAGTTTTTATTTGTATGCGATTCTTTTTATATTTCCAAATTATTTATTCAGTATTAGCCTCCGGATGTTAGGACAGACTTGGACAGAAAAGCAACCCATGCTATCTGAGCAAGCCCCGAAATCGATTTCACCTCAATTTTAATGTCAGATCTCTCCTCGTAGTTTTTAAGCTAATAGGTCACTTCGAGAATTGAGTTCGCATTCACACCGGATTGTTTACTTATTGACTGTGTTGGGCCAAATGTTTTCGAGGTGGATCAGATCGTTTTGCATTGGCCGATTTTCGCCTGATGATGTAACCTGAATGTTCACGTAACTGTACACTGCAGAGTATACCAGTGACAGCATTTCGAAAAGACATGTAAACGAATAAAAGGAATGGGATCAACACTCAGACGCTGCTAGTAAGCGTGCACAAACATCTTCCCATCATGAGAACTCTGAAGTTCATAAAAGCCTGTTTAGGACTCACCAACTTCAGCTCACACGATTACCCGTTTTGGTGGTTGTAGCATGGCGACTCTTAGAAATACAGTGTTGTCGCATTTACCTGCCAGGCTGACTGATACTATTGGAAGCTGAATTTCTTTGTCAACGTTCGCATTGTCACAACTCTATCGTGGGTTGCGCTTATTTTCTGTAGGATATGAGATTCCCCTATGATTCCGGCTTCTATAGTTAAGTGCAGCTGAACGGACCCAAACAAGACGTGGGAGCTCAGGGCCATTTTGAACTGAGACGTTTTTCTGATGTGCACCCCATCGAATTTGGACCACTGGATCTAGCTCCACTGAAAATCAGCGCGTCCTCTTTTAGTGTCCTCATCCTGTCCGTCCGTGTTTCTCTATGGCTGACCCGTTGCTATTGGGACGAACGGCCAACGAATGTTTCCATCGAAAGGTCCGCCGCCTCCAACCTATCCCCTGTAAAACATGAGGTAATGCCTAGATGAGATTATATGTTCAAAGTAAATAGCCCTGTTGGTCCCACACAAAGATGTTTGCGGTCAGCGAAACCGAATCCACTTGGTTTCCTTCCCTGTAATTACGTAGCACTGTGGGTTATGAAACAGCGCTTCTAAGCACTAAGTACTCGACCGTTCATCTAAGAGAGATGGTTCGCTCTATCAACTATACTGCGCTATTGGAAAACGTTTTCAACTTTCCTAACTGATCTTATGTATCTGGGATGACGTATAAATCATTTTTTATTTTCTGAACAGCCATAAATTTCAGTGCATTAATGTTTTACGAGGTCTGGTAGGAGTCCTTCCTCTTAGATCCCTTGAATTTGAAGTCCTGAGTACGCAACCAAATTTCTTATTCACTATCTCGGATTGTATACTCCGAAATTCTTATTCAACTCTGCTCATATTCTCAGATTCGCTTACCTAGGTTGCCGTTTAGTCATCCTAGCCGTCCCCGAATGCTACATTGTGAATATTTTCGAAGGGGATACTTCGAATTTACGAGCATCAGATCATGCTGAAGCCTTGCTAATTCCTTACGGGATTAGCATAAGTAAATGATGAGTGCCAATAAAATTCTGATTGTTTACAGTGCTACCAAACTTCCAGAATGGGGCTGACAAACACGTCTGTGTGCTTGGCTAGAGGCGCGGCAGCTACATACATGCTGTTGGTTTTCATTTTGATTGTCTGCATGAGTTTTGGATGCGGTGTTTTTGGTACGCTAGTATCAGGTGCTTCTCCTCGACTATTTTTGTTGGTTTGCTATAGGGTCCTCATATAGATAAATTGACATAGTTTTAGAGTGGTGAAACACCAGCGTTTCTCCGTGTGTCACCCTTAAGAATGACGGTCAATACGGTCCAAATGCGTAGCACAAAATAGGGCTACTTGCTCAAATTTAGTTTATCGGTCAGCGGAGATGGTGATGCGTTCCATCGTGGTTCTCACACGCACACACAATTGTGGCCAATTGGGTTTTACAACCGTTGATTCCTCAGATCGTTTAGGGCCGTAAATTGACAAAGAGCTCTGCCTTAATTACTCATTAGGTATTTAAAGTTTCATTGTTACAAGTTATATATTGTCGCTTCGCTCACCAAAGAAAGGGGTCAGCTTCTGGGATAATTGATGACCAAATCCACTCGAGACGATCTGGAAACGAACAATTTCGCCGCATTGGCGAGGGGGATATTGGAAACAATGTGCGCCAAGTGGGCTTTGTTTATTCAACGATTCAGGAAAATCGGGAAATATACCGGTAGGCGTTATTTCGTGAATCGACCAATCCGACCATGTACCTCACACAATTGCATTGATCGATTGCAGTATGTTTGGGAAAACATCATCAACCGTGGGTATAGCCACAATTATTGTCACTTGAGTAGTGAAGCTGCATTGATTTTAGCAGTGCTTTCCGCTGGGCTATCACCAATCTCACATACTTCACTAGCCTGTCCCAGCGTATTGGTCAAAACGTGAAAAATAGTCTCCGCTGACTTTGGTAATGACCAGGTCTTTTAGCAAATGCAGGCTGTAATAAGGTCAGCGATTTCGCCCACACGAGAGAGTAGGAATCAACGGGTCTAGCACATCTAACTTCAGGACTTTATGGCCAAGCAGTACGTTCGAACCCAGAACTAATTCTCAATGGGTCATAAATACAATTGTGCATGTACCCTCAAACTATGAAATGTGAATTAGGAGAAGACCTGTGGTTTAATCGTGTCTCCAAATCAAACATGTGGCGAGCCTCGGCTGTCGCCTACCGCAAATTCACATTCCGTTTTCTTACGTCCATCCTACGTAGAAAACGTGTATTTTCTCGAAATATCCTAGCTCGATATTGCAGCTATTTTCCTCATTGTCCGTAAGGCACTCGACTGATTCTTTTGACTTCATCCGTAAACCTTCCCCCCATAATCCTACTCATTCGATCTCATTTTGGCGTTACCTTAGGTCAACACTATAATAAATGTCTACTTGAACAACACATATACACTGGTTGACCCCCGATATCACAATGAATATTAGAATTCCTATTTCGGTCGATTTGGTTACCTGGGGACACTCGTCTTTTCACCAGACGACTGTGTAAACTGAAAGATGGTATTGAGTGTTCTCGGTTGACTTTCCTACAGGCTGAGGATGCCTCGGTACTTTTATGCAGGTGGCGCAACCATCTGTGTTGACGTTTTACTTTTACATCTAAGCTGGGAGCATCAAGTTTGTTACTGCCGATATTCTATGATTGTCTCCTGCTCTTTTGAAACATCGGCCACTGTACACTCGACGAAGAATAAACACTCGGTTGCTGCTACCTAGACAGAAACGTCAATCCTAATTGGGACACTAGAAAATAATATTTGCTAACTGTTCTGCAAAACTATAGATACCCTGCCAATTTTTCCATCAACAGATGTTGCACAATCAGTACGTTCAGGTACATAAAAGATAGTGACTTTAGGTCATTAGCCAGGTCTTCACGCACCTACCCTAACACAAAAGCCATTGAAAGTATTTTGTTTTGAAGGAAGCTGTACACAGGGTCTCATGGGGACAACACACTCTGCGGAGAACGAATTCTTGCTGTGAAGAATCAAGGGTCCGCCAATTGTGCCCACGTGGTCCAGCTTCCTAGCTGTTCAACATTCCCCATTATTCAAGGTTCCAGACAGCGAATGATAATATTTAGAATAGAAGACAAGAAGACAAGTTTCAACGCTCTGCAAACAGCGGCATAATGAAAAATCTTCTAAGCTAATTGACCATTGCTCGTTTCGCGTTAGCGTAGGGCTATACAGTTGGCCCGCAAACTACTTGCGTGCTTTGTTCCAAAACACGATAAAACTCACAAAATATATGCACACCGGTTTTGGCCACAAACTCTCCCACTCAGTGCATCCGTCGGAGTGGTGGGGAGCACTTGTCGCTCATCCGGACATTACTGCTGGATTTCCAGACCAGCGTCGCCAAACGTGGAGTGCAATGAGGTTTCCTCTCACACGATTGCATCAAATTCCCCAGTATAAACCTGGTAACAAACGTCGACCCAATTTATTCAGGTCGTTAACGCTTTGCACACATTGCAAGTGTGAAACCTATCTGCTTGGCAGATTTCCTCCGATTCCATTATATCAATTTTCGATTGGCTTGTTTCGATAAGAGTAAACTTCGGTAGTCGATCTGTGTTCCTTATCAAGCACTTAAACCAAGTACTTGTGTCACAAAGTTTTGAATTAGCAAGATAATTTTTCAAATCCATTCACACTTTCTCTACGGGAAAAATTTCAACAGTTATGCTCTTTTCATATTTATTTATCATGTACCATTTCTCACATATATCTAACCAGCTCCTGCAACCTTCTGTGAATGATTTTGTGGTTTTTGGAATGTCAACCAATTTAATCGTGCCCAATATGGATTGTAACTTCAAATTTATGACTGGAGGTTCTATCATGCATAAGCGCTGCTTGGAAATCTAACTTTCTATTATATGATGAATGGTGTCGGGCTCCGTAGTTTATAATTTATATTGCAAATATATATATGTCTTACGCGCGAGTTCTGTGATTTTGTGAGTTCTTCCCTCAGCATCTTCGTACTGTCAAACTTTGAATTGGTATATTCCTCTTCAGAATAAGGCCGATTTTCGTACCCGCGTACGCTGCCGGCTGAAACGGTTAGTCCGTTTTAATCTTAACTTGATCTTGAATCTCGGGTTTATCTCTTTGGGTATTACCTCGCTAATGAATTATATTTTTAAGCTGTAAAATTTTGCATTATGGAATTTTTTGTGTTATACGGGATAAACGAAACTGTGTCAACCTAATTTGATGCTTTTCTTCAGAAATCAGTGACTGAACACACTTTCATTTTGTAATATGTCTTTTGAGAGAATTATAATAACCTTTTACTAAGTTAAACTACATAATTCCTGCCGTCATTACCCAATCACGTTGCTTAGTTTAATGTCTTACTTGGTGGTATCTTGGACCTTAGTATGGGTCCGTGATATACCTTTTCCGAGCTAGCTCGTTTACATTTCGATGCGTCCACTCGATGAACTTACATGTATATTAAAGACGTTCTGTAGAACTCTGAAGATAACTTTATGTCAAATTAAGTTGTTCTGAGAGGTGTTCATCCAACTGCGTTCTATGCTGGGGTTTGAGCGTCTTTCCTGGTTTACCTCAGCTTAATGCAAAGTTATCTTATGTTTTTTATTGAGGCATTTCTGAATCCCTACTGGTTACTATTTTGAATCTTATCTTATAAAAATACCAGGAAGTTAAGCCACTTAAAGTGCCTATAGTCCCCATTATATTCTACTTTGCACCCTAGACTTGAAGTTTACATAGGTTGAGAAACCAAGGGACGCTGTACAGCTGTTTCACCACTGTTGAAATACTTCTGGAGTGCACTATTCTCTGGTCATTAATGCCATTCTGCCGCTAAAACCTGATGGGTAAACTGGTTAACTCATACTCAGACAGGATGTACCACCATCAACCCTTCATCAATCGACCGCTATTATCTGGCTTCAAGGTAGGGACACCTCAGCAGGCCCATGAGGTAGTAGTTTTTATTTCGAAACCAACTACTTATATATTTCAGGTAGTGAGAAGATAGAGTTCGTCTGAGACTTCATTAACTAACGCACTTAGCAACGAGGCGGGTCCTCGAAACCGGTTTTTCTGTCGCTGTAGTAAACACTGGACTTTCCCCTAAATGACTTTAATACTCAATCGGAAAACGATAAAAATACATGTAACCCGTGGCGCTGCATTTAGAGTGGTCGGTTTTATATTATCGATCATGTTTAGAACCACGTAGACTGTCGTGCGGAGGGCTTTTCATCACACGTCACAACATTTGGAATGAAGTGCTATAATCAGGCACTTCGGCCGCTTGAATAAACGTTCCAAGAAGCTAATACAATCAAAATGACTAGACGAGCAGTAGTACACCTTTTCGCGAATCATTTTGATACCTAATGAATGAACGGTGATCGCTGTGAATAAAGGTACCACTGTACAGAGTTGTCTGATTTGTTGTGCTGAGCTTGCTGGGTGTCCGGTGCTGTGATTTTGTGTGATGTTTTCAAGGCTAGGTCATCTGCAGGTACATGGGTCTGAATGCAAATAAACTCTCCCAAGACTACTGTGCATCTTGTAATGGAAATTTGTTGCTGTTTAGGGTTCTGGCAATGAGAAATGTTCACCTTTTTATAGCAAAGATAGCAAAGATTTGGATGACGGTGATGGTGCATTAAACGGTAGTGAACCAGCCAAGATAATTTGAGATGGTCATCTTGACTAACTCACTACAGAGAATCTGGGAATGTTCATGGTACTGGCATTGAAACAGTCGTAAAATCGCCTTTACTGGATGGTGGATAAGCCTTCCCCTAACGTTTCGGAGCTTTAATATTCTCGAAATTCACCTGCGATACAGTAATCCCAGTCTACAGAATTACGCGCACTTTACGGGCATCAATCCTATAGGCGAATACCACATCACTAATATATTTACACTCTGTGAAACATCTGGGGTATTCAAGAACAAGAACACGCAAAGAGAATAGGTGGTTGGAGCAAATACCATTTCTTACATCGGTATTCAAAACTGAAGTTTCCCCGTCGTCAAACCGGGATTCATTTTGAAGTCATATTGTGAAGAAAAGAATGAAGATGGATGAGTTAGGGACCCAGTGATAGCCCACAATAATACTTTCATGTTGAATGCACCTCCAATCACTCATTCAATCTGGACAGATAGTTACGACCAGGACGCCAGTGAGGCTGATTAGGAGCCATAACTTGCAGTATCTCCAACCGTGAACAGAGGGCTCTCGTGGGTCTCATTCCCGAATGCGAGTCACATCGACACTGCACTCCGTAAAGTTTGTATTTTACCGCCTCTCTGATTTCAAAACACTGACTTTTGCATGGAAAACAGTGGCCGTGTCAGTAAATGATACGCAGTACATGACCAAAACCCCAGCTTTTGTTGCCGGACAAGTTCTTTGATTGAAGTCCTCGTTGAGCAACCGAACACTTATAACTGTCTCACTGCGTGTTTGCCAGCACCAGCCTAAATGAGCTATGGTTCTAAGACGACCGTTATCGACTTTTTGAAGAAGTCGTATTTCCGAATCTCGTAAGGGTTATGTCTTACAAGTGTACAACAGCAGTTTGTATTATAACCTAACATAACGCTTTTTGAGAATAAGGGATTCCACCATGGGTGTCTGAAATGAAGAAGGCAACTAGGGACTTGGAGATTCGTGACCTCATCGTTACACTACAGTCGGAAAGTGTAAAACTTCCAAGATGACCGAAAAGCCCAGAAAGTTTGAATGTTTCCGCTGAATTGTGAGTGGCGTGTTGAGTGCTTGCATGTCCAGGAGAATGACTTTACAATTTGGGGGTGCAAAGCGCACACCGAAGGATAAGTTGATTCCGGTCATTTCGTCCAAAAACACCATTCCTTCTTTTCCTATTCGAAGCGGAGAACGAGGTCGTCTGCATTTTTCCAGATCGACAAAGCTTTCGTCAGCAGCTACCTGAAAACCATAGTTTTCAAGACTTTCCAGCCTCCGTCTCATTATCTCGTTGATTACGAGATTTACTGGGAACGAAGAGCGTGAGTGACTCCGTCGGGCACTGTTTTGTGTACAGACTTTTTTGGAGAGCCCCCGTATACTGTCACACGTTCGGGAATACAGTCCGAGAGGCTTTCCTTTCTGATTAGGCGTGAGAAGTCAAACAGACCTGCCAACTGAGTCAGTTGAGCCTTCAAAAATTGAGGTTTGCTTATAAGTATGGTATTGCTCTAGCATCCGACGGAATGTAAAGATGTTTCAGCTCATCGTCTACCAGGCCAGGCCATCGTCAAAGGCCAGGCTGCCTCTGAGTTATTACTTCATTGGCCACCATAATGTGACGAAGGACATGCAGTCTCATCACGAATGGAATCAAGTTGATGCAGCTGTAATTACCTCACTCTCTACGGTCCCTCTTTTTGAAAATGGGCCTAATTGCTGATTCTCCCTAGTTGTCTGGGACCGTCTCCTTTTCCCAGGTGCATGCAAATAGGTCAGACAACCACATACTTCGGAACGCACCCCCATTTCTGAACATTGCGGATGGGGGTCATCCGAAAAAGGAAACCGGTGGTACTTGAGAAAAGGTATGCAGTCATAAACTTCTGAGGCCATCTGACAAGCGCATGCTGGTTTGTGATACAAAACTTGATTGAAAATGTATGCACTATCTTGCTTCAAAAATATAGTTACTGTGTTGCGATGCAGCTAGACCTATCTGGGTGAACTATACATCCATGAGACTCCTCGTCACAACCATCTGGCTTGTTCAGCTCATGTCATATTAGTGTAAAACTGTACATAACTTTGTCAGCAAATAAAATGAGCGGTGTGTCGATAGTATCTATGAAGTAAAGGCTCCATTGTCGAACCGTTTAGGAGAGCCTCCGGCGAGTAATCACACTGGGGTGCTTTGACGTTGCAGCGTAACTGAGTATGTATATTCAACTTTTAGTCCTTGAAGCATAACAGAGCGAGTCCGTTATGTGCTGCAGGCACCCTTACCGGCCTAAGTGTATGCAGTCTGTCGATCAAAGTCTGTTTGAAGCTTGTTGGTTCTCTATCCCGAAAAGTGAGTTGGACCGTTACGTCAGCAATTTGCGCCGTTAAGTTTGCAACCAGAAAGTTCCTAGCAGCTCTCCAAGGTAGTATACACTTTATCAGTACTAGACAATGAAAACTTTTTCAATCGAAGAGAGCAAAGTGCGGTTGGTACATGTTTTCGTCAAATCCGTACATTCTGTTCGTTCGTGCTAATTGTGTACCTATACATACCGCTGTTTACAGGTTAGGCCATATGGCTAGCAATCCCACATTAAACGGCTTTGAAATATTCAGCAGAGACACATAAATAACCAAAGAACACTAAGTCCGAAGTGACATTTTTTGGCACCTGACGTATTAGGAGGCCTACGACTAAAATTTTTAGTGGAGTATTAGATCAGGTCTCTTCAGATCACCGAGCAACACTCAACCGCATGACCGTTTTTTCGAGCAGTTTATGTGTTTTTTTGGTGGACGCACCACATTATCGCTCGCAACTGTCGAGACCTGAGCAAAACTGTGTCACCCTCAGTTGTCAGGTAGAAATGTAAAAACGGCTTCAGACAACCGGAAATCGTGAAGCATCAACTCCTTCGACTCAAGCAAACCAATGGATGTTGCTAATGGCTGCAATGACGTTAGGCTAATTAATCCCATATACCAAATCCCATCTCTAGGGAGAGGGAGAGGCACTTTGAATGACCGGCAAATCTCATCAGTCAGTGGGAAGCAGCGTCTGACACCCAGTTACTAGTTAGGGTTGTCGATTGGATAAGCTGTCCATTGCTTGCGAAAACCTGGCTTTGTAGTACTTACGGGTCATGTTAGATTATTTTTTGCTACTCCAGTATTCTGGCTAACAACAGCCCTAGTTGGGTTCGGTTTCTACCCTAATCCACAAAAACAGATTAATAGCTTTCAGTGTGTACCAAAACGTTGGTAATTGTTCACAATATTTTTTTACACTATGGTCCCGATTGTTTTGGTAAACAAATAGGCACTATTTTGTAACCTGTTAGTAAAAGAGTTACCAAGCCCGCCTTGTAAATAAGTGAAACGATAATTTTTTTTCAAATTAACCTGGCTTTAACAGGAGAATTAGTGGAAGGTCAGCTGGATCTCTGGTTTGTAATAGGTTTCATTTGAATGCACTACACAAAGGTTGTATCATTTTACACTTGAAACCATGTGCAAGCTACCGAAGTGTTATAAACGAGAGACGAAGGTGGCCATCCTGATAACGCCCAGTTAATTAGCACGTGAATTTGCAACTCTACTTTTTCACAAACTAAAGTTACAGTAGGCAAAAATAATTGATGGAGGACAGGGAACAATGCCTACTGATGAGCTACAAGAAGTGGAAAACCAGAAGTAGGCATCAGTGAGTTTGCCGTAAACGTGTATGAGTAGAACTGGGTGAGGGATATACTTCAGTATCTTAAATATCGTTCTAAACGAAACATGAACCGGTCATTATGCAGCATACTCAGCTGGCGATTATCATACTCGAGTAAAGCAGCATATAATCATTTCTGTCCGTCGTCAATGCCGATTTACTTTGCAAACAGCACTTGAGATGTTCTCATAATTCAAGGCTTCACAAACATATACGAATCTTCTATACTCATATTCCGCAGTCTTCGCCTGTTCAAGCAATCACCGCCTGTTAACAAAACTGGCAGTTATTGTTGCTTGCTCAAATTACCTGCGGCATGTAAGGTTTTACTTAACCACTGAAAATCCTCCACATAGCCAAATAGAGGAAAATATCGTTAGGCACGTAAATGTCTGTCTTTAGTCGAAGCATTAGCTACTGAATAAAATTTATTCTCATCAGCACAGCAAGTCAAAAGTTATCCTCAGAAAAACCTTCCAAGCGTGAATAGCAGTGAAGATTATCATAACAAATAACTTATTTGAAAGCAATTGCACGATTGTTTCATGCGTTCACTTTCAACGGCTTTTACTTGTACATGCCCTTATTCGGGGCTTAATGCTGCCAAGCCGTTGGGCAACACCCTGATAGAGAAAAGCAGGTTATGGTTGCCACAACGACGCCCGTGACAATCCGACTCATGGTCTGGACGCGCAGTAGGTTGAAATTGATTTTACCCATTCAGGAAACCATACGGTCCCCTCCAGTAAATGAAGATTCATGAGCCTTCCATTGTAAACAGGATTACAGGTCTCGGAAAACTAGTTCAGTTTCTTCATTGTGAGTAAACGACTAAGAGGTTAACCTAAAAAAATATCGACCATGAAAATGAACCACTGTGAACTATGTTGACTAGTTTAAATAACTACACATCAGTCGGTGCGCTCTTTTGGGTTTTTCCATGGTCAGAGGATTAAAAACCAGCTGCCCGTCTTTTTATATAACATGTCAATATCTACCTTTTCACGCAGAACTTTGCTGCTATCTATCGCCATCTTCGTCAAATGTTACCCTAATATTTTTCCTCACATGATCCAAACAACGACTATAAAGGCTATGTCGTGCCAAGACAGTTGCTTCGTGCTACATAAGGCGGATATATGAACACTAGGGTCCCTCTTATACCTTCAATTATGTGGGCTGATCTATTTGCCTCATCA
Organism: Opisthorchis felineus; assembly: GCA_004794785.1. Taxonomy (NCBI): domain Eukaryota; kingdom Metazoa; phylum Platyhelminthes; class Trematoda; order Opisthorchiida; family Opisthorchiidae; genus Opisthorchis; species Opisthorchis felineus. The sequence continues at coordinate 602,643 of SJOL01006438.1, forward strand.
CCGAATTAAGGTACAATTTGTGGTTTGCGCTACTTTATGAGTGGCATGACTGGCCAGACACCACAACGCTGGACGTCTCGATCGTTTTTATCTATCAAGCAACTGCGTTCCGTCTTACGTGACCATTGCTGATGTTCTGCTCACAAGGGTGTAAAAGTGGCGAACCTGGTCCGCCTAAGTTTCTGTCTGTGTAAGGCAGCTAGTTGTGTCTTTGTGTTCCCGGTAGCCCACCAACTCAGTGAGACGCTGGAAGATGTCTGTTACAGCCTTCTGTGTGCTTTTCACAAGAAACCTGCTCATCCCAACCGAAGCCTCCGAATCCATATGATAGATTTTTCACGGTTTAAAGACGTTCAGATACAATTTCCTCACCCTACCGGCTTTCCGAACACACGGTGTGGTTTGTTTGAATGGTGTAATCAAATGGAAAATACTCTGTGACCTGGTTTGACGTCCGATTTGAGGCCACTAAACTGGTGAATCAATCAGCTAATATCTTGCAGAAGCGTAATGTTCGTTTGCCGAAACCCAGTGTGAGAATTCCAGATTGTGCTGATAAATTTACCGAATTCAGCTGATTGGGTCTGCTGTGCGCTCACCCTACATTCCAGGTGCTTAGTAAGCCACACTACCAGTTATACTTTTCACACTTAATATAGCACTCTACTTATAATACTGGCTTTTCAACAGATGAATTTTCCCTTCACCGGGCGCACAAGTCTTACAATCACCAAAGATACTAATCACATTGCTAGTCGGGAATTTACAAAAGACCCGATTAGACAAGAAATTGACTGACAGTAACACGGAAATTACGGTCAGATTCATTACGTCTCTTAATGGCCACCTCATTTCTTCCTCTTCCGCATCGTTTTTCTTCCCCCCTTCACCCTCGCTATTGCTACTACTCACCATTTAGGCCCTCTGTTAAGAATGAACATCCTATTAGGCGTGCACCGACCTCGGACCCGACATCTGCGTTTAAGCCGACAAGGATAGCCTCAGGACTCTGAAAAGCAATCCTCAAAACTCAACGCCCAGTTTACCTGGCTGTCTCTAACGTTTGTCACTGGAGGCAACCAAACCAACAGATTGCACTCGCCTGCACACTAAATTCGCTTAATACTGGTGTGCTTCGTATCAGAAACTCAAATCCCAGATCTAGGCACGTTCAATAAGCTAACTGTCTATCTATTCACATGCTTTCGACTACGTGTCTGGTGGTACACAGAAAGTTAGGGCAAGCTACGTAGAGATCAGCATTGTTCTAATTAAGCGAAAGCTTGTTTAGGAAAATCCTATTGAGTGTCTCACTCATTAAACAATGAAAATAGATCAATGCGCCTGTCCAACACACTTAGGCTATCTGTACTTTCCTCATTTGTTTACAAATGAGACCTTACTTAATCTTACTGGAGAGGGGCAAAGACAGCTCATTTTCAGACCAAGTGAACGCAATTTCCTTTAAACCACTGCTGATAAATATCACTAAGCCAGGACTATACGCGAATAACTGCTTACAATACGTGGAAATTAACTAAAAGACTTATGAGCGATTCCATAAGATATGAGAACATCAGGGTGGGAGAGTTTTTCCGATAACGGTAGCCTTAACAAAGACACTGGAACCGTCCTTACGGTAACGGTTATTACATTGTGAGGCCTCAAAAGGACAGCTTCGATGTTTGAAGATTTAAGTGCGTTTATGTCCGATGGTGCTTTTTATTCTGCGTTCTTCCTGAATTCTTAGGCCTGCAGCGAAACATGTCGCGTTTGAAGAGAAAATACTGACACACTGTATAAGGGTTGCCATGGATAGAATCAGAGTACAAGTTTTCAGATTAGTAGGGGAAATTCTGTGGAGGAAACCCTTTGAAGTTATACATATACTTCCAGTGGGGATAAAAATCTGATGATAAAAATCTAAAAGAAGTATGAGTGTTAAACATCTTCAAGCATCGGTCGCGAAAACGCTTTCTAGATGTCGATCTCCGGCTCATTCCATGTTTACACAACCACTCAGAGTGGTCTGGATGACCTATGAAAGTTTTGGACGTGGATTTGACTTTCAGAACACCGATTTCTTTGGGATTTCGGTCACAACGTTACTACGTCCAGTTGCACTGATTCTCCAGCCAGTTGAAAGGAAACCGAGGTATTATTGATTCCTTGTTTCTACCCTTATTTTTTACAACGTGATTCCGCGTTTCAGTTGTTTTGGTTTTGCGCCCATGCCACCTTTCCTGGTTTCGACCTGAACGTAAACCGCTATTTACCCCAACATTGTACATGTTTATATCAACACGCGGATTCGGTATCTTGTAACCACTTTGCCTCCAATCGGTTTGGACTTTGGGATCCCGTTAGGAACTAGCAGTTCTTAAACCGGTGTATAGAAGCCGGCGTACTCCCAGGATTTATGGTTTGTCTAGTTCCATTATTGTATTATTGTATTCATAGCACCACATTTATTGGTAGGCCTCCATTAGAACGATTTAACTTTTGGGGTTTTGCGCGTAACTCAAAGCGGCTCAACTGATTACTGGAAACAATCTATAGTCATTGAGAGCCGAACGAAATGGACTCGTCTGTGGCAATGTACTACCAAAAAATGGGCATCAACGGGAAAATACACTCATTTGCAAACCAATTTGGCTTTGCGGGAGGCTCACCTGGAACCCAGCTAAATCCCTCGTTTGTGTTGTTTGCTCGTAAACATCAGCTGGGTTGCAGGTGGGTTTCTCGCAAAACCGAATTGGTTTGCAAATGAGTGTATTTTGCTAAGTTTGTGCAATTTGCGTCAACGTAAGGTTGACGGAAACTCGGGGACTGCGGCTACCCGATGAGCACCAAGGGCGAAACCGGTAGTAGGCTGTCGAAAAATTTTCAGCAAACCTATGAGCAGTGTATTACGTCTGTACAGGCACCAATGGTGTTTACTGGGCAGTGACTGTTCCTGGAGGAAGTATGAAACACCAGTTTTGAATTTGACTGGACAAGTCCGGACCGCTGAGTAGACTATAACTGGTCAGTACGCTCTCACCGCCAGATCTTACGAGATGATTGGAACGACGTTACGCTCTCGTTATTTGTCTCTCAAATCTCCGTTAGGGTGCCCCATGGTGAAGATGTACTCTATTTTCAAAGACATTCCAATTACGAATGTCAATGCTCTCTGCTACGAATATGCATACGTAATAAAGAAGTAAATCTTTAGGCAAGGTGGGATGTGAAGTTCTATATCGGTAAGATAACAGCAACTTTCACAAAACCTTTGATGGGAGATGGCTCAGTGGTTAGAGCACGAATTCAGTGACCGGAAGGTCCGTCGTTGGAACCCGACCTCTGCATCTCGACTTCTCCTGTCTAGGCATGAGCAAGCTGACAGTATCCCAGCCCTTGTGCCTCATTCGGGTGGCATGGCAGCTAGGCACTGAAAGGGTGTTACAGCTGAACGCTTATTATTACTATTATTGACAGATAACCCACAACCGGTTTTGTCCTCCTAAGAGCATATCAAACGGTCGCTAGAAACTGACACAGGCATTCCCTGAGTTGAAAAGTAATTTGAGCAAGTAGTATTATCTGATGCGAGAATAACGCTCCATAAAACTGCGCTTATTGTCCCTCTAGTTAGTAAACTGAGTTCTTCTTAGTTTACAATAGTAACCATACTTTTTTGGACAGCATTGTTAGTAACATTACCTCTCGAGCAAACTTTTTTTCAACATTATTCAGTGGTGTATCGGTCGGAGGCATGCCGACGATGGTTTTAGTTACGAGCCAACTCCATTTATATGAGTACGAGCTTAGAATATCTCCTACGAGGACTTTCGTAACGGCTAAGAATGCGATGCTTAAGTGCTGAAAACGAAATTAAAAACACCATTTATTTTATTGCTGAAAGCCTTAACTGTAGCATGCACCTTAGTAGGATGAATAAAATACCGTGGAAAGTATTATTAACCAGCTGTAAAATGCATAGAAATAAGTTAGGACCGTAATCCTAGTATGGTAAAATGGAAAATTCCTGTAACTGTGCGGGAACCGCGAAGATTCAGATGGTACTTTTTGAGACGTTATTTTTGTAGCAGTCTGTGAAATGCTGGTAATTATGAGGACTTGGCACTTTTCGCAGGCTGCAACCTGTAAGATCGAGATTCCAACAGAAGTCTATCTGATGGGATCGAGATGTGTATAAGATGCGCTAGTTGACTGATGACGGACTCATATTTCTTACGACCTACGCTTCTTCATGAGGTTTAAGATTATAAACAGAAGCTAATGCGAGCAACTTTAGAAACTCAGCAACACTCTCAAAGAAACCGAAACATCCTAAGATCATCTGTTTGTGCCAAACTTATCCACTGATTCCCGCGAGCGTGAGTAAACACGATCTAGTTTTGGGCAACATGAAAAATTTCTAGAACACAAAGGTCAAGTCCCTTGAACTGGTTCGTGTTGGAACAGCACCTACCCCTGTCAACTGAACTTAGCCCTACCATTTAGGATGGGGCACCAATTTATTCTGGTCCTAGCTTTCGTGTACTTATTTATCCTCGACTTCTGGCATCCTTTTCAAATATTTCACCGTATCAAACTTAGAGGAGACATGCACATTCTTGTAGTTCACGATACACGTACGCACGAAAAACCCGACAAACTTTAAACTGTTTGACTGCTGAACCGTGACTAACGTAAAGTACTAGGTTGCACCGAACTGCACCCGGCAACACGGTACTAAAGGTCTCTCTTGGAACATCATCTTGTTTTATTTCCATTGAACAGATGCAGCCAGCTATATAATATAAGTTTCACCAACCTGCTATACCGTAAATGATTATAAAGTCACTGCAATACAATTTATGAAACCAGTAGTAACCTGACCCCACACGCTAGTGTGGCTCTGTAAATACTCCTACAGTACTTCACTGAGTGTCGGACGGTGTGCATTGTTGTTTGTGCTTACGGACGCTTCTCCCGGATAAGTATGGGTCACGAGACAGTTTGCTACCGGACACCACCTAGGCTGAGCAAATCGGTGAAAAAAATGCCACAAAATCAGCTTAAGATTTTAGATACTGTCCCTCAAAAGCTAAGCGATTATCCGCCTGTAACAAGTGGGCATGAGACCATTTCAGGCTAGTCATACTATGGCAATGAACACTTTTCTTTCGGATGGCAGAAAAACTCACAGCACAGTGAGCCGAATAAGGATATTTATACATTATAATTCCCGATATCCATTGTTTTGTAATACATTGGTTCAATGGAATGCCGAAATGTACTCAGTGCTCTGAGAAATGAATTACCGACCTTCTTTGAGTCGCGAGACCAAAATTTTCGACGACTTTATTTCAGTCTGGACGCTTGTAATGGAAACCACGGAAGATGCGTTTAGCTGGGTTTCACAGTGGAAGCTTGTGTAAGTTAACGAGATTTAAGTGCTAAATAAACACTTCGCATTAAGCCAAATACACTCATTGTCAAACAATTTTGGTTTTGACGGGAGACCCACTTGGAACCTAGGTGAATCGCCCGTTTATGATTTTCTTAGGCAACTGGATGTGCTGCACTAGGTCGCCTCATTTTTCACTTGGTACGATATTTGAGATACTGCGATACATTTGATAGACGTGAAACATTCATAAGGTCGCTGAAAACACTTCCCACCACGCCAAAAACGAGAGATTCAGCAGAGTTTCAAGTGAGTCTCCCTTCACAACTAAATTGGTATGCAAGTGAGGGTATTTCGCTAATTTCGTGCAATTTGGTTTCAAGTAGAACATAAGGTTGACGGAAACACGGGAACTGCGCCTACCTGATGAGCTCCAAGAAGGGCGAAACCGATCGTGGACTGTCGAAGAATTTTCACCAACTTTATGAATAGTGCATTACGTATATACATGTATCGCGATATCTCGAATATCATACCAAGTGAAACATGAGGCGGCCTGGTGCAGCACATTCAGTTGCCTGGAACCATCACAAACGAGAGATTCAGCAGCTTTTCAAGCGAGTCTCCTCTCAGAACCAAAATGGTATGCAAGTGAGGGTATTTCTACAATTTCGTGCAATTTGGTTTCAAGTAGAACCTAGGGTTGACGGAAACTCGGGGACTGCGCCTACACGATGAGCCTCAAGGAGGACGAAACTGGTGGTTGTCTCGAAGATTTCAGCAACCTGATGAGTAGTGTTTTACTTCTGCAACTCGCATCAATGTACTGTAACAAAGGCTTACATAGCTAACAGCTTTAACTACAAGTAATGATCGCCTTCCTTTCAAATGCGTTCTTCTGGATCTCAAAAAATGTTGGGAGCTTTGGCTTTAGAATCACAGAAACCAGATGGATCCAGACGGAGGAACAATTCGCGAATATACACTGGATTCCAACCTTCCTTTTCAAGGGACTATAAAGGCTACTGAGCATGGAGTGGATCAATCGATGCACGCCATTCGTCTAGTCGTTCTTTTTATTGTACTTCTTTTTGGAAATTACAAAATCACTATATCTTCCGCATCAAATTGAGCCAATGCTTTCTTGTAATAGAGGGATACTAAAAGCTGGTCTATTGTGAAAGTTAAGCTAGGGGCTCAGTAACGGTACTGATATGCATGATATGCTGTTACAATTGGTAACTAAGTGTGCAGTCAATTTTGAATCCAAGTGCACTCCTACAAGGTGTAGCAGCGTGCTATGTAGTTCTAAAACTCGTAGGTGGTTCGTTTCCCACCAAAGGGCGTATACATTCGCGCTCGCTCCATATTGTTATCAATTCCTTTTCAATACTGTATAAGTTCGCTGATATCCTACATCAAATTTGGGTTGATGGACAATATTTTCGCGGTTTAAGCAATAAAAAACCTAAACGAATTGCTTCAACAAGAGTTCAATAAGGCCCACACCGCCATCCAGTTCATCTCGGAAAGAGAAACCGGTTAATTCTTCCATTTACTTGATGTTAGCCTTAAACGACGTCACGATGGCACACCGAAACGTTTGGTATACCAAAAGCCTACGTGATCCGGGCAATACACCAAATTTAACAGCGTCGCTTCACTAAAACAGAGACGTATTATGATCCATAGCCTTTCTAACAGCGAGAAAGATACGCTCTGTCGATGCTTTAGCACAGGAAATCCTAACTCCCACCAACGTCATAAGAGACAACGGGTTCTCCGATAATTTTACCATACAGTGTTTGAACAGAGGAGAAGTCGTTGCTATTACCACCACAGTTGGAATAAAACCCATCTACATTAGCCTTCCGTTTGAGGGCGATTTATCGGCCGACCTACTGAACAGAACGCTTTACACCAGTCTGAACAAAGTTTTCCGGCCGCAACACTTTAAACCTGGTTCACAAACAATCATCTGTGTTCCTTTAGTCTCAAGGATAGAGTGCCTCTCCACAACCAAAATATGTTAGTATACTCATTCTGTCGCTGTTGCGCGCAGCAGAATATACTTGACGCAAGTGGAAGCAACTCGGTCAAAGAACGAAGGAAGACAAACCACTTGACAAGCTTCTGGAACTAGGAGCACGATAAACAACTCAGTTGTGCAGCATCTGGTAAAAAAAGGCGCCCAGAATGACAGCCAGCCAAAGTTCCCGTATTGTTTACAAGCTACTTGCTAATCAACCCAGATCTGTACAGCACCGCAGTGGCAGAAGCTATCGCCACACGACGTCGCGACCCGCTTCTTTGTCGGGAAAAACGCTCTTTTCACGTGTTGGACTTGCCATGGTCCAGCACACCTCCCTCAACTCTTACATCCTTTGCCGACAACACAACCACAACATTACCTGCATTGACAAACTCAGGCCACCCTATTGATTACTTGAACTAGTTGTTCATTGACAGGTAGCCAATACCTTCTCTCACTCGGTCTCCTGATTCATGTACACCGTGCTCAATAAATTGTGTTACATGCCGCTGTCTTAACCTTTGAAACTGTATGACTTGAAAGGACCTACCCGAAAACATGTTGGCCAACACATCTTTGTTCTTATTCTATATGGAAATTTTCGAAATATTCTACATCAGTTAGTTCCTGGGGCGCTGGAAAATGTTGATCCTTCACTGCTAGGCACGAGAGACTGTTTGCTCTACACGCCGATTTTAGTTCAACCAAAGTGTCCCAATGTCTTGTTTGATTGGGTTACAAAACTTCCAGCTTTTCTTTCTATAGACAAGCATCAGCTATACTTATTATGTATCGGGGTTATTTTAGCTGTTCGACAGTGCAATGATTTAAACACGTGTATTGTGCCTTACGAATACGTTACTACTGATAGCGAGTAGTTTGCACTAATCAATATTTTGCCCAAGTGGAAAGCATGTGACCTTGATTTCGAGTGGAATTGGCTTACGCTCACTTGGAAATCTACTTGTAAAATCGGTCAACGTAGCATTCAAAGATAGATATGATGATGGAAAGTAAAAAGGATTTAGTATAAGTATACCGCTAAAAGGACCATAAACATTATTTCATTCCCCTGCGAGGTTTTTGGCTGGTGCGCTATCAGGCAATATATCATCCCAACCACAACGTTAAAGCATGAGGATTCTAATGAGCAACAAATGTCTACCTTACAATCAACTTACGAATTCATTGTGCAAACTCGTTCAACTAAGCTACCTAAGTGCTTTATCCAATGTGACAAGCTTGTACTACCATCTTCGTTGAAATTAATGTTTTTGTTTCATTATTCAAACTGGAATATGATGGACAAATTTAAAGAGGCAGTAAACAAAGGCAAGTTAAGCTGCATAGTCAGAACACAGTACCCAAAGGTGACCCATGCACAGAAGCCCGCTCGAAGCCAAACAGATTCGGTTGGAATGATTAACTGGTAGTCTAAATCAAGTTGACAAGCTGACCAATCATTTGACCACCGTATGTTGTGTTTGGATGGTCCGATTGCTTGATCCGACCACTTCCCCATATACGAAGTTGTCGTGTTGTCGTCAGAGACGACTGACTCACACAAAGTGTTCGGAACTTACTGAACTTCCCTTTAGTCTTATTGAGGCAGCAGGGTAGGGTTTATACGTAACAGTGTAGCTCGATAGGTAAGCATCAAGTGAATCCTCTGTAACAAGTCCAGAGTACGCATGAAAATAACGGTATGTCAACCACCTCAACATTGACGAAACCAATAGACTTTATTTGCTTCATGACTGTTCCTTGAAATTTCACCTTGAAATATCGCATCCACGGTTAGCTGAATGATCAACGGTTTGATGGTAATGATCACTACTGGTGAAAACTCGGGATACAGCTCTGAATGAACACCAGCTACGATGGTGCTGGAGAACGACTAATTTCTGTCAGTCAGTAGTGATCCGTTTCTTTTTGCACGGGAGGCAGCTGGCTTCCAGAACGTCCCCATTTTGTGCGCCATCTGCTGATGATTCAAGTGTGCTGATTGTGGTTTTTGCCAAACTTTCATCAGGTTTCTCGTCACATATTCGCTTCCACAATCCAATTAGCACTTCCTTCGCGGCCATTTGTAGTTTATGCAGACTGAGTAAAAACACAATTGGCATTAGACAACCATAGCACATTTGTAAGAATGACACGGCGACATGCTGCGGACTCAGTACGCGGTAACCAATATCCGAATAGATACCAATTAGGTAGTAGATGGCATTTGGGGCGGTGCATATGGCAAACACAATAGTATTCGCGATGGTGGAAATGGTCAGTCGTCTACTGGTCTTTCTAATATAATCTGCCCTCTGTACAGAGGAACTGTGGTTGGGGTGCTTCGGAGACATTTTTCTCAAACGTACCAAAATGGACACGGCTGAACAGATGAACAAAATCACCGGGAGAGTGAAGGTGCAACTAAGCCATAAAGCTGGATAAAAGTTGAAGACATTGTCCAATGTATTTATAATGTAACCATCGCCAAAAACACAGATCCCCTGATCATTCACGTGTACCAGAAATGCGTACGGAAACGCAATGGTAAAACCCAAAGTGACTATGATGATTATAGCTATCAAGAGCCGTACAAAAATATGTTGTTTGTATCGCACTGGGAAATAAACTGCATACAAACGATCAAAAGATACCGAAATTAACGCCAATATGCCCATCATGTAGGGTATCACAAGTACTACGTTGCTCACCCACAAGTCACAGTATACGATGGATACTTTCTCCACAGTGGGTCCAAGATGTTGATTAGTATGAATGTATGCGCACGCAACCAATAGAGTTAGCATGTTAAATATCGTTTGGCTCACTGAGAGCCATCGAAATGTAACGGAACCAAACCGGTGATGACATAATGTCACTAAAAGCAGAAGATTGAGAAGCACACTGAGGTAGTATACACACAAAGCGAAGTAGTTGAAAGCAAATTGCCACTCCTCGGTAGAACGTGCAAACAAGACCATCCCAGCGCATCTGTTCGAGGTCCGAAATTCTGTTATTTTTCTCTATGGGTGTTGCATTTGTTATTGGCTGAGTCCGTCGACCAACGAAAAATTTGTCCTAGCTGAGCAACCTGCATCTAAAGCACTCGTTTGCTGGAATACTACTAAATCAAATTTATAGCCAAAGTTTGTCTACTTCCAAATGTGATCAACTGAAAACAAGTTCCAGGCTGCAAGCAAACCATGGGCTTTGCGAGAGAGACTCCGCACAGGGGAGCAAGTGTGGCAAATTTGTGTATACGGATTGACTGTAGTTTTTCGAACTGAGTGACATGAAATTGGGGTTGCAGCCTCGACGATGAATCTTTCTCATTCAACTGACCCAATCATGTAATGTGAAACTATCTTTGACACAACCGGGATGGAAAATAATAAACTTAAAATAAACCTTGCCTGATTGGGTATGCCTATTTTCAATATATTTTAGTGCTGTGAATAGCTCGTTTTTGGAGCCTGCATCAATTGGCAACTGGTACAATATACGGTGGTTATAGTCTTCATGCAAAACAAACCAAAAGACTGAAGCCATTAGGTTTTGTAACCTTGAGCAAAGCGAAGTGGGCTCTAAGGGTAGCGATAGGTGTCAGTGCGATCGGCTATGACCAACGGACCGATAATCAGCTTGGCAGCTATCTGAACAAACAGGTAGCTCATAGCAAACAAGCATCTGCTGTTAATCAAAATGAATAAAAATGTGGTTAGTTGAGATGACAAATGTTATCAACGCAATATCAAAACTCAGAAACAGCGATTTTGCTATCAGAACTTACCTTCAAGAACGCAATGTAAACTATAGACTAAATGTAACCTGTTCAGAAAGAAAAGGGCTCACAAAAATACTGGGCATTTCACTGTCACTTCACATTTGAGAACCAAATGATGTCATTCTTATGATTGAAGGATGAATGACGCTATTTTCTGTCTAATTGTAATTTAATCACTGATAATCAGCCACTGGAAGCTCAACGGTATAATGTTAGGCTGGTAATCGGTAGGTTGTGGACTCGGGTTTTATTGCAGTTATGTAGGATGCGCATTGCCGACAACTTTCATCGAGGATGGAAAAATCATACAGTGGTTTCGGCTTTTGCTTACAGACTTACTTGACCCATAGGATGAGGTCGTAACTGAATCTTCTGCGTGGCAACCACACATAAATCAACAAGTGATGCATTAAAGTGCATCGTTGGGAGTATTAAAAGTGGTGTAATTTCGCCGCTGTGTGGAAGAATTTCTCAGAAGTTGCCGCATGAAATCAACTATTGACTTCAATGTTCTGTTGAGTGCAATCGTAGAAACCGGAAAATCGAGGTAGGCGTAAAGTGAACATATATGGTCCGTAGATAAGGAAGATTGTGGCAGATTTATCGTCACCCACCGAAAGCATCATCTGCGCTGTGATGTGCATGAATTCAGGCAATATTATTGGGTCTACAAAAGGTATCACTATGATGCGGCCAATAGCGTCCACTGAACTCGGAGTAAACTTGTTTCAGAGCACTAAAGTTCACACCGATCAGATAAAAGTTGAATGTAGAGGAAATCCAGGTAGAGTTAATAAAAGGTTTTTCTCACACATGAGTCGAACATTGGGTCGGAACCGTCGCGTTTACATTGCATTTGTGTCTCTTCACAGGATTTATTCGCTTTTCAAAAGCTTGCGCATAATTTTCTGCTCGTGCGCAACAATCCCTGCTATTATTAGTCGTCGTTAAGGAATGAGAGCAGGAAGAATATCTGTAGAAAATCCGACTGCATTTTGGGACCCGATATGTTTAAGTTAATCGTTACGTTGACGTTGTAGACAATCCGAAGTCTAATAAGTAATGTGATGCACAATGGTACCTCCTACGGTGAGGTGGTGAGCTAATGGTTCCGCTCCACTGCCCACGTCATCTGAGATGGTCAATGCTACCACAGATTTTACCGATTGGATCTATATGTTTGACGGATGATCCAGTTGGAAACGCTTGCCCCTTCCCCATCATATGTGTTAAACTATGTAACAACATTTCGGTGCACCCACCAGTTTGCACTGATAATGTCTTCTCGAATGGTGACACATCGTCTGCTAGTCATCTGCCAAGCTTGTTGGCCCCTTTATAGCGCATGTTCCTTCACCAAAGATGGACTGGAACATACGCCAAATACACTTATTTGCACAGTCAGTTGAATTCCCGCTAAATCTCTCGAGGACTGACCCTAACTGAAGAACCACAAGTGGAGCGAAACCGATCGTGGAATTTCAGAGAATTCTCACCAAACTTAAGTGTAGTTTGCTAAGCCCAGGCAGTCTACTGCGATGTATCGAGTATCATACACACTAAAACAAAAGGTGGCCTTTGTACAAAACGTTTAGTTGGAGAATATCAGAAACGAGCGATTCAGCTGGGATTCAGTTAATCCACCGTTACAAACAACTTGGTGTGTAGATGTGTGCATTTCTTATTATATCTCATTTTTACGCCAATCTGGTTTTAACAGGAGACTCAAATTGATCCCGCTGAATCAGTCATCTATGATGTTCGTCCTCTGCATAAAATTTGGGTTCAGATAGAACGTAAGGTTGACCAAGAACTTGGTGACCGCTCCGACCTAATGAGTTTCAAGTAGGGCAACAGGGATCGCAGGCTTCCTAAAGGGCTTTCAGTAAGATCAACACTAGTTTTCCTTCGAGAAAATGTACTGCAATATCTCGAATCCCATAAACAACTGAGCCATGAGACGGTGTTTGTGTAGTATATTTAGCTGAAGAATACCATAAACGAGAACTTTGGATGAATATCTCTTTAAACTCAAAGTAATTTGCAAATGAGTGTATCTAAGCAAATCACGAAACTCTAACATGTACATAATCGAAGTGCCTTTTAACCTTTATAATGCGGCAGTGCTATCTATGAGCATATGTTTTGGTTACATGAAGTGATAAAACCTCAAAAGTATGAGAACCTTGAGGGAGACATTTTCTAAGTTTCTCGATGGCGGTATTTTGTCACACTTGAGTGCATTCAGTAAGGTTCCCTGAAAGGAATATTTGTCAGTATGTGCTTTCTGTGAAGCGATTTCGAATGATACTACTTGACTACAAGATATCTGTACTGAGGTTTGATTGCAAAAGATAAGTCTCATTTTATTCAGCCATTAAAACTCGGAACTAAATCTCCATCTATTTGGACTGGATTTCTACGATGAATTTACGCAGAACCACGCGTTTATGCGTATGATTTGTAGATATAAGTGACCAAATCACTTTCATGGCCTAAACGGTAATGGACCAGGACTGCACTGACTTCTTGGATGGTGCAGTTTGTGTAGTGCCAATAACCAGCCGCATACTCAAACAAGCCATACATTGAGAAAAAACTTTATAACATGGTTTCTTGGGTTCTCAGCCCATAAGCATAGGCAAATTAATTTCTCGATTTGCAACAAATCTTGCACCATGAGTCACTACGCTTTGCTGATCGTGTGGTCATCCCAATGTAAAATGAAAGGAGTCAGATCCCTATAGTGACTCTTGCTGAAAACCAACCTGAAGAGTCAACCAGCCGGTGGTTTCTGTGTCCACTTTATTTTCCGTCCGCGGTCGTGCATAAATGCTGATATCGTACCCCCGGGTGAGAAGAGATCCTTCTTTCAAATGAGTCTGAATGATCACATTGTTACCATCCAAGGTTGACATTAGAACCCAGAGATTAATCCGTCACGTTGTATGCCTCCTTCAACTCTTCTGATACTATAAGGCGCCATTCTTTAGAAAGTCCATTAGGCACATTACTTTCATCGCGAAGCAGTCTCACTGTTGACGCACCAGTCACCACCCCTGAATTGAAACATCTTGACGATACACCCACAGAGGCTTCACTTGTATCATATTCCAATCGACTCTCGCAAACACTCACACATGTAACAGTGCAGAAACGGAATAAATTGGAAGCGAGGTAGGAGTGATATCGGATACACGTATCCATCGCCTCGTCGGACGTAGTTTACTGGGTCGAACCCGTCGCATTTTCCAAGTCGTGTATTGACTTATCTGTTGTTGCACCACGCGTCGATCCATGTCAGTGTGTAGCCAGTTGAGTGTTTCAACACGTGTCGCGAGTAACCATTTGTTGAATTTCCAACATCTTAGTGGAACAGATGTCTCACTGTGGGCTCCCAATGTGCATCCGGTATGGTGTGGAATTACAGTAGACTGCACTCGTTGCGCACATGGTCTATCCTTAGATAAGTAGATGATTTAGATCTAGAGTGGTGGGGAGAGATATGGTGAGGTCATTTGGGTTGGCGGTTGAACAGGCATACAGTCACCGGAGTATTCTGATTCATGATTGTCCCGTGTTTATTGGTCACTCAGTCTACTTCGATTTACTCACTCGGTCACGCATGTAGCTTGACCCTGGTTAAACCCATAGTTCGCAGCAATGAGGTAATCACGCGGTGCTACCTTCGGTGGTGATCCAAGTCTCTTATTTTGCTGACAGTATGATCCACTGATTTAATTTGTTTTGTTTGCAAGCACTATACATTTAATATTGACACGCGACATAACAGGTAATCAGACGGCTAGAACATTCGGAATCGTTCACACACCAATCCACACGTTTGGGTTATTCCGGATCAGGCTTGTGCTGTGTTCCTTAGCGGCTGGACTGGTCAACTTGCACTTCTAATCCAAACATAAATGCACTCTGTATATACAAAAGTTCTTTTACGGGAGAACCATTTTAGCTCATAATTTGATAGGACAACGGGAATGTCATGTGAACACAGCACGTGTTTTTCTCGTTTCCCTCAGGAAGCTGATACAAACAAACCAGCGGAAAAACACCACGGAATAGTCCTTCAGTTTTGTCCAGTTTTTCACGTATTCAGGCGAACTTTCTAAAGCAAAATTTTGGTACATTTTGTGTCTGGTTCTTACTGGAACTCAGGGATGGTCCGTCCCAAACCTAGCAACGAAGTATGATACCCTTACCTGTCAACACAGTTGCGTTAATAAATTCCGTCTTTCCGGATGGGGACCACAGGGTGAGACAAAGTAGTGGTGATGGACCCTAACTAATATGGCTGTGTCACACAGCCATTGGAGGACTTACATCAAAGCTGTCACCTTCAGAGTGCAGCCCTCAACACATCGAACAAACATGGAGAAGCAAGTTTTCTTTTCAAACGGTTCCGTCGCACATTTTGGTCCAGTTGATCAAGCCCTTGATTAGCAATTCATGAGATACTTATGATGACCTTATCAGGTAACCTTTATCGCCATTTTAGACAGTGTCCTCCGTTTACAGAAGCTGTTATCTCCTAGGTACAGTTTAGTTACACTAAAGAAAACTTATCGTAGCTGATAGAAACGCGGATACATACTCTACAGTGCTCGTCTTACACAGGCGCACATGAAATCTAAATGAGGTTCTTAATTTCAATGTGTAACTGTCCGGCATGTAAGGTGGTTACATTTCCAGTGACTTTACGTTTTGTTCATATGTATGTCAATCAACACACTTCTCAACAGCGCCACCCAGGTAGTTTTCACTTGGCTTGATGAGCACACCGTTGCAAACTTACTACTCCGAAACATTTGGCCATAATGGCCATCGTTCTCAAGCAAAATCAAATTTCAGAAGACTTTTGTTTCAAATTCTTTTCTACTGATTTTTTTTCCAAATCAGAAGAAGTGACTTCTTGCGTGTGATTTTCACTTTAGTTCGTTGATAGTAACTGAGACAAATAAGGCGACCAGCTTATTTCCATCGTAAATAAAATTGTATGAAGTCCAAAATCGGGCGTTTCCCTCAGTGAAAGCATTGTAACCGATCTCTTTAAAGCGTTTCATGTTTCCGCCAAAACTTTCATCAATAAGCTGGTTTTATCTCGTCGTTTCCTGATACCATTTTTCCAATGGAGCCATCGTGTCATTCAGCAGGCTCATATTCATTTAAATACTGTCTGCTGTGACTAACTGTGGTGATAAATCCCTAATTGGATAGTATATTTCGAAAGCTCTGCATGCATACTCGAATTCAAAATGCATACCTGATGGCTGATAAACGTTCATTGCCGACTGGTATGAAATCATATGTTGATTCCGTTCTGATAAGTGTGTACATCGCATGTCCACATGTAATTACACACTCACAATTCCGGTACATATATCTGTGATACTCCATTGTACTTTGCTGTTGCAGCTGTCACTTCAATTAATATGGCCGCCCTGTTGAGCTCCAGTAAACATTGGGGCATCGAAACACGTCGAAACACTCATGTGGAAATGCTAGCTAAATCGAATGGAATAAAATAGTCAAAAGTTTGAAATGTCAGAACATAGTCCTCTCCAACTAAAACTACTCATCGTTTCTCTGGTTTGGGTGTTTACCGATGATAGAGCTATAAAACTAATTGAGGGGTGAACAATTTGCAAAGCTAATTCGCTGGCCGTGACAAAGGGCTTTTCATTGCATATTCGGCGATTCGGTCACATATTCAGACGATGCATGTGGAGAAAGAACACTTCGCTATTTTTCCACGTAAATGAACTCTTCCTCATAGAGAACGTGCTCTCACACATTCCGTTTTCCCCGTCCGTATATATGGGACAACATTAAGGAGTGAAAGCCCGAATAGACAGGACACCATGCTTTGGGACAAGAAGATAGTCTGCATGACAGTTGTTTAACACGTCTCAGCGCCCTACCTGACATAAAACCAGATTAATGACAAGCAACGAGTGTCCTTATCTCAGAACGGTACTGATGTTCTCGAGCAAGTATACATCTCTACTCACCGCTTGAGGGCCACATGGCCTTAGTTTTGAGGCATGTTTAACTCCACAAGGGAACAAGCCCCAAGGCCCAAAACTTAAGGTCTACGAAAAACTGGTGGGAGATTCCGGTATATGCTTCATATATTAGTGCATTTTAATCATTTGATGATCCCCACAATATAGACTATGGGAAATAACAAGCAGAGGGTTAAGTCAAGTCAGATCAGAGTCAAAACCATCTCATCCACGCCTCAATGCTTTGCCTCACCGATAAGATCCCTAATTCACAATTCGTTCGCTGTCTGTGCATGAGTGGTCAGTTGTGCGTGAAGGGCCCGGGGTCCACCGGCCCGATACATTCATCAATTAGCAACAAAGAAATATAGATGGGAATGTTGTCCTATAAGAGGAGTTAAGTTACACTGAAAATCTGACAAGCACTTTGCCGCTGTTCCTTTTTTATTGGCAATCATCAACCGTGCGCACGTTATGAAGCTTCTAGGAGATTGGGACCCACTAGTAGTTAAAGTCTAAGTCATTCAGCCACTAGCAGCGAATCAGCAGAGTGTTTAAATCGTACTCAAGACAAAATAGCTTAAATATAATGGCGGGGTCACTGGTGTTTCCAAAATGTATAATCCAGGTTGTTTCTGGATTTTTAGAGACCCTAGGCTTGTTAAAAACAGAATATCTGCACTGTGCACTATGCAAAAGTCAAAGTCTTCCTTGTCTCTAAAAGCGATTAAAGTTTTCCTTACCTTGGATATACGAAAAGTCTTCTGTAAGGAAACATAAAATCGTGGCAGACATTAGGGTCTTACGATGTCTGATACGCCCTCCACGAGTAAAAAGATCGGAAATACTTCAGTCTCCTACTTTAGGTAGATACCCCTTCATGATTACTGTTCAGGGTGATTTTCGGAAATTACAAAACCCAATTTTAAAACATGTGTCATATACATCTTTTTTACGGACAACTAATGGTGCGAGATGATTCAGTAACTTTCAATGAATACTTCGGAATGAAGACAGTCTGTGCTGAAAAGCCGAGAAACACTGTCCGCCTGTTTCATCCTTTTTGGGAATCATAAACAATGCGCAGCTCACGAAACTCAGAGTTTCGAACCCGTGACTTTCCAGCCAGTGTTTGAACAAGTAATCATTTGGCCATGAGCGGATGATCAGCAGTGTGATTAGCTCTCGCTTGGATAACATAGCGCCACTCATCCTTCAATCGTGGAAGCCAAATCAAGTGGTCACGTATTGACTGGCTGTCCGAGTGCAAACTTCCAACTCACATCTTCGTCTGAGCGACTGAGAGATGGATGTTAATGTTGGAAGATTAAGTGATTTTCAGCAGAGATTTAGTCCTGTCAATGAAGCCAACTACCCTGAAAAGCCAAGAATCACTGTACGCCTGTATCAATCATCTCACGGAACTCAGGATTGTCTTCGCTGTATTCTAAAAAAGCCGCCTACCTATAGGGTTTTCTTCACTTTTATCGGTGCATTCGGACGTTTTGTAAGTTCTTGCTTTTATGTTGACCTTGAAAAGGCCATTTGTTTATTTGTGTTAAGTGCACCCTCTTAAACCACAGCAGTCTGAACAGCTTTGTGTGGTCTCGCTCTCAGAGCTAGGTGAAAAAAACGACATACAAAGTTCACAGCAATGGCTTTGGATTTTGAAAGTCGTGTCTGTTGCCGTTCCTTTCAAGTTCGTGAACAATGGTTTAATGAATGCACAGTCACTTTCCCACTCGTCAGTAAAAGCTTCTTCTTAAAAATAGGTTGCTCGGTCATGCTGTCTGAATTTGTTTACCCAAACAGCAGTGGGATGTGAAAACATTTGCTTAATCAGTGCCCTCGCTGATGATCCTGATACGATCTCATCTGAAGAGATCGGAGTCTATCACTCTAGAATGGGGATCAGTCGCACAATCAATTAAACATCAACGCGTGCACTGGAAGTTCAGGATACAAAGAGTAAGTTTTGTACTGACAAATGCAATAAGGTATTACTTACGCAGACTTGATCAACCGGAACTTGATGAATGAAGTCATACACATGTATTTAATGGCACCGATTGCTACACAAACAAATTCTGTTCGGGTCAGTTTGCCACTCTTCCTGTTTCTCCAATATTATAGTCCAATAGCCACGTAGCTGACTTGGCGAGGAAAATCGTCAATTCTTAACTAATAATAAGCGAATCGATGGCAACTCGAATGAGCCCGAGTGAAGGGATAGCCATTTGTTCATCGCGCACCTGTGAATGTGTGGCTAATGTGGTATTCACAATTTGCTATCATTTTGCCAGGGTCTGATCATGTATATAATCTTTAGCACGCCCAGTATGGGCGCGAATTTGCAACCGGACCTTCCAATAAAAAGTTTTACCAAACGACATGCGTTCGCACGGCTTACCTGAGTTCGACATGGATGCACACACCCTCACGTTGCCGTAGTCCTTAGGAACGTAAAAGATTGTTTCAAGACTTTCCTTGCATGTAACGATTTTCTTCACAATCTTACGAATGTCGGACTGCGAGTAATCTTCTAGCGTGCGTCCAAAAGTATCTGCGAAAAGGGCTTAAGTTCTTCACAATCGATTACCGTTCAGTTATCCACATTCCCCATACAGTGGTTTCGCCGTCACTTTTAACTCCCCATTACAAGAGTTTACAGTGTGGTTGTCAGCGTTGATGTTTACATGAAGGCTGGTTTCTGCATCTCAGAAAGAAGCGCACCTTCGATGTAAGTAGCATGGGAAGATTTTCTAAAATTGACAGAAAACCCACAACCGGCTTTGTCCTCCTTAGAGCATATCAAATGGTCGCTAGAAACTGACACAGGCATTCCCTGAGTTGAAAAGTAATTTGAACAAATATCATCACAAATAATTTTTGAAGCGTCCTGTGTACTGCACAGTATACGAAGAAAACCAGTGCGCTCCTCACCACGAAAGATCCATTGAATCGTCGGTTCCAGCGATTTCAAAATGTATATGGGTCCAAATCTAATCTTTATTTCAAAATCGTCATTTTTACACCAATTCGCATGTGTATAGGAGCCTGAAAGTCAAGTTAAGATACTTCGAGTTTTCTACATAACTGGAAAGCTCCACTTTCCTAGAAATGTCCATCAAGTTGTTTGAAGTTCTCGACATAAACAAGCATTCCTTTCCATTTGGAGCGAGCTTAATACAGCTTATATGTGCCAGCGTCTGGGAAAAGGACCAAAGACGACAGATTTATCATGTTGGATAGAATGTAAGTCGAATACGGAAGATTCGATTTCTTGCTGTAAGTAGTCAAGGAGTCAACAAACATTCTGCTGGTTATGTTTCTGTGCAGTATTATTTTTCCGTACATCGAGTTTGTTTACCATTTCGTTTTAGAAAATCATTTGACTGCATACGCCTTCCAACTGTTTGAGTAAGGCTTGTTAAACAATCATTGGATTTGGAGAAAATTTCTACACAGACGGCTGTTCGACCGGTTCTGAATAGCTTCCAGATAAATGTTCAAGTTGTGCTCAAAGCTGCTGCACTATGTGCCTAAAAGCAAAGGAGATCAATGAGGTTCCTCTGCTTTTGTGGATATGTATTCCATAGCATCAAGCCCTTTGCTTCCCACAACCTCCTCAAGGTGTTTTCCAAATGAATAATACACATGTATTTAATCAATTATGCCGGTTTGGTAAATCTATTAGAGGGGATTTCGCTGTGTAATAGAGCTCACAAAGACGAAAAACCAATAACAAAACTAACCTCTGAAATGCTGAAGTGAAAAGACTGTTTAGTATCTGTCGCTATACAAACAAAGTAACCTGTATAGACGATTACCTACACAACGCATTTGAGAAGCTGATCACTATCTTACAAATCAAGGTCAATTCATGCATCCGTCACACCTTTTGCCTCCTCCTGGTTATTCTGATACCATAAGACCCTCGTAAATAGCGCCATTCTTTAAAAAAGTCCATTAGGCACATTACTTTCATCGCGAAGCAGTCTCACTGTTGACGCACCAGTCACCACCCCTGAATTGAAACATCTTGACGATACACCTACAGAGGCTTCACTTGTATCATATTCCAATCGACTCTCGCAAACACTCATACATGTAACAGTGCAGAAACGGAATAAATTGGAAGCGAGGTCAGAGTGATATCGGACACACGTATCCATCGCCTCGTCGGACGTAGTTTACTGGGTCGAACTCGTCGCATTTTCCAAATCGTGTATTGAATTATCTGTTGTTGCACCACGCGTCGATCCATGTCAGTGTGTAGCCAGTTGAATGTTTCAACACGTGTCGCGAGTAACCATTTGTTGAATTTCCAACATCTTAGTGGAACAGATGTCTCACTGTGGGCTCCCAATGTGCATCCGGTATGGTGTGGAATTACAGTAGACTGCACTCGTTGCGCACGTGGCCTATCCTTAGATAAGTAGATGATTTAGATCTAGAGTGGTGGGGAGAGATATAGTGAGTTCAGTGGATTTTGGGGGTGAATAGACATGAAAACAATAGACTATCTTGCTTTACAATGACACTGTGTTAAATTCTGAATACATTATTTGATGGAATAGTCCTATCGTCATTTGCTTAGGAAACGGCAGACGAAATTCCGCCTAAACTCTTATTTTATTTGGGCAACCGCGCCCATTATCCACGCAGGATTTTTACCCTTTTCTATGAACTTATTTCTGACTAACTTCTGAATTCCCTCAGAAGGTATTGAGCCACGGCGAAACAGCAACCTGAAGTGCTGGAGTAAAGACAATTTCTATTAGACATCATGAATCTAAGTGAACATACCTGTATTTGCGACTGTGGACTAGGTGGTAGTTTTGTAACACGACAACTCAGTGTACCACATTCCTAAGTCTATTGTCGTGTCAGCTATCCTTGTGGAACTCACGAATGGACATATCATGATGACAAACTCGGATATTGGCTTCCTCTACTCAATTCCGCTGTCCTAGTGCTCTTCGTAATAACTCCAACTCTGTTAGAAGTGTCAAGTTAGATGATTCAAGCAGTCTTTCAATGAGGCTTGCCCTTTGAGAGATAACAGACTCTTCTAACGCTATATAAACGTACGCAGGTGAGAAGGAAGTGTATACCCAACCGCGCACTGATGATATTCCCTCGTTTTGGTGTCGGAAATCCTGCAAGTTAACTTCTAAGCTCGGTGAATAACAACAACCACCTAGGCAAAAACCAACAAATTGATTCATTCAACCACGAGGCGCAACAGCTTACGTACCATTTTGGCGACTTACGTGAAACCCAACGTATGTTGACCCTCAAAAATTCAGCTAGATTACTACCGCTCTCCCTGTTTTATTGCATACTAAGTTCGGGCGGTTCATAGAAAAGTTCAGTTTCAGGTTTTTGTAAGAGTTCTGAAGTTTGCGCTTGCATCACTCAGGCTGAAGCCGACAAAACGTCCGCTTCATTCCTCTCCAAAAGCAGAGCTTGATAAGAGATATCAGGCCATTACAGCTAATGTAGCTAAAAACCAATTTGGACGTAGTTGTGCGGTCAGGAACGAGCATCTATGAAACCTTAAGTTGTAGGTAACACATTGATGCTAACATAGTATTATCACTCGTTAGTATGCGCAAACATGCGGATATAATGTCTAGAACCGTTGGTGCAACAATTCAAACATCTCAGTTCATCTGCCAAGGTTTTGGGTGGTTCGAGATTGACTACCGGTTTCATTCTTGACAATCGTTTTATTTGTCCTCTAGTGCAAAGCACGTAATGTTGACATGGAACGCTGAAGACACCGATTATTGCGGCACATAACCGAGTTTGTTATCTGGAGTTTCTGGAGGGTTTTGATCGTTTTGGAAGTCAAACATCAACAAAATTATCGTGTCAGGACTCATAATTTCCAATACAAGAGTGGATAGTTTTTTTTAGGAGTTTCTAACAGCCAGTCTTTCAATTTTTACGCCCAAAAAGTTCATTTTCTTTTGGGAAGTTATAGAAATAAAGTAAGGGCAAAGTTAATGCCTTATCCACATTTATGAAGAGTTTGCCGACGCAACCAGTATCGACTCCAAGAGCATTCAGATAATTCACAATAGCCAACACAACCGAATAGATCTAAATGTCTCATAGATATGCCTTAGGCAAGTGTCTGTTCGTTGCCTAAAAAAACGTCTGTTTTACAGCAAGATTGCCTTACCTTCCGGAATTTTCTGCTCTTGGTCTTGAAAGCGACAGTAGGCAAACCATGGGTAAAAACTGGTCCATATATATATTTGACTTGGTCTTCTATCATATCTGACACTGTGATCGTTTTAATCCGCCAACCAAAAAATAGCTATGCTCTGTCCTTTATGTTTACGAATTCCCAGTGGCTTAGTCTTGTGTGTGAATTGCTAAATGAGTTTGTGAACTCACTATTTCTCTTGGATTACGCCAAGAGTAATATTATTGAGGTTTCAGCACATTATGACGTTTGGTGGATTCTTGTACGGCTGCCGTAGCCCGAAAATTCCTCAACCCTACCCATCTGGTCACAGGTTTCGTGCTTCTCAGCATGTGTAAACTCAGCTGTGTGGCATTTACACGAAAGTCATCTGAAAAAAGTCGTACATTGATTCCATAAAAATTGGTTTGTATTTCGGGTGGGTAGAAACCGCGTTCCCGTCACTTCTCTCAAGTTCTCAAACTCTGTTAGATGGAAACCGAAATTTCTTTATTGTTTTTATTTAAACGTTTACATATCATCCCTTGAAGTTGAAAAGGCTTCTCAAGCTGTGCAAAAACTTCTCTTGATTTACATAGCAGAGTTGTGGAAGCCACTGCTTCATCAGGGAGGGTGAGAGTCTGCCTGAATCACCGCACTGTAAATAAGCATTGACAACACGAAAGATAAAACACACCCGAGTGTAGAGTAAAAACGTGGCACAGAACGCAAATGAAAATGCCGCGGGCTACGTGTTCTCTCAAAAAAAACGAAATCGGTGAACCGATTATCTTCTAAGGACAACATCCTCGGGAACCACAGAAACCCTCATTGGGGGTTAGAATTTTTTACCAAGAAAAGGTCTTGGAACAAAATCTTCGTTTCCATCTTCTTTCCCCAACCATTCTGAATTCAGATGACCCTTTTAACCGTCCTGCATGGACGAGAAAGTTGACTGCATGTAAACATTCGAACATAGTGACTAATAGAGGAGGAAAATGTAAAGCGCGTAGAATCAAAGAATCGCAGTGTTAGCGACCGATTATATTGCACTAAAAGAGAAGACTCTGGGTTATCATCAAAGGAAAGGTTATCGTAAAGCACATCTATCAGTCGATGGTGATGGAATTCGACCAGTTGATTGTTCAGAGGCCCTATTTAACAACGTAAATGGAGGTACCCTCAAGCCCTGGTGCCATGAAGTTTGTCCGTTCCTTCCAAACAAAACTCATCATAGCTCCAGAAGAAGCGATAGTTACAGTGCGACGGAAGACAATGGGCAGAATTATTTTGTGGACGGAGATGGATGTTTTTTGTGCATAACAGCTCTCTGAGTTGATCTGCAAGGTATGCTGAGTTGAAGGCTCTTTGATTTGGAGAGCGTCGCTTTTGAACGGACGAAATGACGGACACACTGGGGTCAGAGCATGAGAGCAATTCTGTCTGGTTGCAGATTAAAACCACCAGGCAGATAAGTGACCAACCTCAGTCGGCATCGGCTACTAGACATGTCCTCATAACTATTCATCTCATTCATATCAGCTCAACGTATCGCAATGTAAGGTTATGTAAAGGGTCATTATTAAAACATTTTGTTGAGGCTCGATTGCTTACAGGCGGCAGGATACCACTTTGCGCGCATAGGCTTTTGGCAGCCGCAGCACACACACCCTGGTTTGTGTGAACTCAATATTTTGCCTCACTTATACGGAGAGTATTCGACCCTTATCGAAAGAGGTTTAGGAAGATATTCCAGCTTCAGTAATGCTTAAAGGCGCTTATTTCCTGAGCATCTGGTTCAAAGTGGCTACGAAGTTGACTTGCCGAACGCATTTATTCCATTTTACTTATTGTGCCAAACGACAAAGTAAACGGATTCTATGAACGACAGAAGCCATTGAAGCCAGAGTTTTAAAACCTGATTAGTGCAAGGAGTTCAATCATCTTTATTGTCATAGCCTTTAAGTCTGGTGTCTAATGAGGGCATCTACGTGACCGTCCGTGCGTTGAAGTTTTTTTACCTTTATAGTGCGTTTAGAAGCTGATGTTTCTGTCGTGAATCCGGTCCGGTCCAACTGAACATGCGTTTTTGTTACCATACCAGCAGCAGCTGGGCTTCCATGACCGACCCGAATGCCTTTAGGTTTCTTTCGAATGCCTACTTATCTAACGTGAGGTGTCAAGTGATTCGTTTGCACATTTTGCGCATTTTGGATTATTTGACGTATTTCCCTTGCTTTGTTCAACGTGATCTGGGATAATTACAGAACTTTATGGGCTATGTGCCCTCTGGTTTCTGATAATGGATATAACCTTACCTCTGATTCCCACAATATTTCAAAATTTCGAGGTATTTTTCACTTTCTATGCCGTTCGGCACATCCGTTTATCATCCCACTGGCCGTGATAGAGTAGAACATTTTACAAATGTACGTAAACTGACTACGTTAAAAGGCAGACTAGGGGGAATGACGGAAAAAAAAGCCTACGGTCGCTCCTCTCTTCATACTGTGTCACGCTGACGATCAACGCGAAAAATGTTCTCTTCCAGTTATCTGGTCAATTTCGACGCTGAATATTATCTCTTGTGGACTCCAAACAGATAATTGCCTACTAGGTAGTTTAGTTCGTTTTTGGCACAAATGTCAAATATCACGTTCCTTCTGCCGCTACAAAAATTCTGGCCTGTTAATGTCTTCGCCCGTAATTACAGGCTTATTAAACTAGGCCAAATATTTCCGCTTAGCGGCTATTAGGTTCGATTATAAAACAGACACAAATCTACAAGAATATCACTCCAGAGAATTGGAGCAAAAATACCAAAAACCGAAAAATTCATGGCTAGATTTTAAAACCACTTCAATGTACTGCCAGGTCCAGAGAGACCCTGATTATATATCTTGACTACCTCGTCTGTGAACTTCCACAAAATTTCGTCAGACTTCTTCTGGATGCCTCCATTTTCCACCAGTACCTATTTAGAGCAACCATCAAATCGATTTATCGATCACAAATAGTCGCACGTCTGTAAATTTAGTCGTTTATCGTACCCCACGTCCCCTCAATGGGGTAGGGATCAAGATAGTAACTTGATCAGTTGAAATATCTCACAGTGTCGAACAAGCTTGAAATGAAAGCCACTTCTTAAGCTCGGATATCAGCTCTGCAGAAGCCTCAATGGCGTCTAGTAAACGTACCCGAGTTACCAATTTCTGACGCATTTCCAATGGCCGTTTTCACAAAAAATGCACGTAATGTTGATTGATGTTTCATTATAATGGTGCTTTTCCGAAGGTGACTCGCTAACTCTGGCTTCCAATCCGATTCGGCGTTTGTCAGCCTAACAAAAATGACCATCAATAGTAGCTACAAACAGGTGTAATTCAAAATCGAGCGTTTTCCTTGCGAACGAGAATTGAGAAGTATCGGTTAATTTTGACCTAACAACATTTACAGGTGCACGATTTTCATCTTTTTACTCAGTGATACCATTTTCCCAGTAGAATCATCGCTTCAATCAACAGACCAAAATTGTTTCCAGTCTAGTGAATTTCAGCTTTTTAGGATGACAAGTGTTCATGCGATAATGTTCCGGCTTTGGAGATTCATTAATTTCAAAAAATGTTCACGCGCACCCCAACTCCGGAATAATGAAATGATAGCTGATAAATGTTTACCGATGATTGACAGGACAAACCACGCTGATCCTGGTCTGATAAATGTTTTTCATCGCTCAGTCGGATTTACTTGCATGTTCAGTGATTACATACACATTTCGACATGTTTTTACACTTCGCGCATGATACTGTCAGTTTATCAAATAAATTTGATATGTCATTCACGAAGAAACCCTTTAGGATGGCAACACGGCGGGACACAGGTGTGAACTGTACCTTGATTAAAGCAATTAAAATCTTCAGTGTATCAAAACGTCAAAAAATAGTAAGCTTACTGCTAGAAGTTATAGGAGTTTCGTATGTTTCCTCATCTTCCAGGCTAAGGGGCCTACTGAGGTTCTTTCAGCTAAACTGCGTGGAGAGGAATAGATTGGCGTGTCACGGTTGTTGTCGTCGCTTGCGAATAACCATTATAATAATACATGAGTCGTTTAACCGTATACTCAAATGTTGGTGTTGCATTCAGGCAGTCTTCCTAATGCCAGGGCAAAATTTCCACATTCTGCGCTCTAACCCGTAATTCGTCAGAAGGGAAACCTTAAAGGAAGTGCAATCCGGCATTTTTAACACAATCATAGTTGTGTGTTGCGTGGAATCGTTTGCAGACAAAACGCTGTACATGAAGATTTGTGATAATGATGAAGTTTTTGTTCGGTACAAGCAACGAACCGAAATTTTCGCGGCGTTTGAGCCGAAATCAGGTTTAGTACTCGCCATGGTCAATGCAAAGGCAGACGCTGGCCTACTAGTAGAGCCTTTCATCAATTTATACCTAACCGATGTAGGGTCTAACCTCTAACGTCGATTTCAGTGGGTCAATCTGATGTATAGAAATGTTTTATCCGAATTATGGTTTTATAACGTGTCAGTTGCAATGCATCGGGCTAACTCCTCTACGTAATGACAGAAGCCACTACGGTATGCAGAAAGACCTGATGAATTTTCTTTCACTAGGTATGAAAATGAGGTAATACGCTTCGTTATCTTGTTCTTTTTCGTTACCAGCCTTGACCTGTCGTCTGTTCTCGACTTCTTACTATGTTTGCTTCCATTTTTTAAATAGGGCTCCACCACAAAGGATGCTAGGGATAAGTTCCGTAGTCTTAATTCAGAGAGAGACTGATGAAGGGATTTCCTGCTTCATTGGTCTGCTTTGAGAGAGAATTTGTTGCTTACGGGCGCTTCAGAAGTCAGAGTATACGAATCTTCTTGCAGGAGGCTGTTCCGCCTGCCAGTGGTCAGATAAGGTGGCAATACGAGTATTTTGGCTAAGTAGAAACCACAGAAGGCCTTACATTCTTAACAGCGTTCTTTCAAACTATATAACCAATGGAGGTAGATATCACTAGAAATGACAAGCCTCGGTTAACTTGAGATTTAGCTTCAAAACGAGAGCAACCCCTTCTAAACCATCCTCGTAGAAAGGAATAGTCACCCGGAGGCATCCAAAATCAAGCAGCGCCATCATGATAGTGCTTTTTAGCAGTAATTATTTGCGTTAGTCATGATTTGAATGGTTACGAAAGTCGTAACTTTGGGTCACCATATGTAACTGTTCCACTCCAGCGAATGTTCGATAAGGGTTCTTTGGACCGACAAAGAAGCTTTTGCCTTTGCGTCTTGATAAAGCGTAAACCAAGAGAGGTAGTTAAACTATGCTTGAATTGGATGAAGCCTTTCAAACTCTTAAAACTGTTAAAATATAAATAGGCACAATAGTTGGTATTCGTCATAATAGTTGAATGATTTGCGTCAATCTCCCCTATTAAGCTTCTGGGTCGGTCGCATTGAAGGAAGCAGTTTGTTCCGCCGTTCTTTATAATTTACTCTTCCATTCTAATATCATGCAAACCTGTCCACCCAAGAGAATGACGCCAAAGAGAATTGCTCCCAAGGTAATATGAAAATTTTACATCAAGAGAGTTGCTTTCATGATGAGAGATAAAATGTCATCAACAGAGTTCCACCTAGAAAATACATGGCCAGCCTGGCCCGGTGAAAGAATATTTACATATCGTACGTCAACTTCTGATGTAAAAAAAACGAGTTTTGATCACTCAGGGTGCTGTAAAATGGATTTACAATTGGTGTTGTCATACAAGCTAGTTACTGCTGTTTAAATGCTAATTTGTTTGTCGAAGAAACCTGCTCAGTTCCAATTTTGTTTGTATATTTATAAAAAGTCTTATTATTCCTCCAGGCGGAATCTTATTCCCAGTGCTCTTAAAGTGAAAAGCACAACAATAAGTGTACATTCGCATTTCTGAATAATTTCTCGCCATCAACAACACCTTGATCTGTGTCTAGTGTTTGGGGATAACAGTTCTTCAGGATGGAATTTCATGCCTCATGTTACATGAACACCGTTTTCTTGATTATATATACAACACATCTAGCCATCAAACCAAAATAAAGCGGAATATTTTATCACGTAAACATACAAATATTGAGATGTGACATTTAAAACTGAGGTTGTTAGGCTGTTGATTGCACCAGTACAACATTTTAGAAATTCAAGGAAGCCGTTCTGACGCCTACAGTAATATATAAGGAGAGAGGGACTCAATCTCTGGGCTGAGTGGAGTGAAAGTAAAATTTGGAGGGAATACTGAATCTCCAAAAGAGACTCACATTTCTCCTGGGTGGAAAACATTCACACTGAATTCGCTGCCGAAATCAGGACGAAAACTTCAACAGCCTTGTTTGGTTTTCTGTCTACTGTGTCTACCTACTGTGGGCCCGATATCACAAGCTATGCAGTGTACAATGCGCAGCAGGTGAAATTACTACAGCCAAGCGTACGTGACATAAAAACTGCTCAATTTTAGCACTACGCTTAAGCACACAAGAATACCTTTTTGGTATGGATACATCAAATGAAGCTCTTGGAATAGGCAGAAAGATTATTATTTGTAGAACCGGAAGGCCAAACTCCAAACGACAAGTCAGAGGCGGCTCTTTAGCAAATAAGAATGGGCAAAGCCTGTCAAGTAACAACGTGAAGTATATTAACAAATAAAAACTAAGAAACCTGGTGAACGATGTAGAAGACAGCCAAGTGAATTAATTAATATAATAAAAGTGGTTGACCTCCAGAAATGCAATCCAATGTTTGTATGCTGGAAAACTAGCAAGAACGCTAGTGCAATAATGCCCCAATAGCATGCAGGATGACACAGAGCACAAAACATGAGAGCGGCGTTACCGACAGCTGCAGTTCGGGCGAGACTTTCGGAGTCACTGTCAGGCACAACAATAACTGCAGAAGGCTACTAATGTTCTACAATTTCCCAGACGCCCATTTATCTGAGTCAGCCATCGGACGAAGATACCATTATCAGGCCGGTTTCTGAGCCGCGAGAAAATGATGACGTTAAGACAACAGTTTATTGTTGGCTTCTGGACGAAAATGGTACATCCAGCTCGACTATTGTTCTTTTTGATTCAGAGTGCTCTCTAAAGCTTTACTAAGCGTAGGAAAGATGTCGGTGCTCCAGACTTGAGCTAAGAGGACAGGCAAGGATTGAGGGAAGCAGTATCACAGCTACATAAACGAAACAACACCGTAGAAAAAGACAGACTACTGTGAATTTTTCGGGCGACACAGCAACGCCTCTTGCCCTGACGTTCACTGATTCCGCGGTCAAGTAGCCAGCACCAATAAGCAGTAGCGGCCAACACGACCCTTAATCAATGCCAATTACGAGCACTGTTAGGTAGTCATATTGCAAGCGTGGATAGCTGGTCACTAGCCACTAGCCACATGCACCCGCCATCAGGGAGGCGTGGTTAGCCAAGGGAGCACTAGGCGCGGAAATTGTAACAGAGGGTAAAGCAGTTTACGATGATCACCGCGCCAGCAATGGACAGAGTGTTGCCTCTAGGTACGATAGGGAAATACTCATGTAGGACACAATTAGAAAATACCAACAGAACATTGTAACCATTGAGGTACTAAAAATATCGGTGGGCCCTTGCACACAACCGGTAGTGTCACAAGCTGTCTGCTCTTATCGGTGTAAAACGCTGCAGCCTATTTGCAGCAACTAAGTAACTTTTGACCAACACGTATTAGGGGTCGTGAAATGAAAAACGAAAAAGATGGTATTTTCGGCTTGCTTCCAAAATACATTGCTGATATTCTTGCCACTTTATTTGACGAAAAAAATGCTGTCCCTTTATACCACACTGTTCGTACATCCATTTAACTTAGCCCATCGGTTTACTTCCTGATTGTTTTGAGGAGATATCCATGAGGATCCTTTGTGATGAACAACTACGAGAATAGTTCTACACACCACATTTTGGAAAATGTGGACAGCGGTAGGGAACTCTCACGTAAGTTTCAACTGCTACTGAGGCTTTTATTCACAAGTGCTGTAGCATTCTTTTGATAAGATATTCTCAGTTGTAATATTCTTCTGCACTTAACGAATACCATATTTTGGCAGCCATGTCAAGACTAGGAATGCCTCTGCAGAGCAATCCGGCAAGTAACAAAACACGGGAAATAAATACCGAAGAATTCAATGAAGGACCATATGTAATGCACATTGTAATCATACCCCGTGCTCGCCCTTCAGTGGGACCCTACTGAAGTCAAAAACCAAAATTCTCACCTGTAAAAAAGCGTTGAATTGGAGGCAGCTTTTCGCTCTGGACGGATGTTTTTATTGACATTTTTCCGTGCAAGCGCCCAGGGGTGGTTGTACTGAGTTTGGTAGTGAAGAATCCTTCGATAAGATACACAGAGCAGATGGTTGGACAGAGGGGTGACTCCAGAAACGTTCAACTAGCACCATCAATTACTAAGCACGCCTTGGCTCTCTTTTCAGTATCGGTGACAGTCCCAAAGTTTCAGCCAGCTAGTATACTAAGATGCCAGAACGCGCAAACGGGCCATTCGCGAACTGGCTTGCTGAGACCAGTAACTGTTCACGGGTTAGAAATAGATATATCGGTGGAAAGGATTTTGACCCTCGATATGCGGCTTGTTGTCTGACATCGTTTTTGACACATACTTAGTTCATGTTGTCAAGCGGGGTGCACAAATGCAATTCCAATAGAGCGGCTGTCCGTAATGAGTGCGAATGGAATTCTTCCAAAACGAGGACGTGAAAATGATTCCGTTGGGCAGGCTGAAGAAAGATTACCGAGTAAGCCGTCGTCTGGGACGTCACAACTCTTTAGGGGAGTGCAAATAACTCATACGATGCAACTGTGAATACATTCTGGTGAGAAACTGAAGAACAGCACGTCCTTAGCTGAAAGAGCCCGAGTAACCGTCGGGTCGTACGTAAGGTTACTTTTGTGGTAGGGGGTTACACCTCCACCTCTTGGCCACCGGTCACGTCTGAATAATGACAGACCTGGAAGGGACGGCTCACAGTCGTAGGCATCTGGTTTAGGCCATGCTTATGTCTTAGCCTTGAGATTCCACGGTGGCGGCTGAAGAGTTCAGCCAGCTGTCTGTAGAGTCCTCAGGCATCTGTTTACCAGCAACTGAGGGATCTTATTCTAAGGACTTTTGTCGGGACTGGTTTTAGGTTTGAGACTGGAAGTTTTTGCTTCTCTTTGCTCAGCAATGATTTCATCGGTGTATGGCTTCGACCCACTTGGGGGCACGTGAATGGTAAGTTTTTTGTGTGGCTAGAATCCTTCGTTGCTGTGACTGGGCTCAAGTAGTCGGTTGGTATACCACTTGTTGAGGACCTTGGCAACCATGTGTAGAGGCATCAGTTTGGCCGTGTGGAATCGCGGCCCGCAGCCTTGTGGCTGACACACTTTGGTAGACGGGTTCCATCGGTGGTGTGGATATCTCCATAAGAGGCAATCATGTAGGTAGCTTTCTGTTTTGTTTTGGTATCTTGACTCCGGACAATATAGGGCCTGATCCATTACCTGTGACTCTCTCGGTCCGGACGTCGGGTCAGATTCAGTGAACTGCGAATACGTGGAGGGGTCAGGCCGCTAGAAATACAGTTTCACTAGCCCGAAAGGAGTACACTGTTAAACTCAATAGTCCAGGCTTCTCAGCGTGTTTGAAGTTCAGTCACCTTGGTAGTCTATTCACTGCGAGCGCTCTGACTGAGACGTAAATAAGTTACTGCAGACTGGTCAAGTTACCTCATTCTCAGCCCTTTCAAGTGGTATGGCATGGTATAACAGACTCTGATACACTCAAAGTTATGACGGCGAGCAAATCATAATAATTTTACTACCTCCTTTGAGATTTAGCTGGTGTGGATACATTATTCGTCCTGCCTGCTAAATAATGCTGGAAAAACAGCCACTTTGAATTTGTATTTCAAGATTTCCAGATGTCGACTGTTCGGAATACCTGGCAAATATTTATGACCATAGTTTTCCTATAATATTTTACGCCCAATCATACCATGCATCACAACAACCAATACAACACTTTAACTTTTACGTTTTAATGTGTTGATGCAAATCCCTATTCGTGTACTTCCGCATGAAAGTGGGCATGTGCTCCGTTAGACTGGAGGTTCATTGCTTGGTTTTATTTCAATACAAACCAGAATGATTTGGGGTTCAAAAATCATACACTGGAAGAAAAAATGACGTCCCGAACCAACCAAACACACTCTTCACATTTTCATGCGCTTTCCAAAGGCGGACATAGTAGAAACATTTTGCGGACAAAACTTGTACGGTTGAGCTTAAAGTCAGAACGCTGGTCGTTATCTGGCGTACGCAATTTTCTCAAAAACTGTTGCGTGTAGCAGGAGAAGTTTTGCGTCAAAATATAGCATTTTTCTGTCCATATGCCTAAACCAAGAACACGATAATCTGCTTTACTTTTGTTGGATTTTTTTTATTTGATTTTTATTCGTAATTATTGATGGGCATTCAAATTTGAAGTGGCGCTGATGTGATAAAGCAAGGCGGCTGGTTCTTATCCGGTATGTGAAATCTTCTTCAAAACCGTTGACCGTAGAAGGAACATTTTTGCCCCAAAATGTTGTATTTCTGAATACCTGCCGAGGCCAAAAAGCAGTAGAATTTATATCACTTTTGTTAGAACTGTTCCAGTAAATTTTCCTCCGTAATTTTTGGCCCGCATTCAGTTTCAAAGTTGCTCTGGCGTGACTCAGTAACGTGTGTTTAACTTCAGAGATGTCTGTTGATGAATTGATGGCTGTTCGATTTTCACCTTTGCAGCCTGTGGGAAGGCGTAAATGATCTAATGAAGAATATCTACGTGGTATTTGTGCGCGCAGCGGACAAACAATATTAAAGTTCTCTTGTGCTATGAATGGCTGTCCTCCAAATACAACAGGTGACCTCCAGAAACTAAGCAACAGTTGAGGAATCAGAAGAAATCAGTAAGGTGGGCTCACTTCCCAATGACAGTCAAAACGAGGAGCATTGGTTGCCCATCCCGGTTTTGTCTAACAAGGCATGGAGATCATCCATCAGTCACGTCCTGCTATTTTATCCATAATCACAAAGCGGTAAGTTTTTGTGCGACTGAGGGCTAACGTATGAGGAGTTGGGTTTTTGAAGAGCTCTGCTGAACTATGAAACGTTGTCGTGCAAAATA
The DNA here is from genome assembly GCA_004794785.1 of Opisthorchis felineus. Taxonomy (NCBI): domain Eukaryota; kingdom Metazoa; phylum Platyhelminthes; class Trematoda; order Opisthorchiida; family Opisthorchiidae; genus Opisthorchis; species Opisthorchis felineus. Next base: position 637,323 of record SJOL01006438.1, read on the forward strand.
AGGCAGTTTGGGGCCAATGAATTTGGGGGGGAGGGGGGTCTTAACACTCAGGACATCTACATCTTCCGCCAGAATTATCAACCGACTCTGTTGAGTAGGTGACTGATAGTTTCGTTTCACTGTGACAGATGATGTTGTCAGTTTTGGCAACGCTTTGCGAGTCCGGAGAGGTACTTTGGTTGCAGTCGGGGAGGGCATGCTGATTGGCTTACGCGGGAATATGAAATCACACGTCGCACCATTCTGACCGATGTGAAACGTGATCTACCGAACGATCATGAATGTGTCTTCCCCCGTTTTGAGGTACATAAGTCCACGACCACCAAGGCTTAAATATCAGCGTATTTGACCTAACAAGGCGAGTTATGTCTACATTAACTAGCTTATATTTTCTGGTGCAAATCCCCAAGTGCTTCGAGATAGCTGACACCTGTGCTAGTAAATGCATGTGTCCATTCAACTAAGCGAAGTCTCTCTATTTTATTCACTTGCTCTCGGCATTCATGGACCATTCAGTTCCAAACAGTAAGCAACCTCATGAACGGATATTTTCTTAGTTTGTTTCCGCATCCACCAAAAATATTTGTCCGACTGTAAAATACCGTAGCAGGGACTACCCCTTACACCCGTTTCCAATGGTCTGCGGAAACAAAGTAACCGGGTGGCGGAGAAACTGCGGCAAGCAGACTAGTCATCATGGAAAGTTGAGCCGCATGTTGGTCGTGCACATGAACTACTTTCGTTTCGCTGTATGGTGTGAGCGACGTAAGTTGCATCACGCAATTCGTCTAAGCATCGTAGACGAGAGCTAGGTTAGTGTGACTGTACATCACGAGAACCGACGGCCTCGTTTATCAATTTAAACCAAAGGCTTGTGGTTTTCCTTGATTTATGATGAGATTCAAAGGTTGTAATTAGCAGCTCACGATGCGCATCTGTAACATCAAATTACGTGACAGCACGTGGCCCGGCTTTGGAAAGCCTATTATTTATTATCAGTACATATAATCTGAATGCTTCCAGGGCGACCCATGGGCATAGCTCACGTACAGTTTATGACAACATTTGCATCTTTTATTCATCTGTTGGAATACTGTGAGCGCAACTGATACTTTTGCGGCATTACTTATTTCCAGCCTAATGCGAATTATCAGAGATTCTTGAGTGTTTGTATCATGATGATGACCTTGAATAACGTTTCTTGACGTGTGGGGACACGGGCTTCCTCATCCGCCCACTTAGGTAAACGATTCCGGGCAAGAATTTATATACAAGTGAAATTTTATGAGAGGATTCAAGGTTATATCGACTTTCACAAATCATTATAGCTACATAACCACGTAAAACGTCTGGCTATTTTAGATGAATCACATTTTCTGACAAGCTGACCTACGAAAGTCGATTCATGGACAAGCCAAACACGAACATACGATTAGTCCAATTAAGCTCAGCCGCTCAACAAAGGTTTCCACGTCAGAAAAGATTTCCATCAACGCCATCCCTTGGTCGGTTGGTATAGCTGGATCGGGTTGTTCGTTGTGATCGGCGAGTCCGCGCTTCGAGTCCGGGATCCGTCACCCGACTTCTTTTCCACTCTCTCCCGTTAATGCATAAATGACTGGGTTTAGGCGGTTATTTTCTTTTTCCAGTTTTCACGCTCTCGTCCGTTCTTGCAAACACTATCGTAGTTAGCCTCAAGATATGTAGCACCAGAAATAACCTCAATGATGTTTCTTAGAAATTGTGCCGATTCTTAGGCACGTTTCTAAACAGAACAGTGATTCAGGGCATTAAAATGTGGTTAAATAAAGACGAAAGCAAGTGGAAGGACCGAATGCGGAAAGTTTTGGAATGTGGTTAAATCTATTTCTAGGCATCCAAAAACACAAGTATTGATTTTCTACTGACCTTATACTGAAGGAAGTGGTTGGGGGCAGTAATAAAAAGGTTGCCCGAAGAAAGAGATCGATGAAAAGTACTCTAAATCACTCTGACACGTTTCGCAATGCTAAGTTAACTTTTTCACTTGATAAATGTCAAATTGTACATATCCTATGCGGACTACGCGGAGATTTCCTGGAATAAATTGTCGAAATTGTTTTGGGCCACTCACTAGAAGTAACCTCAAATTATTTTAGGCGAAACTGTGGGGTTTTCGAAGATGTGACTTTTACGGGGAGTTAGTCTAATCCATCCGCATGTTTTGGTGATAAGTTGCTCGTGGCATTTTGTTTAAGTGAGGTCATCGAGGTCATCGATCGCTACCGATTCACGTTTCGTCACTGGTTTAAGAGATGGAGCACGAAATCAAAATTTAGTATTTTGTAGCATTCTTCAGTGTTCTTTACAAATGGGGTATCATCTACAGAACGCCAATTGCAAATACCACCCAGAAAAATGGTGGAATAACGTTTGCATGCGTAGAATCCCCCAAACGCAACAAATTAGATGAATTTGTTCAGTGAACTTCGGCACAACACCGTTTTTCGAGAAGCCCGACTCCCGTTCGACGAGAGAATTCGATGCACTGTGCAGTGTTGATGATAGTATGCACCTCTGTGGATGATCTCAATTCTCTGATATACACATCTAGTCGGCAGAAATAACTGCATGTTACGTAACAGCACGGCAATATTTCTCCCATTGGAAATGATCGCTCTCCTCAGTTAGAATACGTCACCAAGTCCAACTGCACTGGCGAAAAATAAGGCTAACCGATGCCAGTCGGCATGACAACAGCACGCGCTGTCTCCTAACTTGGCTACTTATCGTAACCGCTAGGCCCGTGTCTGTGTGCGACTTTGATTATGGGGCCTCGGCCGATCCAACGGCCCGATGACCGGTCGTACTCATAACTGTACGCGTTGTCGCTTATCTTTGCTACTTATTGTAAACATCAGGCCAGCATCTAGGCGGGCCGATAAAAATGAGGCCTCAAATATGCGTTATGGCCTAATCTAAAGGCCATTGGTGGCCTGTCATACGCATAGCTGTACTCGATGTCACCCACCTCGGCTACTTGTCGTAACTGCTAGGCCCGTGTCTATGTGCGACGCTGATTATAAGGCTTCATCTGTGCCAGGTAGCCCAATCTAACGACGGCCCACCATACTCATAACTGTACGCGATGTCGCGCCATCTGCCAGGCACCTACCCATGCTCACAGCTGACTATAAGGCCCCAACTATACATGATAGACTAAACCAGCGACCAACGACGGTCCTTCATATCCATACATGTCGTCCGTCTGCCAAGCCCATACCTGAATAATACACAACCACCCTTGGTGAATCATGTTTCTATTTATTGGTTGCATCGGTACAAACGTAATGTGTAATCAATCCAGTACTCATTTTGAGGAAACCGCTTTCACTCGACAGGGTTTCTGAAGGGAGAAATGTATAATCAATTGCGACTCATATACATCTTCCGCGATATCACTGAAAACACATAACAGAAAAGAGCTGTAACGGCTAACTCACCAATCCCTGACCAGGGTCTACGCTGAAGCTGGAGTGCGACTTTTGTAAAAGTAAACTCACTACTTGCTCAGTTAGTCCCATTGGTGATAATGAGGAAGCCGTGTGTACATCGATGATTTGATAGCGGGATTCGGCAACCATATGCATTATTGGACGCAGATAAGCTTAAGCCCAACAGGGGTGTATATCAGTCAGTCGCAAGGCCAAGTGGTATAGACTTGAGCCATAGGATCCAAGGATCGCATGCGTCCTCAAACGTGCACCAATGGATGCAGCCGTAGCGGAGAAGAGCGGGCGGGTACTTGGTGTCAAATTTGCTAATTTAGAACACTAAATCACAACTTCACTCCACTTCTGGTTACCAACACCGATACCATTTAGCCTAATGGAACCGACATCTCCGTCATCTTCAACAAGACTTTGACCATCCCAAACTCAATCTCAGTGGTAGTCTCATCATCTAGGGGCTCATTTCGGGGAGACCGATCAGCTGACGTCCCTGTGCTTGTGATTTTCAGCATCCGGTTATATATATATATATATATATATATGTCTGTGTGTGCTTCCACATCTCATACACGCATATCTTGGAAGTTTCAGGCCAGTGCAAGCTATTTTGAGGCTCTATTCCATGTCTGTCTTACTGGTTTGGGCCTCATCCAACTCACTTTTTATACCGAAGTGTTGCAACACATCTTCACTTCCACAATCATGTCTACAATATCCGGATAGATGGACCACCAAGACAGCCACATCTGATGTGATCCAACTACCTCAGATAATAATGAGAATCTAGCTGGCGACTGGCACTACTACATCTCAGTGCACAGGAAAAATATCTTTCAACTCACATCCAAGTAACACCCGCTGCCACAACGCAAGTACTCCCGCTTTTTTTCCTCTGAGTGGTCGATTGACCCTGGCCCCCACAATCCATCCTCTTAATGCTCCTTGCATGCCCCGCATGCCTACCTGATTGGCCTTTTCGGCATAACCAGTGCACTTTCTGATGCTGGATACCTTTCAACGGAAGTCCCCGGTACACAACCGGAAGCTCGCTCTCTAATTCTTATGATGGATTCGCCGACACCGACCCACGCGAGCTAAGATTTTGAGACAACGGTTGTCAAACATCTGAAGACGTCTAAGTTCCGCTGCTCGAACAGGCCAAGTCTCACAGCCATTCAACAAAACAGTCCGCACTGTAGCCTGATATAAAGGTCCCTTGGTATTCAAGGATATACCGCTTTGACGCCATAGGTGGCACAAATTAGCAAACTCACGTTGCAGATTCATGCATGTGTCACACTACAATCAGAATCAATACAAATTCCAAAGTACGTAAAACGCTCCGCAAATTCGTGTGCCTCTACTTGGACTGTAAGTTGCGTGTTCAGTGACTGCATATCCAGGAGCACGACCCTACATTTTGTGGGTGCAAAGTGCATACCAAAGGACGAGGTGACTTTGGTCAGTTCATCCAAAAACACCTGTGCCTTCTTCTCTTCGATAAAGAGAACGGTTCCATGTCATTCCAAGGTTTCCGACAGAAGGTATTTGAACACCAGGGTTCAAAAGAAATTTCGGCGTTCGTATCATTATCTCATCAATCACGATATTAAATAGGAATGGAGATTGGGAACCTTTGACGAACACCGCTTTTTCGTAAGAAGGCAGTTCAAGATCTCTCCGTATCTTTCTGCACTGTGTCCACCCCTTACAAATCTCCTGTCCATGACGATAAGAAAGACTGCACGGTTGAAAAATTTCACTTAAACTGCATTCCATCTCCACAATGATACTCCCACCGTATGATGCACCTCATACTCCGCCTTCTGCAATGGAGAAAAGAGGAAAGTAAAATGGCTTCAACTTTTATCAAACGCCTGTGTTGCCAATATGAGCTTGCCCTGCTTGTAGCGTTTATCCCGGGCAATACTCTTATGAATCTAAAGAATCATTGATAGCAGAGCAAAAAACGCTGACGAAGACTCACTAAATACACGAGGTATGAAGCCTCAGGCGCAGCTCGTTTCGCAAAGTCCACATGCTTTTATATACGTAATGCACTACTCATAAGGTTGCTGAAAACTCTTCGACAGCCTACGACCGGTTTTGCTCTTCTTGGAGCTCATCAGGTGGGCGCTTTTCTTTGGGCTGTAACTGCGCCATTCTTAGGTCAACTCATCGTACAAACACGCAACTCCACTAGACATTTCACGTTTTTCTCTGATCTCATGTCCCTGCACACCTTAGTTGCGCACAATTTGGTCAATGCGCGTCACTCATAATCACATATGTTTACACCCATTCACATCAACCGCATACCCAATATCTTCACCTGAATATCGATTACCGCTTTTGAAATCGGGCGGTGTCGCCTCACTGCAGTGGTTAGAGATTGTGACCACCTTTGGCTGCCTCCTATTTCGGACCGCAGTCCGCCCCACGTCATAGTGCTTTTTAGCAGATACTTTCGACACTTTTTCTATTTTGAGTTTCTGGTGTAAAAACGGATATCTTGTTGTCTCGTTTGAGTGGCAGCAATGAACCACCCTGCGCCTTCGTTGGACCGGAGAATAGCCCCGATCCATGTTGGTCCTAATTTCTCACGATTCCTCGGCAAATCCTAACTACACTGACAACCTCAAATGACTCCCCAAAGTGCTCATTTACGGGGCTGTCCATGAACCCAAGTATGACGTTGCGTTAGCGGTACCGGGACTGCCACACTTAGTCTGATGGATTGCCCGTAGTTCACCATATCTCTAATATTTCCAGGACGAGCGTTATGTGCGTCCACAAGACCGTTTCAATCCAATTAGTTTGTGCTAGAACTTAAAAGCACTAGCCACTAGCACTAGCACTAGCTGTCTGCTTGTTCTGCCCATAAACATCCTAATTCATCCAACGGCGCTATCAAGAGATCGGTATGACGGTGCAGATTAAACGTTACCGTGCACCCAATATAGCATCTGCTTACCATCGTAAAAAAACAAAAAACTTACTAGCTGTGATGAATTCCTCGGCTTTGTTTCGCGGGACGTCCGCCGCAACGATAGAAGACTTTTTCCTATACAGGCCGCGAATGGCTGCTCCATTTGGAGTTTGCGTTGACAAAGAGGGCGTAAATATTGTTCATGTGAACTCAAGATCGTTTCCAAATCCAATACAGAAGAAAATTCATGAAGAAGCCAGTTTTCCCAAAAAATTTCCCACCGTCATCACGGAGACTGTACACGGAGCCGGCGCTCAGCATTAACACGAAGGAATTGATTTCTCGAAATCTACTATGTTTTTGGGGTTACCACTACATATTGTAGGATGCATATGTATAATGAATTACTCTGCAAGTTATCTGCATATCTTATTTGTTTAAGGGGGCGAGTTTTCAAGGTCATCAATCATCACCGACTGCGAATACGTTGCCTAAGATAATGGGATATCGGGAATTGTGGTAAAAGGCGAATCGCTGAGATGATCGTAATTTGCGGCTAGTTCTGCAGTTGAAATAATTCATTGAACTTTTTAGAAACTACATGGCCCTTATGAATGCAAAATATGCAAAAATATCGTTCTACACCCGTAAATAATTTTTGCTGTTTATATTTGCCAGACTGGTCTAACACAGAAGCATGTGTTCAGGGGCCGCGATAATTGCCATTCGGAGTTAACATCGTGGAAGCCGCACCCATTATTGCTGGATAAATTTTGCCAGGCTGAAAGAACGCAAGGCTCGCGCATGCTGATGACCTATGCGAGTTTGCTGCTAAACAGCAAAGTGTTCCATTATAACTTCCAAAACAGCGGACAGCTGTATGAACCTAGCTGGCGCACACGGCAAACATGCGGCTAAGGGTCCACGATGCCTGATCAGCTAGCCACATAGAACCTGTGTACAAACAGTGGGGCATAAGATAAGAGAAAAATCGCGGGCCCGTGCGGTGCGGAATTTGCAGCTCTTAACGGGATTTGTGTGCTCTTATAATGATAAACAATAAACCTACTGTACAAGATTGCCCGAGCGAACCATGTGGTGAAAGATATGCCGGCTGATCGCAGTGTGTGCTGTGACCAAAAAGGGAAACTGGCAAAAGTTTATTCGTATCAAACGTCTCCCTTACCTGATAAGTGCAAAGCAGAAGTACAAGGAATATGATGTTTCCTATGAATCACCGACCATTAAGCCAAGCCACCGCATGCTAACCCTACGGATAAACGATGGCTTAATTGTAAACCCCGGAAAAGTATTTGTAACCCATCATCTGCGGCAGCACTGTATTACAGTCCGGAACACTAGGATGAGGAAGACATGTAGAAGAAAACTGCTCTACTGAATGTCACAATCAGTCCGTAGAGGAGATGATAAAACAGGCTAAAGTGGTCAAACAACCCAGGATTTTAACGGTTGCTTTCGAAATAAGGTAAGGTCACAAAACACCGCATCCGGATTCGCAACTCACTAAATTTGCGATCATCTTTGAAGCGTAATTGATTATCCTTTCCGCACTTGACTTGCTGATTGCTGGGGTAATCGCTCTTCTGGAAGGTGACACTACCCCAGTGACGGGGCTACAAAGATTGTCAAAACAAGAGCAACATACGGGAAAGTGTCTCCAACCTCCAACAAAGAATTCCTATCAGCACTTATGAAAGGTGTGACCTGTCTGGACTATTAAAACAGTTAATCACAAAAAGACGCAGTACTGGCTTTGTAAACAATCCAAGAGTGTGCCATAAGTCTTGGTAAGTCTAAACTGGTTAGTGGAGTGCTAACTCTGTACCAGAAAATTCATTTTCGAAACGCATTCTTCCAAAGCGGACTTTATGTATGCTTCTGTTTTGGGTTCATCGACAGTATAGCCCTCCTGAAAACCTGCATAAAGAGAAAAAAAGAGATACCGTTTCCAAAAGTGTGAGGAGTTTTCTCAGCTCAGGAAATCGTTGAACAGCATAAAATGCACGTCTGTTCGCGAGCTTTGGCTTCTAAAATGTCTTAACCCGACATAATTTCACATCTTACGGGGATTAAGTGTGTGACAACATTTTTCGGGTTTGAGTCATCCCAACCAACTTCCAGCCTGCGTTTATTGAAATACAACACCCTAAATTACTGTATATAGCCGTACAATTGATAGCTCACAGCTGCTCAGCAACTTCCTTAATAATGGTTGCCAGTTCAGCCATCACTTTAGCGAAAATCAAAAGAACGACATCGTTCTTACAGGCGCCTTTAAGTAGTGTTTTCGCGTTCGCGTTCTATGCTTGAGGCATTTAAACAAACCTCACCACATATTGATTTCTTCCTCAGGAAAACGGACGTCCATTGAAAATACAAGTCCAACTATTCGGAAAGGTTTCATCAGCAGAAGATATTGATGCTTCAGAGCTCTGACTTTTAGAATACTGGAACATTGAATTAGACGTCCAGTAAGACAGAGAGATTTGGAAATCCATGGAAAGATATCGATCAAAATTATGGACAATCGAAGGTCTCTCTTCAGCCTTTCAGCCTTGTAAATGTTCTCGCAAGATTTTTCATTACCGTCAGTCGACAGCCGATGAGGGTTCGTTGCAACAACCAGGAATGAAGCAAAGAGTTCAGATGGAAATATGAAAATATTTCAGATCCACGAAGGAATTCGTCCGAAGCTGGGGGTCTTGGATTTATCTACCACCTCCTTTTGGCTCGAGGTCTGCCCAGAATTGAACCGCTTTTTAGCCTAGTACTGTGCGAAGGAGTTGTAATTTTTTCCAAACAGCCTACCCGCGATCAAGTCTTTAAATGATTCCGATCGTCAAATGGGGAGAATCTAATGAATCAAACACGCCGGCGTTATCAGTTTGACCCCCACCACAAGAAAGTTATTTGTGAGGCCCACATGACCCAATAAAACCAAAGTGCTACATCATAGACACTCGAGCCGAGGAAGAAGAGAGGCCAGAACTTCTAAGTAGGTTGACGGACACTGGTTCCGAAAAAATTTGTCACGGATTCACGGATTGATACACAGGTTCGAGGCCTTCGCCCAAGTTTCCCGGGTCGGTTTTGTTCTTGTCGTTCAG
>SJOL01006438.1:670594-696936 GCA_004794785.1 Opisthorchis felineus
AAAACTCTAGATTTTATTGCGAGGGTCTCAGTCAATCTTAGCCACCTGTGTCAGCTGGTAGATTAGATAGGACTGTGGACGCGTGGGACAGTGGCAGCACGTCGACAGGGACGATTATGTAGATGAGGACTAACGTGCTCGACCAACTGGGGACCAACACTGAAAAGAATAGGCCTACTGAAGAAGGGAGACCTCTTGGCCTTTGTGATCGCAGCTCATTGGAAGACCACCGTAAATTAAAGTATGCCAGCCACCAGTTAGGAATGAACATTATCATTTTCATTACCATACACCCTTGAAGACGCATGAGGTCCTTGAATTCTTGGGACCCAGCCTACACCACTTGATCTCACGACTGCTTGTATACACCGCTTTTTAGCTTTGATATTAATAATGATGTTTATTGCCAGCTGATGAGTGGCATACCGTAGGCATGATCATAACAGTACAGTCCGAATAGGAGCATGAGTGATGGGATTTGTGGGTACTCAGGATCCCGCGGAAACGGGACAGTCACAAATATATTGGGCATCATTCGGCGCAGCTGAGGTTGCGCCTAAACTGGCACGATCAAAATGCGGCAAACACCAAGGGCAGAGAAACATGGCTATTAGGGTTTTCTATCGTCCGAGGAACATATCGAGCTGAAGCAAGATCACATCGTTATACCTTGAAGATGGCGGGTAACAACATAAAGGGGGAAGGCAAAACTGCGACACAGCCTGGCACATGATAAAAAACTGCAAAATGCGGAAAATGCGGGACAAGAACAAGGGGTTTGGTAAAACAAAAGTCTTCCGGTGATTCTGCCGGTCTGGAATTCGCAACGTGATTTGGGCAGAACCATAATTTTGGAAGGAGAATGAATGGAAGAGAAGGGGCCCCCGGTTTCTAGAGCACCTCTATCGGGTTTAATCAGCAGGTAGTGTATGGCAAAATAGCCCATTGGCGCTGCTTCCATTAATGTGTACGGTCATCAGATCTTGACATCAGAACATCGGTGTACGCAAAGCTTCTTCAGTATCGACGATGGGACTAGCTGAGCAAGTAATAAGTAAGCCTTCATCACAGCGATACTTCTGCAAAAGCTTACCTTAGGTATGCAGCCGATTATATATTTTTTCATTCAATCCCTGTCGAGTGAACGTGGCTTGCAGAAAGCGATAACTGGAGCAACTACTCATTACTTTTGTACCGATGCAACCAATAATTGGAAACAATTCGCCGAAAGTGGTTGTGTTTTTTAGTGGTGGGTATGGCAGACGGACAACATGAATAAGTATAAAGGACTGTCGCTTGAAGGTGGATAAGGCTCATAAACTCATAACCATCGCCTCGTATGGGTATGGCTCCAGTGGTTGTGATAGGTAGCCAGGATGAACGGCTCGGGGTACAGTTGTGATTATGGGGGGACTTCTTTGGCCGTTGGATTAGGATGTCATGCATGGTTGAGGCCTCATGACCAGCGTCACGCATAGGCATGGGGCTAGCGGTTACAATAGGTACCCAAGCAAAACTAAAACCCGTACGGTCACTGTGATGAAGAGCATTGGCCGGCTTTAATTTCCGGCAATAAGTTTGCGCATTCCAGCTAAGAGGCGTCATTATTCCCAATGAAAAGGATCTTGCACTGGTAATCCACATGCAGATATCTGAAAACGCTGCCTTATCTACGGGATAGTTGTGCATATTTAAGAACAATATCATCCGCAGATGTTGATACACACATCACGACTGCACACCGCATCAGATTTTCTTCCATTATCATAGTGAACGTTAAGTGACCTCTCCAAAAAAGGGCTATGCCGAAGTTCGACTGAAAAAATCAACAAATTTGTCACCCATGACGAGTATAACGCATGCAAAAGAAATTCAACTATCCATCTGGGTGGAATTTACGTCGGATAGGCTGTAGACGTTATCTGCCATCAAAAGAACCCCACGGAACGTTAAAACAGGCTAGTGTTTGATTTCGTGCTTTATCACACCGACCTTTAGGCACAAACCCGAAATTTCTCTGAGGTCGTACTCGAAGAAAGGAATCTTTAACAGAAAGTTTTGGTATTTCATGGCATCTATTCGATCCCTTTAAACCTCCACACGCGGCCGCAGATTTGTTGGAAGTTGTTGAAACGAACTCAAGTATAATATGGGCACTCAATTCATATAATAATCGCTGCGAATGGTTGCGTGGCCGCGCCTTAGACGCACAATTCTCTTGTATGCTAAACGATTGCGAGTGAAATAACAATTGTAATCCAAAATTTTTCATTTTCTTGCATTTGTGCTTCAGCCAAAAATTACCAAAATCTACTTCCATTTTTGCAATTTGTTTTAGTAACCCTCATAAATGTTTTGCGCGCATTTGACCTTGAACTTGCTGTGTCATTGTTTCAGACGTGGCTTCACTTATGTTTGTTTAAAAATTGGGGGTTGTATCCTCTCCATACTTCATGGCTTTTGAGAAGGCGTTAAATGAATGCATGAAGGATAAGTATGCGGCATTTTTGAGCTTATGCAGTATTTTAAATACCACCATCGTCTGGCTTTAAGAATGGGTGAACCACGAATGTACCAGGCGGTCTGCAAGAAAAAAAATGTCGAGGCATCCGAAGAAGCTAGTAAGATTAGAGTGTTTTATCATGATCGTAATAATAATAATGGTTGTTCCCAATTGGTGGGTGGCATGCCGTCAGGGATGATCATTAGGTTACAGTCAGAATAAAAGCACGACTGGCGGAGTTCGTGGTACAGTGGTTTGCGCGGAAAAGTGACAGTGTCATAAAAGTGGGCATTATCCGATGTAGACGTTTGAAATTTGGAGGTGACGGGCAAAAACAAAACGGGGAAGGGCAAAACAACTGGCATCGTGCCTGACACATGACAAGAAAACTGGAATTCGCGGAAAATGGGGAACCAGAACAACGGTTCTGGTGAAACGGCAGGGTCGGCGTAATCCAGCCAGTCTATTTGAACTTAAACCTAAAACCACCACTGAGGCCTCGTGGCCTTGGACTGTTAGGCTTATGGCCAGCGTCAAAAAAAGCGTAAGTGGGGATGATGAAGCGGAGGGATTAACAATGCGGACAAATGGTAGCGGAAATCTCAGAAACATGATGTACAGTGGAACTGTAGAGACTTACTGGTGTCGCTGATATATTGGAGTCGGCTGTAAAAGTCCTTGGAAGAGTGAGTTGGTGACAACACACAAGCCGGAACGCGATCTGTACAGAAAATTATTGACTTTGAGGAGGGCATAGACTGCAAGTCCACAAAAATGGTTAGATCCGAACGAAAGGTACCGCAGATTTGAATGAAAGTTTCCTGGAGGTGGCTGAGAACAGGTGAAGGGTGTGTTCCTATTTGCAGTTAATTGAACGAGTGTGCGAGAGGTACGACCAAGAGTAGGAAGGGAATAGTTGCGGATGTGCTATCAAACTGAGTGTGGCAGTGCTGTGCCATCATTGGCCTGACATACTTCGGTTTTTAGACAGCCCCGTAACGGACGTCATATTTAAGGCCATTGGGCTGGGATGTGCAAAACTCTAAGCAGCGGGATTTTTTTCGGGTTGGCCAAGGAAATCCGCAGAGGCAGGACGAAGCCGATATAAGATCGCAGGTGTTTTTCGTCCGATTGGGGATCTCTGTGGATACAGATCACAGGCCCGGTGGAGTGGACAACAGCCAGACAGGGCGTCCAAACCAGGTATTGCTGCCGCCGAAGCATGCACTATTTCACATGGCAGAGAACCTTATAGGTCCATGTTAACTTTTTGCGGACGACTTGAAATCCTGGAGTCCTTATTCCACTGCCCTCCAAGTGAACTTAGACGTTGCAGAGCAATTGTCGTTTCACTGGCACCTTCCCCCGAATGACATAAAGTGCGTTCATATGTCATTCGGATGGGCTCAGAAAACACCTTCGTCATGTATGGTGAGAATTGGCCAGAAGATCTCACGAGGATAGATTCCCGAACGGATTTGGGTATCTGGCTCTCTTCAAGTATGTCCTTCTCACTGCACCATGAGAAATCGGCTCAAAAGGCAGTCGCTCTTCTACGGATGATTCGGCGCACCTTCTCCCGTATTACCTGCATTGACTTCCAAATACTCTATGGGGCCTACGTCAGACCGCTTCTTGAATATGCCAACCAAGCTGTCTACTCAGGACGCAAGGAGGACGTAACCGTTATTGAGCGTGTCCAACGAGCTACCACGAAATTGGTTGCCGGCCTTGAATCCGGGGACTATGGAACGCGTCTCGCGATGCTTGACCTCTTTCCCTTAGAGTATCGTCCACTCCGAGGAGACGTAATACTTACCTATGTCATGTTAGAAGAAGGTTTGGCAAACAGTTTTTCCACCGTTGATCAAACCAACACGCTACGGGAGCATGGTAAGAACATTTTCAAGCTCAGAGCGCGCACTTTCATTAGACAAAAGCTTTTCTGATTTCGGGTAATTGCTGCGTGGAATAACCCTCCCCCGACAGTTGCCCATGCTGCATCTGGTACCCGGTTCAAAGCAATATTGAACGCTTTTTTATGCGAATCCTCGCGCTGGCAAGCTTACGGTCCCGCGCTGAGAACTTAAGGAGCAGTGTTGTGCCCTGCTCTCGCTTGTGTATTTGGGGTGAACGGCAGCCACTGAACGACAAGAACAAAACCGACCCGGGAAACTTGGGCGAAGGCCTCGAACCTGTGTATCAATCCGTGAATCCGTGACAAATTTTTTCGGAACCAGTGTCCGTCAACCTACTTAGAAGTTCTGGCCTCTCTTCTTCCTCGGCTCGAGTGTCTATGATGTAGCACTTTGGTTTTATTGGGTCATGTGGGCCTCACAAATAACTTTCTTGTGGTGGGGGTCAAACTGATAACGCCGGCGTGTTTGATTCATTAGATTCTCCCCATTTGACGATCGGAATCATTTAAAGACTTGATCGCGGGTAGGCTGTTTGGAAAAAACTACAACTCCTTCGCACAGTACTAGGCTAAAAAGCGGTTCAATTCTGGGCAGACCTCGAGCCAAAAGGAGGTGGTAGATAAATCCAAGACCCCCAGCTTCGGACGAATTCCTTCGTGGATCTGAAATATTTTCATATTTCCATCTGAACTCTTTGCTTCATTCCTGGTTGTTGCAACGAACCCTCATCGGCTGTCGACTGACGGTAATGAAAAATCTTGCGAGAACATTTACAAGGCTGAAAGGCTGAAGAGAGACCTTCGATTGTCCATAATTTTGATCGATATCTTTCCATGGATTTCCAAATCTCTCTGTCTTACTGGACGTCTAATTCAATGTTCCAGTATTCTAAAAGTCAGAGCTCTGAAGCATCAATATCTTCTGCTGATGAAACCTTTCCGAATAGTTGGACTTGTATTTTCAATGGACGTCCGTTTTCCTGAGGAAGAAATCAATATGTGGTGAGGTTTGTTTAAATGCCTCAAGCATAGAACGCGAACGCGAAAACACTACTTAAAGGCGCCTGGAAGAACGATGGCGTTCTTTTGATTTTCGCTAAAGTGATGGCTGAACTGGCAACCATTATTAAGGAAGTTGCTGAGCAGCTGTGAGCTATCAATTGTACGGCTATATACAGTAATTTAGGGTGTTGTATTTCAATAAACGCAGGCTGGAAGTTGGTTGGGATGACTCAAACCCGAAAAATGTTGTCACACACTTAATCCCCGTAAGATGTGAAACTATGTCGGGTTAAGACATTTTAGAAGCCAAAGCTCGCGAACAGACGTGCATTTTATGCTGTTCAACGATTTCCTGAGCTGAGAAAACTCCTCACACTTTTGGAAACGGTATCTCTTTTTTTCTCTTTATGCAGGTTTTCAGGAGGGCTATACTGTCGATGAACCCAAAACAGAAGCATACATAAAGTCCGCTTTGGAAGAATGCGTTTCGAAAATGAATTTTCTGGTACAGAGTTAGCACTCCACTAACCAGTTTAGACTTACCAAGACTTATGGCACACTCTTGGATTGTTTACAAAGCCAGTACTGCGTCTTTTTGTGATTAACTGTTTTAATAGTCCAGACAGGTCACACCTTTCATAAGTGCTGATAGGAATTCTTTGTTGGAGGTTGGAGACACTTTCCCGTATGTTGCTCTTGTTTTGACAATCTTTGTAGCCCCGTCACTGGGGTAGTGTCACCTTCCAGAAGAGCGATTACCCCAGCAATCAGCAAGTCAAGTGCGGAAAGGATAATCAATTACGCTTCAAAGATGATCGCAAATTTAGTGAGTTGCGAATCCGGATGCGGTGTTTTGTGACCTTACCTTATTTCGAAAGCAACCGTTAAAATCCTGGGTTGTTTGACCACTTTAGCCTGTTTTATCATCTCCTCTACGGACTGATTGTGACATTCAGTAGAGCAGTTTTCTTCTACATGTCTTCCTCATCCTAGTGTTCCGGACTGTAATACAGTGCTGCCGCAGATGATGGGTTACAAATACTTTTCCGGGGTTTACAATTAAGCCATCGTTTATCCGTAGGGTTAGCATGCGGTGGCTTGGCTTAATGGTCGGTGATTCATAGGAAACATCATATTCCTTGTACTTCTGCTTTGCACTTATCAGGTAAGGGAGACGTTTGATACGAATAAACTTTTGCCAGTTTCCCTGTTTCCCTCCCATAAGGTTGATTTTCAGTAGCAAATTCTCTGTGACTTCTTACGCAAGTGCAAGTAAACTAACCTCATGTAACCCTAAATCAACCCTCATGTGCTTTCGGGGAGGGGGGGGGGTCCTTACTTTTGGTGTGTGTTTAATAGGGTGACTGTCCCCAATTCATAAGTGTTCGTATGAATGGTCTTGATTTGTGCCCTAAAAGTGGATCCTGGATATCCACAGACAGAACCTTCTCGGTCCAATAACCCTGACTAAAACGGACTTTTCTGTGCAGCTTAAATTCCCGCCGAAATCGCTTTTAGGTTATTACTCCCTAATTCGGGATGCAGCCAGTTCTTCCTGAGTGAAACAAACTTTTTGTCTGAGCAGTGAATATCAACTAGTATCTAGAGTAAAGGTCCAGGGCTTGTGTTCGAAAAGATAGGGTTGGTAGAAATTGAAAGTTGTACTGCAATTTTTTCTCACTCTTCGCGACACGATCGTATCAGAGACGATATCATTAAAAGCCAGGGTGATAGACAGAATACCCTGACTTTGTACTTGTATGTTTTAGTTGATGGGTGTGGATTGGCATAATTGGTTTGCATTCCTTATGTTTTGGTTTCGTGTGCCACGATGCACGTCTAACTTTCCAATCGCGGAATTGGTAGTTGAGGCTTATCAGCACTTATCTACGAATTGTTGGGGCAGAGTTGCATTTGTTGGCGTTGCCGTTGAACTATATGTGGCCCAATTTCAAGTTTAAGCTGTTGTAGCTTCCCAACGAATAGAGTGTTAACCATGAAAAAATGATTATCAGTGTGCAAGAGTGATTGAATTCCTTCAGATAACCTAAGACAGGCGATCTACTGGGATTCACGGGTGGACAGCAGTGCACCTGTATTAAAAGCTGCCACCTTGGCGTGGTGGTTGGGCTTGAGTGCCGCAATGCTTCCGCAGTTTACACTGACAAAAACTTTATTCCACATGATTTAACTATGTCAGAATGTCCAAGTGGACGTCAGAGAATGGTTGAACTCATGGCGCTTATGGGGCAGAGGCGCTGGCTTTTTCCGATAAAGGATGGATCACAAAACGCTCGCTCTAAGGACCGCACACTCCGAGAGCCTATTGCCACCAAATGGTTTCGCTCAGGTCAAAATACTAGTAAAGATTATCACGCGTCCGATGCGGCTCCAACAGCGTCAACAGTAAAACGTCGGTGCCGCATTCCATGCTCCCTCGGGTTACTCTGGCCCTACACAGCCAATCGGATCAGACTGTTAGGTTATTGTCTCCAGTAAGGACGCCTAAAGTGGATGTTTCTCTCCTGTGCAATGTGGGTGAGCCTTTTAAGTAGCTAAAGGTAGACAGCCCACAACAAACTTCCTTCTTCAGCCTGTACAACTGCAGACTGTGCTTTTGGCCGTTGGGTGCATGGGGAGCTTGCAGGGTCTGGCGGGAACACCGAACTAGTAATGCCAGATTATTTTCACAAAATACTTCTCTCCGTCGATCGATCGGATGGTCACGCTGAGTAGGTTGTATACTTTCTATGTTTTATGACGTCTGCCCGTAGAGCCCTCTTCATCCAGCCTTGTGCCGGACAGGGGCGATCAGTCCATGTCTTGGCGACAAATCATGAAAGCCATTACCAGTCATCTCAGTCGCGGGACAGGACAGACCGATAGTGAATGACCGTGCCAGGTATAGCTGCGTCATGCAGCCAATGGTGGTCCTCCATCAAGGCTATCGCCATCATTACGTAGCTCTCACTCACTGCCATACCGGACAAACAGAGCCATTTGACGTCTGAACTGATTAGGCCATCGCATCCAACTCATGGCTATCATTCCCTTATTATTCGTATCCTCGGCGAGTGAAGCTGTAAGAGGTGGAACCACTGCACTTGGACGCAAGGTTAATAAGCTGAAAAGCTGAAATTAACCGCTTGAACACCCTGGAAGTACCACTCGTCGTTACAGATTCTCATCCCGCTCTTACCCTCTCCAGATAATGGTCCACGGCGGTCAGCCTGTCTGCCAGCCTCATAACTATTGTTTCGTGTCTGAACCACCGTCCAGTAAAAGGACCAAAATAATCCATCACTAGGCCCAACAAATTTGGTCCACTTTGCGGGCTTCCTTTTAGCACTCTCTGTCACTTTGGGTGACAGTTACCTCTTGGTGGAACTTTGCTTTCCCTTTCTGTGTGTTGTATCGCACACAAAATTCTTCACTTTACTAGTCCATCTCAAACCGCTTAAGATGAGTTTATACATTACTCATCCTATTTCTCGGGTAGCTGGTGATCCTCATACAATAGAAATGAGTGTCTATGGTGTAGTAGTCTTAAAGCGTTTTAGTGGTTGTCTGGTTTATTTAAGATCAGCGCTGCCTGGTGCAGCAAACAGTTTTTGTTCACCGCCTGAAAGACTACAGTTCTGAGGCTGAGCAGTATAGAGTTCATTGCGATCTGTCGGGTTGCTTTGGTTGGCAAGGAAAACAGATAATGTCTTGCTTGGTAGGTGATATAGACGCCCAAGTTGGATGACTGAGTCAGGTTTGGTGTTCCATTTGGCGTACACCCGCCGTACAGATGATGGGGAGCGAATTCTTCAGCTGTGTTCTAAAAATCCGTTCCTGACCAGTATGTACTGTCAACACAAGTACTTATCTATTTATTTTGAGGCCACCAACTGCAAGTCAGTCAGGAACTCAGTCGGATCATGTGGCTGTCAGTTACCAATGGGTAGTTTCAGTTAAAGACTGTCGTTCTCTCCGACGACTTCAATCACACCATTTTTGGGTTCAACTATCACCTACAAAAGGTTTCGGTAGCTCAACAACATTGAGCTGATATGCCTGGAAAGCTACTAGAAACGCACAGTCACGTTGATGACGAAGACCGGTCCCAGCTGTTCGTCCAATCCATCCGACCTGACCAAGCGAACACTAGATTTCGTTGAGATCAGCTGCTAGAAAAGCCATATCAGTGACTAGAGGCGACGATTGCACACACGGACCCCTCGAACGCCGGGTATTGAAGAGCTTGAAGAATTACAGAGAAAGCTGGTAGATTATGGACACTCAGGAGATGAAGAAGGCTATAGGTTCCGGCGAAAAAGAGGACGGGTGTCAACGAAATAGCTTGCAGAAAAAAGGTATAATGGTGATTCATTCACGAATTAGTCGTTTTGGAAGATAGACTTAACACAGCATAGTTTAACTGGTCTCCAACACAACCACTGGAAGAACCGAACGAGCCTGAACAGAACACCGAATCAAGCCCGACATCGGTAACAAAAATCCAGCGCAGGACACCACTCCTCCAACGTGACCAGGCACGGATGGTCTGCATCACGTACTTGTGCAAAAGTGTGTTAAAGGCATGGCAAGCAGTCAAAAGACCCTAGTGCGAAAGATTTAGAACGAAAGCAGACCACCAGTGGGTTGGAGCGATTTGATCTTCATGGCGATTCTCCGAAAGAGCACAAGAGCTTCATGCAAAAACATGTCTACTATCAGCATGTTGTCCATAGCATCTGAGGTCCTCTGGGATTATTTCGTTCAGGTTCAATGCTCACCGGGAAACCTATTCGTGGGAATCAAGCAGGGTCTTGCCCCAGAATGAGGCTGCGTTTACTATGTTCGTACTTTCAGACATGTTATGGAACAGCTCCACTCGTCCCATATTGACCGTTTTTCTCGACTTGAAGGCTGCTTTTGACTCTGTCGATCGTTAGAGTCTTTGGAAACGCCTGGCGATCATAGATGTCCCTTCTAGATTTTTATCTCTTATGAGGGCACTACGCGAATTCATGTGGACGTGTATGCTTTCCCCTAAGTTTACCACGTCCAGTATTGTAAGGCAAGGCTATCCTATTATCATTCCTCCTCAACTTTGTTAGTGATATGCTGCTCAAAAATTCTGTGACCGTCTTTGAATTCCCGGAATAGAAATTCCCACGGAGCGCGCAGACGATATTGCTATCTTCGCTCGGGTTCTCTAAAATGACCAAATCACTCTGCCGCACAGTTTGGTGTGCGCTCACACATGCGAACTGCAAAGTTCTGCCCATATGGCGGGTAAGATCCGACCCAAACCTAATGCAGACCAGCTAGCCGAGGTGGTAGATAAATTTGTTTACCTTGGCAGTTGTATCATTCCCGGTGAGGGATTACTTCTTGAATCGTGAAAGCCATGGTGGTTTTTGTCAGTCTTCGACACGTATGGCGCCGACTTGATGTCAATGCAGAGTGTACACTGTGACGATGAGATCAGTGCTGCTCCCTGGATCCTGAACATGCGCATAGGGTTTAGGGAAACTCTCGGTGTTTAAGCATTGATCCCTCTGAAGCATTGGTTGCATCCGGTGGGAACATCGAATTGACGATGCTGAGCTGCGCCAGATAGTTTTAGGAAGAAGAATGTGTTGGATGAGATAATCACGCTTCATGCCGGTTAGGATATGTACTTTTGTATGTGAGTGAAGCTCTTTTCTCATCCATGTGTTGATTGGAGACGAACGAGAAGTGGACAGTCTATGACCGTGTGACGAAGTATGGAAGCCCCAACTAGCAAACTTAATTAGGTTGGTAACTACCACTTCCCTGGATGTTGATTCATGGACTCATTTCATCACGGGTAATGACACTGGCTCAATCACTGGTACATCAAATTCATCGCGTTTAATGTATAGCCTTTCCCGTTTCTTCAGACACCTACGGTGATTCAACAATAAACTGCTCATTAAATCGCCTTCAACGCTTTGCTGTATCCCTCTAGCTGCCCCACTTTTTCGCTACCGGAAACTGGGGCAACCAGTAGTAACATACCTTCGGTACATGGTTCATATATGTTAGACTGGCACAACTAACCTAAAGGGGGAACCACTAGCGCTGAGTCATTGATGCTTCTGCCTTGCGCTTTCAAAATATTTTGCCTGAGCTTAGTGATAAGCCCATAGCGGTTATTTGCTCGATCCGTTTGAGTTCGTCCACTTCTATCACTCTCCACTACAATACCTGTATCAAATTGACCACAAATCTGCTGTAAATTTTGATTCCGAAAAAGCCAATGTGATGCAGCTCAGGTTTGCCACTTACAATGGTGCTAGCACATTGCTACAAATATTTACACGTTTTGTTGTATATTTTTTATCCGCAGGAGGGACCAATCTACAGGAAAAAAGGCACCCACAAAAGCCGGTGTTTCTCTTTCTCACATTTTGAAATTTCTCCCTTAGAGCACTTCTAACTATCACACTACCAAACACTGGCGTCCAATTTTCTAACCGAATTACAATGTGTATAACATCAATTCTAACCATAATAATAATGATCTTAATTGTTGTGAGGATCGTGGTTTTGATCTCCCACATTCCAATCACACGTCGTTACAGTCACAGTACCCTTTGTTTTCTTCTCTGTGTCAATGTCATTATCAACTATTACTTGTAAGATCATTTACTTGGAACCGCATTGTGTCCTCTGCGTGAGTTGCCTGAGATTAAGGTTTGGTCAGCTGACTTGGACAATTTCAGAGGTCTGTCAACTTGGAAAAAACGTAAGTGACACGGTTTCGCCCTTACTAGAAACGCCAGCACAAAAAGACATTGAGCTAGATGTCTTTTAGCTGAGGTCTTTAAGAGCTGGTAATTTTAGAGCATTCCTGGTTATGTTAGAAGTAGCTGGTGGCGTGAAACTCATTAGAACCTGGGCTACGAATATCCTCCTCAACTGCAGACTGGGTCCGTCTGTAGAGACCCTCGACTTTGCTGGGACATTCTACAATATGGGCTAGGTGTGTAATATTATTATTGGTCAAGCTTTCTGTCGTGCCAGGCGTCTTCTCCGAAGAAAAGGAAACAATCAGAACATCGGATTTGAAGGTCTTTCTCTTGTAGGACATCCTTTCCGAAATGTAATCCCTGTTATTTCACGCCAAAAATCGGCTGATTAGAGAAGTTGTGCTCCAAAAAAACTGCATTTACTTTGCAGATGAACGCGGTTTTAAATAAAGGATGGTCCTAATGGCGCTAATTCACAATATCAGTGACGCAGAGGAAGAAGACAATGGCTACTGTGACTTTAAAAATGGTGGCTAGGATGTACGTGATCAACTCCGTGATCTTCATCGCGATTTGATTATTATGGTTTGGTGGTAATGATGCCATACAACTTGGAAGCCCGCTAGAAAGTTAAACGGTATTCTGTGGTGATGTGATAGTTGTAAGGGCTTTAAAGAGGAAATTTCAAAATATGGGAACAAGAAACACCGGCTTTTTTGTATTTTTTATCCTGCGCATTTACTCCCTCCTGTGGATAACAGTGGGAAGTCTTTTTGGCTTCAAACAGATTGCTGTTGCCACGCTTATCCATCGCCAAACTCACGGGTCCCAAAATGAAACATGCATTGGAACTGACTTTCTCTGGATGGTCACTCTAGTTGGACAGTGATCTCCACAGCAGTGGGCAGCACTGAAGTTTCCGTGTGAACTGTAACCACGTCAGTCTTATTCAAGTACCTGACCTTTGACAAGACTTTGGCTTTGCTGAAATGACGAGAATAGCCTCCCGATCACAGCTAAAATAAAAGTCGGAGGATTATTAAACCTTATTGAAGAAATGTTTATATCCAAACCAGGAGATCTAGCTAGACAAAAAGCCTGAATCGTCACCATCACTTAAAAGCCTTACACAGTTCCCGGCCCGTTATACCTTCTTGTGGTTCTCCTCATGTTCTCGCCTGTATTCGTTGCTTTACACCTTGGTCTGACGCGACACTAATCCGCGATATTGCCTATCGAATAACTACCCCTGCTGAATACTGGTTGTCATTTTTGATTCCCTGCAACTCCCATCACTGGTCATGGCTCCCAGTTTAATTTCAAACTCTTCCGGCAATCGCGCTGTCTGTTGTGAAATGACCACTCAAGTCGAAAGCAGCGCACCATTTTTAGTGTCACTGTAAATTGTTTGGCATTTATTTTGCCTAATAACTTTACGCACAATCACAGAAACGTCAGCGCCATTCATTGCTGGTGTACTGGAGTTTTGACTGTGTGAGCTATCAGATCATGATCAGTGCACCAGGCACACATCGATATGGAAAAAAGCTGACCGTCTGATGTCTGTATTGAATTCTATGCATTAACCACTCAATATCCAGTCAGTTTTTGCATGTTTCCACCACTGATATGGGTCATTTTCGGACGGCCCACCGATAGTAGACCCACCAAATGCATTATTGCTATCATCATTGGCAGCATCATTGCAGCCCTGTTACATTATTTTGGAACCCCTGTTGTCAAGAGCAAAACAGGGTCACAAATAGACCTAGTCCGAGCTGGATGATTATGAGAGGCAGTAACCCATTAGTGTGTTGTTGTTCATACTTTCCTTAGCAGTAAGGTCACAAAATGCGCAACTTGTTAGTGCGAACTGAACTTCACTCCGAAAAAAAAACGGTGCTATACACATACCCATATCGGCTTTTTGTGTCACGAAACTATCACTAT
Source organism: Opisthorchis felineus (assembly GCA_004794785.1). Lineage (NCBI taxonomy): Eukaryota > Metazoa > Platyhelminthes > Trematoda > Opisthorchiida > Opisthorchiidae > Opisthorchis > Opisthorchis felineus. The sequence goes on from SJOL01006438.1 coordinate 684,735, forward strand.
CACGAAACTTCTTTATTAGGCTCGCATGCCGCCTTCCGTATGCGCTTTTGCAGTTCTCATCTAACCCTTCGGCAAAGTGTTATGCAGGAGACAAGTTTAAGGTGGTCAGTACCATGACATACCTACCATCGCAGCAACCCGCACCAAGTCATGTGGCTCATGTGATGGAACAAAATGTATGGACAACTAGATGGAATAGGTGAAATGGCAGAAGCGCACATGTAAGCAGTGGTGATGTCGATGTAATAACGAGCGGCGATTCATTTAGGTTAGACGCCATCCGTTCTGAGCCCGTGTGCTTTTGCGTCTTTTCTCGCGGTGTGAGCTCAGGCACATTTTGGTTGTCTTCAAAGTTTTTTTAAAACTATAATCTCTTCTCTCAGTTTGATATTCAACATTGTCTGATATCAGACTTATTCTCTCTTGCAGACAAATGCTGCACGAGTTAAGTTTGTATTTAGTAAAGATGGACACTTAGTGCCATTTCCCGACACGAGAAACATATTTTTTCCTTACAGTTACGATTGACGAAAACCGCATACATACAACAGAACGAACGCAAATCTCTTGGCCGTCACCTCAGTAGGCCCACCGATCAGAAGTCACCGAAGCAAAAAAAGCGGCTGAATGTGCCATCTAATGAAAGCTCAACTACGCAGCCTTTACCTACATCCCGGACAGCTACCGTCAACACCCCCGTTTTCAAACTAGAACATGTGTTTTCAACGGACAGGTCTGATGAAGATAAGCTGTTGAAAGACCAGGCAAAAGATACCTACCACGTAAAACCGAAAGCCGATGGTAAAAACTCTAAGTGCACTCTGTTCACCCGAATAAGTACAGACACCAGCTCTGATTTCTCCGGTGCGATTGAAAAATGCAAAGTGGAGACTTCAAAAACCTATTTGGGACGACCAGCTTGTAAGGTCTCCACCTCAGCACATTCTGAAGGAGGCAGCGATGTTGACGAGAGGAAGCCCGCTAATGTACTGGGAGGTTTGCACTCAAAATCTGCTGTTAAACGAAACTTGAGAAATTTATTACCCCAGACGTCCTTTTCTTCAACTAAAACTGACTCAAACTGTTGGGTACACAAGTCTGATACACAGGACAAACAACTTCGGCTTCCGACGAGATCCACAGAAACAAATCATTTAGGTCCACCCACCATCTCTGAACCTATATTTGGCACCTCCAAACACGCTGATGTTATGTCGAGCAAAGAAATAATCCAACAGGCACGCAAATATGGAACACCAAACTTCGTCGCGCGAATGCGAAATGAACTGCGGCGTGCACAAACCACTTCTGAGGTGAGTATTTTATTCCGTGTTTCATTTTTTGTCGATGGCTCTATGCATCTTGGGGGATTCTCCACTGATGAGGAAGTACTGCTGAAATATGGTTTTCAAAAGTCTAGGCTCCCCAAGAGACTGGAGTGATTTGTCACTGTGGAAGTGTCTTACAAGGCGAACACTTCGTATCTGGTCATATAAGGTTACCTACCTTTGATATTTGGTGAATTTCTGTATAAAGGACTGGGCATAACACGTAGGGTTTATTTAATCTGCCGTGTGAGCTAAATTATGATTTGTGCTCATATATTTGGAAGCAAACGCTCCTTATATTATAGTATTACAAGTTCCCTGTCACGCTAACTAGAGTTTGCCAGAATAAATTGTTTCACATCAGACTTTCGTGCCGCCGTTTTATATCCTTGGTTTGGTTCGTTCACTTTTAAGGTAATTCAACATACACTCTTCAAATCATTCCATTTTGAAGGAAATAATGTGTGTAATTTGATAGATTCGGCAGCTTTCTTCGACAGCCTATCACTATTCAACCGATCCGCGGAAAGGTACCCCTAAAAGTCTATTTTACCTAATACAGACTGAATCGAACTCTCTGTAGTTTGCACTGATTGTTTAAAGGAATCGATGAAAATTCTTGGCGTGTGTTTCGTCTTTCCCTTTAGATAAGCCGAGTATGTCTTGCAACCCAGCAACACACACACTCGGATTAACTTTCAAGACCAACATCACACTGTCAGCCGTGTTCACAAGATTATCTTTGGATGTGAATTGAGGGTCTTTTTCATGGTTAAGCACAGGTTGTGGGATTTATTTAAACAACAGATAAGGCTTATCACGTTAAGGTTGTTTTGGAATGTAGTACGTATGCCCGATCACCGTCTACCTTTTTTTACTAGAAATCCTTGTTAATGAAATGTTCACGGAGGAAAGTCCGTGAAGTGGCAACACGAAATGAAAGCGAATTCTGTCAAGCTGTGTCATTAAACTGAACGGAAGTTGTCCATGGTCTTATCAGAGATGCAGGTAAAATCTCAGACGAAAAAAAGAGTTGAATTCTTCCACAAAATCAGAAGAGTTCTCGTGTCCCTAATGTAACATTGAATGTGACCCTTACGTATCCCTAATCAGCACCTCGGCTGCTATATCCGCGGTGCACTCCAAGTCACACCATCAGTTACCATTAGAAATTCCCTGATAAAATACTTATGCAAACCCACCCCACCACTGGCAGGGATTAAAAAAACAGACATTCTTATAAATTTTAGGCAATTAAATATATTCCAATAGGACTGTAAGCCGTCTGGACACGAGGACTAGCACTTGAACACAATTTAGGTATCATGCGAAATTCGGCGTTCTGCGCAACGCACTGCAGAAGCTTATGCTTACCACTTATGCTGTGGTAAGAGTTTATCGGGAACACTCTTCTTCTGTCCTCACGCACTCCTGGACAACATTCCGGACGAATTCTGTCGGATTCAGCACGAGTACGGCCTTGATCTACACACCACGCGTTCATCGATTACTTCAGCATCTAAGCGTTCTTGACATGTTGCACTACCAGGCAGGATTACATAAGTCGTTTTGTTTTTCGAACTCAAATCAACAATAATGTTTGTTATTCATTGATCCCATCATTTGCCTGTGAGGGACTCGCGTTTGGTGGTGTAGCCAACTAATCCTTTTTCACCTACCGCGCTGATAATGCGCGGATAGGTCCAACGGCTAGTTTATAGCATTTATTCTTGCTCTCGCTCCCTTGGGGGGGGGGAGCATTGCAAATTAAGATTAGTTTCATTGATTCAGATGATTTTTCGGCCTTATGAATTACCTGTTCAAAGTACCTAAACCTGAAACTCCAACTCATGTCACATCTTACATTTTTTCGCTCCATCTTATTTTCTAGTGAGCCCATAGTCGACAAAACGTTGTGCAGCCTATTAACTACAACCAGTTTCCATCAACATGAGTAGTTAGACGGGGACACAGTTCCGATTATGTCTGAGTTGACTCTTCTGCTAACCATTGTGTCATTTCATCAATATTATGTTCATTAGTTTGGTGAATTGACGAATACAGTGCGCAAAGTTGTAGGTTCTGTCTGATGTCTCGTGACCCAAGATTCATCTGTTTTCCACTTCGCTCTGAGTGCATAAGCAAAGCGGTATGAAATTGAACATGGATTCATACCTGTTAACTGTAATGCAATCTGATTCATAACTGCACACATAACTGAACACAATCGTTGCCTAAATGCCCAAATGTTTTGGGCCGTCGATTTCAAATTCCGAAGAGCTGAATCGTACGGGATAAGTTTGTGCGTTTGTTTCCAGGTGCAGTCTTCCCTGAGACAGCTCTCTCCATGTGGTACTTAAGTTCCTCGTATCAGATAAACAAGGTAAGTTTTCCATAAGGCATTTCGTGTTTATGAAGGTGGAAAATTAGGAAAACTTGGTAGTTGCTGAACCAGATTCACCAATGGTCGATCTAGTAGCTTCTACTGTCTACTGTGATGTGTTGTATGAGTGCGTACAGCGCTAAACATATGCCACCCGTCTTTTCCAACTCCGATATCCTCCAAAAATGTGGATTGCCGTGCAAATGTTGAATAGCAACTTCCCTATCTCTATTTATTTTGGGTAAGGGGTCTTGTTTTCTCATGACCATTTATTGTTCCCTGCGTGTGTCATATTTTTTTAAGCCTTCATGCCAAAGGCGGATCCTGTCCGAAAAGTAGATGAAGCTTTGAAGAACATTTTCTTCTATAATTTTGAGTTGACTGAACGCTCATTGAGAAGTGTTGGCATCGCAAACACTCATCCAAAGCGGCTGAACCGAAAAAGGCCTGTCGGTCGCGAGAAAGGAAGTAGGCAGCATGAGTTTATTGGCTCTAAAAGCCCTAACAGTAGCCCATTAGTTTCGCCTATTCTCCATAGACTTATCACGCGACAGTCTCCGAATCAACCCGGGGTTATGAGAGTGAATATTATGTAAAGTCTGAGAAGCACCATGAATAACTTGCGACGAAGCTCATGTTTAGATTTGTTTCCACTTTCTACCAATAGCCTTATTTTCCTCTCCAAGAATATTGCAAAAAATTGTTTTCAGTCCTTCGCGACATACCATTTATGAGGCGTATGCCTGTTTCTGCTGATGCAAGTTGTTCAGGCTAGCTAACAACAGCTGTTTTGCATTATTTTTTTAGCCTCTTGAAGGATACTGGATACCACGGAGACACCTTTATTCGTTCGACTTGTTAAAAACGAAACAGGAAACCCTGAAGAACGGTGTTCGCCGACTGCGCAGCGTTCCCGTTAGGGCAGTTCCCTTACAAGAGCCTGGTTCGCTCAAAAGATATCGTGAACTTTCCACGGGCTTAATCAAGCCTACCGAAGTACCGTCTTCGTGTGCTGGGTCAGTCGGATGAGATTTTGTTGCTGGTCTTGTGTCACTAGTTTCTTTTCCCCGTGGTTTCGCGCAGAGCAAATGGTACCCACGGTGAGACTTGCCTTTTTTCTCGAAAACGGATAAACATACGCACCTTTAGTTCAGGTCCGCAAAAAACGGAAGGTATTCTGAGTATTTGCCTGTGAGCTTGGTGTCTTACAACGGGCATATTTCGGTAGATTTTAATGTATTACCTTTGCGAAATACTGCGTAGTGCTTAGGTTCAGTTTCAAGAGCTCCGTCAGGTTTTGCCCACAGGCCTAAGTCGATACAGCACAGGACTCTGTGAAAATAAATGTACATGACAATTTGGTGGCCCTGCTGCACAGACACTAGCGTTATCCTTCAGACTGTTTGTGAAGGACTGAAACTCTGCGTCCTACTTCTGCGATATGTGACACCGAGCAGACTACAGTACAACCTCGTTACACGGGTTCTGTTTACAGCTGAGCCTGTAGGCTGCCGCGATCCGGGACCCAATACCTAAAATGAAGTCTGTCGACTTCCCGGGTGGAGAGGCATGACCACAGAATAGCACTTCATTTTGCTTTACTGTAGCATGCTGTACTATATCAGTACGTCCTCCTCACATCCCTGTGAGTAAACTGAACCAGTATCTGCGGCTGTTCCAGTCTTGCGCACCGATGCACGTGAGGCGCAATCGTATTAACCTGAAGTGAATGGAGAGGCACGCGCTTCCACTCCTAGATGTTGGCAAAAGTCACAAGGCACTAGTCTCACTGTCAAGCGTCTTGCACAACTTTACTTCAACCCATTGATAGCGACGTTGCTAAATCTGTTAGATCCTACCGAATGAGGTTTCTTCACTCAACGCCATTTCTTGGTTATCCATACCAGCGTACTCGAAAGAAGTTTGGAAGTTCGCTCAGCTCTGTTCTGCAGCAGTGTCAGTCTGACAACTGCTGTTAAACGTTGATACCGTAACTCTAACTAGGCTTTGGCGCTGCAAAGATAGTAAAACTTTTTTTAACTCTTCAAACAAACTCGTCATTTGTGGTAACTTTTTCTTTTCCTCGTCCTACTGCGCCTGATTGGATACACTGCAAGATATGGCTACCAACCGATGTCAGTGATGTTCTTGTTGTCAGTTTCTATCCAGATTGCCTGAATGAGTGTCTGGAGGTGTAGGCACCTCGGAGTGATTGTAGTAAGCTAGCACCAAGTCCCTTCCCCATCCACCTTTATTCTTTCCTTCACAATAAGGCTTTCAAACAAATCATGGTTGTACGGCAGTGAAGCATCGGTGTTGAACACTGGTGTCACGCTGTCGATGATTTTGGCTAGTCAAGTCCATTTTACCAGCACTATCGTTTGTCGGGACTGTTCTTTCAATACGCACTTTGTCGTTCTAACTGTACCAGCCAGTCTTGACACTGACTGGTTGACAGATTAAAGGCAGTCAACATGCCGGCGCTCTCCTATCTTATCACATATCAATTAATCAGCTAGCGCTCTGCAGCATCGTCTACACTGGGACCCACAATAAATGCTGTCAACGTTCAGCATACAGGTACCGTATTTTACATATCTAACTGACCCATAAAGTGGGGATTTGTCTGTTCCGTAATCGAGCATTTCACTCGGCAGCTAACCTGCGGGGGAATTCTGTTATATGGAAGGAGTTTACTTAGCTTTCTTTTGAAAGGCTCGGTGTAAAACTTTAGAAACTATAGCTGAGAGATATTTATGGTAGGTCGACTGGTTTATTTTCAGGACGCGCAAAAAAATCTTGTTTTATTGGCTGCTGATGTTAGTGCTGATCGAGATAGAAGCCGATTGGATGTCGGAATCTTCTGTGCGGATTGGTCGCCTTTTTTGGATTGAGACTACCCAGATACTTCAAAAGAGCTGTTTTATTCCATCTCCATAGGATTTATGGTGATCTTGGAGCACAACAGAATACCTGTCCATTCGAAACCAACCCTTGGTTGCTTTGGGCTACCTCGTACTCATTAGTAATGTTTTCGAATTTTGCGTGTAGACTTTATCTTGAATTTTTTTGGGCTCTCGTTTATAGACTAACTCAGACTCACATAAACATACCCAGTAGGTAGTGTAATCAAGACACAAGGTAAAGTTTCTAAAAACAATCCAGCTACTGGCTCGTAGAATCTTCTGTTCAGTCCTCATTGCGGACGTTTGGCGCTAACAGCTTGATAAAACGAATGTTTCTGAACAGAATGGATGGAAGACTGTTGGATAGGTAGAAAACCACTTATTGCATAGGGTCTTCCATGGTCAAAGTGTAAGCCGATAAACCGTAAGTGTCCGTTTGGTGATTTCCCCTATCAAGTCCAAAGGGACTAATCTGGTTCTCAATTACCCTAACAATGTATGCCTGGACCGTGCTTGGTTGAGGTGCGCTGTTTGAACAGTAACGCGTGTTTGCATCACATTTTTTCTGCTATTTCAGTGAGTATGCTCTTAAGAAATTGGACTCGGCAACCCCCAAGTTATCAAATGCTGAAACGTCGAATTCAGTACATGGGTGTACAAGTCCACTAAATTCAGGCGCGGCTCCAACCGACCAAGATTTCGTAACGTCTGGACAAGTGGTCAGTGATCAAAACGACCATCCTTTGGAGACTTCACCAAAAAGAAAACGCTCTACGGTTTCGAGGCAGGTAGTACATCCCGTAAAAAAGACCGGTGATCACATTAACTCAGAGCAGTTGAAGAAGTTGGCACTAGTCACGGCAAACGCGTTAACCGAGGCCCTTGGAATACCCTCAAATGACTTGAAGACACAGATTGTCCAAGGCTCTGGGGAAGCTGTGGTAGATTCTAAACCGAGGGCCTCCAAAGTGTCCCGCAAAATGAATAGAGTCAGTGAAGAAGTAAAGGCTGCAAAAGATGTCAAAGTGAGTTCTATGTTCAATTACATTTTCTCCGAGACATCCTTTGTTCCCCCCCTTACCTGCAGACTTCTGTAAAAAGTTTCCGTCGCTACTCGCGCAATACTATTTTTCAGCCACTTATGTTCCCCCAGCCCCTATAGTGTCGGTCGTTTTCTCTCCGAGAGATACAGCTGCAGCGTACGACGTCATCGTGCTCGATTGTACCTAAATATCTTGAAGTACAATCCACCAGGAGGACAAAATCCGTCCTAGCTGCACGTGTCCATATTCAGAGCTTCATTCTTAACGACGAACGTGTACGTAGTACAAGGGCAAACAGCCGTGTACTTTCACCTCCTAGAGTTTCTCGTTTCTCGGATCTCTCCGGCTCACTGAACTGACCACTTTTTAATCTGCACCCGACACCCGACACCCGTCGATTCGTTGAGTTGTATTGTGCTCTCGGCCAGAAGTAATGCGGGTCTCAGCTTCGATCAATGCAGTGCTTAGGTGCGGATGGTTGCGCCGTTCCACAAGCAGAACTCTCGGCATCTTGAGTGTTTGCGGATGGTGCTTCCAAGTGAGGATAGTCATATAAAGATCTTCTGGACGGAAAATACTTCAGTAGGTGGTTTTGATGAATTTGTGATACACCAGGATTTGGGAACCTCTTAGTGGTCTGGCGAGGTGCGCGTATCTTGCTCGTCTCTGAAAAACGCAAAGACAGTAGCAGAAGAACGCGCGATCAGATTCCACATACTGGTTCCAAAGTGACCAGTGATCAGTGATTAATCCACGGCACTCGTGGCTGATGACAATGTAGGCTGTGTTTAAGGTTGGCTCACCTGTGGGGGAATCATTTGGCCAAGTTGTTTCCGCTGTTTCAGGAGTTAGTACTGCACAGATGTGGTCAGCACATAACTGCAGCAGGCTTTCACTGCTGTCCGTGCGTCTCGATTCCAGTCCTGGATGAACGCTTAAATGAGCTTTAGCAGCGATAAGTCTACTGCGCGTTTTCAGCCCCAACAAACAATTTTTGAGCTTTCAGCTGCCGCAATAAAACACTGAAAAGAGCATAAATTTGCCTCTGAGAGTACCATAGTTACGGTTCTTTGGGACATAGATGCGTTTGCGGATGCTTTCACGGACGTTACCAAACGAAATGCACAAAGGCGACTATCAACGAGTAACCACTTAGGCAAAGGTGCTTCAGCTAGATGGCTGAAAATAATGTTAACCCCGCAGAACCATCTATGGCGATTTCTGGATTACCAGAGGTGCGTTACTGGAAGCGAGACAAAACGGATGGGGAGGTCTGTACAACTTTAGTCTTTAATCCTCGTTTCAGAGAGGCAGCACACCAAAACAAAGCGAGTATGGTATGCAAGCAAGAGAGGCCCAGTGTCTAGCTTGCTTCAGAACACGAACGTTAGAGGCCAATGGGTGAAGTACACTTGGGATTTGATATATGATTTCGAGGTATCTTTGGCCGTGGCTCCTGATTTAAACTTAGGTATTGCCGCCAACGACAATGGGCTGTGAACGGATCTATCAGTCCCTAAGAATTGGCTTACAAAAAGGTCGACAGATAGCCTAAAGAACGAATAAACCGAAGGAGAAGGGAGGTGTCAGTAGCAGTCTATCTTCGCTTACCCGGTCTGTTGTATGCTGTATGACCTGGCTAAGACACCACGCGGTGGCCGATGTTGCATGAGGTTATTTGTAGTTGTGTGATTCAAAGTTGTATGAGAGCTGGATTACTGTTAGGACATCAGCGTCCAACCAGGAGGTCGGTTAGAGTCCACAGCCAGTGTCTGGCTCAAAAGCCTAACCACCAGGTCAGTTAGCATTTTTAAGGAGCAAGTCGCCACACATGTTCCAAATCCCAAGACCAGGAGGCTGGTAATTAGATTACCGACCGACTAACCTGATAAAATGAGACTCTGTGAATGTCGCCTGTGCATCCTCTTTCCAGTGGATTATGGACGAGCACAAACCGTCTCACTGTGGTTAAGTTTAATCTTTTCGAGATGGGAATAGGCATTGGATCTTAAAAGACACAATCGCTCCTTGATGCAGGTAGTCGTGTCCCTTCGGACGCTGAGCATACGTCAGCGAAAATGTCTGTTAGACACCAGCTTAACCACATCCTGCATGTGGATAGAGAAACCTGGTGGAATGAAATGCTGTATAAGTAAAGAAATCTAGTGTTTCTGGGGACGTCCGGAAAGTGGTTCAGCTCATGCATAAAACATGACCCAAAAAATCGTCGCAGGTAACGTTGTAACGTCAACATACACCGGGACCCGCATCTTGATCGCTTAGCTGGGGTTTCTCGCAACAGTTTAATATGGTCGTCTGCCCCTGTACCCATATCTTTCATTCGACTAGATCAACTAGGGTCGTATTCTGTGCCTCTAGGCCCTTCCTTAGTTTCTGATTTACTAATACCTTTCTGCCTTACAACACCATCTGGCCATTGTGATCGCCGGATCATAATATTGATAGGACGTGTACTGCGTCCATTCCAAACCCTACTTGACGAAAGGTTTGCGAAAGATAGACCATGACACGGCAACGCGAAACGAAAGCTGCAACTGGCAATATGAATGCTGTGGGATGTTCCTATCTTCCTAGTTTGGATCCACGTGATTCACCTTGTGCCTTGTCGGAAACTTTGAAGTAAACTATCCTAGTGGCAAGCTTACTGTGACTTCTTAGATAGACTGCCTAGCTAACACTTGTCTGTCGCTGTGTGCTAGACATGTGTTTACAGGAGGCTTCTAGGTGGTGCTGGATCACTCCTGCTGATGGCATCCTGCTCTAACCTAAAGTGCGTTTTGAAAGCTGTAATCTTTCCATTGTATGTTTTCCATATAGGCAGTTGAGCACCACTTTTCACCATTGGCGGTTATTGTATATGGTGATGGTGATGATTTTGACGAAGTTTATACGTGGCCACTTGGAAAATCTAGACCTGTCTTAAGGGACACCACCATCGTGATCATCTGCTTTTAGGATAATGCAGACAATGTAGGACGAATTAGGGTCTCCCGTTCGGTTCTGGGTGCTGTTAATACCACGAAGGCGAGTCTTGACAGGAAGAATTCCCGGTTGATAAGGTCATATCCTAAAGGTGAGTATTTCCTCCTGAATAGTTCCCCGTAGGTGGCTGCTTTAGATGATTTCCCCAACATCCACCGTTCAGTCCGCACCTAATGAGTAAACCAGAAACTACTTCTTCCATAAAATTGCGTTTCAGGCAGTTGTTATGTAGGCTTTGTTGTTCTGTGATTCCCTCTTCAGTACCTTTGTCGATAACTTAGCCACTTTTTCAGAATGTATTTGTGGTCTATGTAACGACAGGTGTGCTTTGCAATGCGCAACCAATGAGTGCTGAGTGCCCGGTAATTCGGCCGGACTGTATGTCAACAGGTAGTTTGACAGTTCACTCTAATCATGGGTACGATGAATGTAGGGTACTTTGGAGGCCCACTTTTGGTGCGTTTGTTTGTCTGCCGGATGCCTACGTTGATTAAAAAAACCTTTTACCCGGGGTTCATACTGGATATCCAAGCTTTCCAGAAAAGCTAGCTGAACCCAAGAAGGACTGCCTTTCTGACTTTCCAATGTCGACACTGACAAGTTCATTATTTCGTTCTGTTCTTTTCAGATCAGTGATGCATCTACTACAAGTTCAGCCGACAATGTGGTTTATCGTGTACGTGTTGAGTCCGTTCGTCACTACCGGTTGCAACAGGCGGACTGCTATCGAGATTTCTACGCGCCCAGTACCACCCACCTACCTAACCCCACGCCGCCGATGAGTATCGTTCTTCGTGGAATGAACTGCTCGTCACCAAGCTTGGAACTTGTCAGCGCAGAACTGGCTCGCCTAGGGGAGGTCGCCGGGCATACTGTCATACTCCGCGATCCGCAAATGCTTGGGCGACGTAGTGCAGGGGCGAAACATGTCTTTGGCGATGTCCCAGTTAGAAAGCCACTTTCACCGAGCTTCATAGCCACAATAACCAACGAAGGATGTCCTCAAGTCGACTATTTCGCTATTGTGTGCAGTTCACTGGGAAAAATTATTGGAGTCGACATCCGGCCAGTTCCTAACGGTGTAAAAAATAGTAAGCCGTTTGGATCAGTTTACACGTAGTCTTTTTCCTATGGTGCTGTGTTCGTTTGACCGAGCGACATGGTTTAAGCGCCTCACTGCGTTCGACTCATCAAAAAGGGAAATATATTGTTGTAACTTGGATACGAAATTAAAAGAATCCCCTCTAGGCAATATTTATGCAAATGTTTGTGAATGCGGCACTTTCATTTCTCATGAAAACCCCATGAAGGAGACAAGTTAACGTGCACGTTCTCCATTGCACTCCCCTCTCTAGGGACCAAATCCCGTCAGAATTGAAAATGGTTCAAATTCTGATCCCCCCAAGATCATCATCATCATCAAAGACAGCAACATCAGTGTTGACACTGATGCTTCACTGCCGTACAACCATAAGGTTCGTCTAATTATATTTAAAGCCCTAGAGTGAAGAGAAGAGAAAAAGAGTGGGTGAGGGAGGG
>SJOL01006438.1:708649-735086 GCA_004794785.1 Opisthorchis felineus
CGGCAGACCAGCATTTGCGCACCGATTTTGCAGGTCCCGCCTCCAAGCCGCAGCTACCTACCCCGACTCCCCAAATCATCGGTGGACGAAACGAAACTTTGGCAGCTAGAGCCACTGTAAGACACGTACGTGGTTCTTACAGCTGAAAATGATGATGATGACCTATCTAAAATTCCTCCGTGCAACGAATCTACGTCTAATACTACTAAATTCTCCTTCGAACTCTCGCTGGAGAAGGGTTATTGTGAGCCATAATTTTAACGTACGAATTCGGCCCTCGCGATTGCTCACAATCAGTATACTGAATTTCCCAAGGAAACTCGCAATCTTTGGCGTATTTTGTCCCCTAGAAAGTAGATGAATGCTGTTTCATCACACCATTTTTACTGTCTACTGTACCCACCTTTGTCCTTTGAACTAATGCAGTTTATTGATGGTATGGTTTTTTCGGTTGAAATCAGAGCTACTGATTTTGACGACGTCCAGTGCTCATTGGGGTTTGCGAACGCCCTCGAGAAAACAGTTTCAAAGCTGTGATCGTGGCCTGTTTTACCTTTCCCTAGTCGTCACCCAAATCACTATTGTCCCTGTCGAGTTCTGGAAGCTTCTCAGCCAACTCAACTCGATATCGTTGAGCTACAGGGACGCTTTTCAGGTGGTCAACTGAATGGCATTGCATCAACCGACGTGTTTTGGAGAGAAGGCGAACAGATGCGCCTGCTCGCACACTATCGTTATCGGAGTCAAGTGGTGCACTCCAAAATGAACGACAATGTTGTATTGAAGCTCTCCACCGGTGACTGATTGCCACATGCCCAACATGAGTTCATGGCTGGTTTGCAGTTACTGGCCCCCAAGTCACACGATGTGAGTGCTTGTGCTGAAAGTTTGTGCTGGTTAGAAACAAAGAATGTCCAGCGCAACCGAAGGAATCGTTCCCCATTATTCGGGCGGTGGGCTCAAGTTCTAGAGCAGCACCGTACGTATAAACGACCCACAGTTTCAGTGTATCTGGGTTTTCAAGCAGCGTGCATCTCAGTTGACCGCTGTCTTCTCGTTAACACGCCTTCCCAACATGGAATTCCCCGAATGTTTATGTACATAACGCAGGTGTTTTTAGACGAACGGACCAAAGTCACCCTGTAGTTTGGTGTGCGCTTTGTACCCACAAAGTATATGGCCATGGTCCTGGACATGCATTTACATGACTCGCTACTTACAGTCCAAGGAGAGGCACTTGAGGTTGCGAAGCCTTTTACGTGTCTTGGAAGTCGTCTACGTCCCGACTGTAGTGTGGCAGTTGTGGTCAATACACGAATCTCTATGGCTCATGTCACGTTGTCTAATTGGAGACATCTATGGCGGTAGAGCAGCATATCCCTAAGTCTCAAGGGACGTGTGTGCATCAGGCTACAGTACGGGCTGTTTTGTTGTATGGCTGTGAGATGTGCCTCTGTTAGCAGCGGAACTGAGACATATTCAAGTCCTCAACAACCGTGTTTTCAGAACAATACCTCGTGTAGGCTGATTTTGGCGAATCTTCAACGAGGCAGTTAAAAAGTGGGTGTTCGGCTGCGCAACGGGGAATTCAATCGAGGAATGTACCCAGCACCAGAAGCTTCGATGATTTGGCCATGTATTGCGCATGCCAAATCATGTTTTGCCGATGAGTGCTTTCTCTCAGTGCACAGTTCAGAGTGGCGCAAGCAGAGTTTTGGTCAACGTTTGGCCTGGTAGAGTGAAATGAAACTCGTCCCAGGATGAATTGCGTGTGATCCCCCTTGTGCATAGTTGGAGGCGCTGTAAGATGTGCCTGCTAATCGATAGCAGTGACGTCCTTGTTGTCAGTTTCCATCCAAATTTTTGAATGAGTGCCTGTAGTTGTAATCAGCTCGGAATGATTGTGCTACGATAGCACTGAGTCGCTTTCCAATACACTTTTGTTCTTTTCTCCACAGTAGAACTTTCAAGTAAATTATGGTGTATGACAGCCGAGCATCAGTGCTGAACACCCATGTTTTCGTGCCGATGTTACTTGTTGCTCAATTTGACACAGTACGTAAGTTGAAAGCCCTAGTGTGAAACAAATCCCTTGAATTTAAGATTTACTCTAAAATTTTTGATTGACGGATGCTTAGACAAGGAGCGACCATCAGGTAATTGACATCTAAATGAATCAGAAGGACAGTTAAGGAGGAGCCTATGTAGGGTGAGTGATACTTCTCGATTGCCCAGGCCGAAGAAGGGGGCCCGGTTGAGGTACCCCACAAGGCAGTTAAAGGCGGAGTTTTGTTTGAGTACTCTTCCCCTAGCCTCTGACTCAAAAGTCTAAACCGCGAAGCAGCGGTTGTTGGAGGTTTTCTTAGAGGACTCTTCCCGTAGCTGATGACTCAATAGTCTGACCCACTTGGCTGTGGGGTGCTTGCCTAACCCGTGAACGCAGCGAATAACGCAAAACTTTCTAACTCCTAATGATGCTGCTCCCAGCGGGTGCCTTCTGGCTGTACCAGACTGTTTGGTTTTAAATGTATCTTGACCATAATGAATAATGCGCCGGCGGTCACAGTCAACCGTTGGGTGATCGGAGTGTGCGGTTTTTAGGGCGGATTTTTTTCCAACCCGGAAGAAAGCAGTATCGCTGCTTCCATAAATAAAGATGTGCTGGCCGCCTGAAACACACGATTAACTGTCTTCACAATTCTATCGTACAGAACTGTACGAATTTACCTCCAAACCGCATCGTAGTACGGGGACTCGCTTTTCCTCGCTGGGCTGGTACCCGTTGGCCTTCCTGGCATGGTTGAGCCTTGAGGACCAAAGTCTCAGCCAGTATAGCCCCCCTAGCTGCATTGCAGCACTGAAGCCGGATCACCACGACAAGTGGGGATTGTTGTTGGAAGGGTAACACTAACGACAGCCCATAGTTGCCGGGATTCTGTCTCAATATGTGGTGTTTTACCGTGCAGACTTTCTTAGGTACAAAACACTTACTGATTAGTGGGGGGAACTGGAGGATTTAATACTTAGGTTGCAAATCAATATTACCACACTATCGCAGTCTGTACATTGCTTAAACAATCTTCCTGTTTGCTTTTATGTTGACAGCGTTAATGACCTTTCAACTCACTCCGCAATTGTATTCACTGTCATGGAAATGCTTCCTGCTACACGTGCATTATTTGTGGATGATGTGAAATCTTATCCCAGCTTTCTAAGAGCTATTTGTAGCCATGCCATAACTTTTTTCAATGACTGTGATACAAGAGCTACTCGAATTGGCAAAATTGACCAACTGCCTATACCAGATTTGGTCACCGCTATCGAAACTTGTAGTCCTTTGCCCGTGCTCGGCATAAATTTCGCAACCCAATGTCACACGAATATCCCAAGAATTGCATCCATCCAACCGTATTCGCCGGAATATCTGGATGAGCCCTCAGACAGCGAACAGTACACCTATCCCGCTACCGTAATTAGTGGACGCAACAGTGAACTGGAGCGTACGGCTTCGATTGAACACAGCCAACCGGTTGAAGTATATGGCACTGGGAAAAGATTGATACTCGATACAGAGGATATAATTACGCCTCCTGAAAATGGAATGGTGGTGGTTCAGGCCGATCTCAATTCATGGAGTTCAACCAATGAGCTTCAACAACAACTGGGACTGTTGGAACCTGTGGATCCAGCGACTGTAGACACCAAAGATACAACAGAAAACCGGGGACCGTTACAGCTAGCGGATGTCTATTTTGACCCGAACTACTCAACACCAGTGACTGCTATCGATGACCAATCTGCGCGCAACGCAACGCAGGACAGCCAGTGCTCGAATATTTCGCTACCCTTTTTAGTAAGTACAGAAGCTTAATATCCTGGTTCATTTTCTTCCACGGGGATCGAATGATATTCATACCTGACCTAAGGCCTGATTACCACTAATCTAATTAAAACGGAGCCGGCGCCAACACGTCCAGCTCCAATGCAGTTTATTCTCGTATGGTGAATGTAAAGGCGTCAACTGCAGTGTATGTTCATGCCGCTTCGAATTAAGATAACGAGTGCGTCAGTTTTCTACCCTCTGCATCTTAGGTGTTTATTCATAGGTATCATATGTGTTGCATTCCCATAAGAGTCTTTCCCCTTATTTTTAGGTCGTTGTTTTGTGTTGCACTTATGAATATCAACAGCTACATTTGCATCAGCAATAAAACCTAATGAACTCGTATGCATTGTGTGTGTGAGCCAAACTACGGAGAAATTGAAGTGCGACTTTGAGATCAGCATGAAGAGATTGATTAACAGGCAAGTCTCATCATCCGCTGACGCAAACAAACAAATTGGGAATATTCGCTTCCCGAGAGCCTAACCAACATCTCGGACTTATGTTTCTGTCTTCAGTACTAACCGAATTTGTTAGTATTTCCAAATTTAACTGTGCTTCGTGTAGGTTCTTCAATTACCGGAATTAGTCCAATGTTCACACTTAATCACGTATGTGTGTGCTCTTGAATCCCAAATTTTCTATGTCTAGTTGCCTTATTTGATTTGGAGATCATCGAAAACAGCAGCAAAAAAGTATTGTGGCGTCTTAGCTCTTGGCAGTTGAGCACCAGTTACCCTATTGGTGTATTGTCTTCCGTGTTGCTGATGATGGTGATTATTATTATTATTTTTATGTGGTCTACATAATCGATTTTGGCAACCCCCTAAAACCCCAATAATTAGAGCCACAATAGACCTGATCCTGTCTAGAAGAACCTCCGCAATGGTGGAGTGCTCCCAGTTAAAATGTAACAACCGTTAAGAGGCGCCTCAAATGAAAGTAAAGGTACGGCTCTTGGTCATTTCAGATTTCGGAAACCCTCACGTTCATTTGATGAAATCTCTATAGCTACGTTCGACGGTGAGTATGAAAGCTGTTTGGCAGAATGTCACTACGGAAAACCGTTGATATCTAACAGTCCTTAGCCATTGACTTATTTGTTGTTTTGATATCCATCGCGATGGACTACACAAATTTACGCTGGTTTTCACGACGTCGGCTGTGTCGAGTACTCCCCTGTCAGAATTGTCAGCTGTTCTGTGTAAAGAAAAGAGTTGAGTATATACGTGGAAGACTTCTCACCCTAATCTTATCTTCGCACCTTCCTTGCAGAATGACGGTGCGTTGGAAGAGCGTTTGAGACAGATTGCGGGTTTGAGTATACACAAACCTACCCACTCATCGCTTAACGGGACTGATGGCCAGATGCCAGAGTATTATTTATCAAGCGATATACACACACCCATCCAGGAACAGGATCCCACTGACAAATTTGAGTTAAGACACGTAAGTGGACTAGGAGACCAAACCAACGAAAACAATAGAACTTCATGGATATCGCAAATCCAGCCTGTTACGTGGACGGATAACCTTGAAGCTCTGAGATCACAGCACTGGGAAACACTTGTTCAGCTTTCTAGATCACCCTTCCTGGAATGGGATAGCGAACTGAGTCTTATAGTGAATCAACCGACAGACAAACCGTTGGGTTCAGCAAGCGAAATCAGATGTGAACAATCGGTCGCGATTGTGATGCATGAATCGATGCTATGATAATGTAAGTGTTTATTCATGCTCATATATAGTCAGAACGTCTTTTCTTTTAACGTAGCTCATGGTGTCGTCGCATTTTGGAACCCACGATTTCCTCTTCGTGATTTTGTAAGTTGGCCAACTCATGGGTAAACGCCAGTGTAAACTCGTTTAGCGTTTCTGCCTGATCTGTTCAGATCATTTACTCATATTAGTGCATCCTGTTGTAGTCTCACAGCTACCAGAAGGGAGTCGTAGGTGAGAGAACAAGACTATGCAGTCGTGAAGCATTACCAGCTCAGTACGGCTTTGGTCACCCTTAATACGCACAGTCATTTTTCGGTCCTGAATTTTCCTTACCTTTAAGTATGGCGAATTTGTTTGATGAAGACTTTCTATGCACACCGTATAGTTACTTCGACCGGTCAGTGATTTGGATAGCACAAACTTTCATTAGGATGAACGCAAAGGCCTTTCTTCAGCCTTTAAAATTCAAATATTCATGGAACCGTGATGTGTGCGAGTGCGGTTTATCACAAGCGACCGTTATTCTGCTACGCATGTATCCTAAATACATCCTACTAATGACAACGCGGATTTATCACTTTTTTTTCAATGTGAGGTGTAACTTTCCACAATTAGCAAGTTAATCACACTGCTGATCAGCCGCTCGTGGCCGAACGGATAAGTGTTCGAACTACCAGCCCGGGGGTCGCGTGTTCGGAACTTGTTTGAGTTTCATGATGATTTCCGATTAGGGTGGTACGACCGTACAGTGCTTTCCCGCTTTTCTTCGTAGACTGAGTTTACTTACAAGACGAAATCTGTATTGGGACTTAGGAAGCAATTTTCCCCCACGGGTAACCTTTCTCAGTGATATACGAATTACCAGGAGTAAAAATTGAAACGTGGAACTGAATTGTAAACAATATCAAAGGCTGGACAGTTTTTCAAAATAAACTGGCGGATCTTTCAAATGAAACATTATGAGGGGAAAAAATAGGCTTTCAGTTAGATACCTACACGTTACTTAAATCATTGATTGAATCAAGCATCTCTTCCAGTGAGTAACTATCCTTTCCATTTTCTTTCCTGATTTGCTGAGTGAAACTGTATGGTTTTTATGATCAACCTATCCGGCTCATTGCTGAGAAATCGAACTCTCCTGGTTTGAATGTAGGGCGTGTGTGGGGATCCACGCCTCGGGTTTTCGTATTAATCTAATGGCTTTGCAGTGATCATCATAGCTTCATGCCACATCGATGGGGCGTCGATCAGTAAACAGTCCACCTCATCTGCTGTCCCCAGCGGGTTGAAAAAGTAAAACTGTTTGACAGTTGATTTATTCTTTGCCTCTTTTATTTATTTTCACTTCCCATTCGGTCCCACCCTTCTACGATTCTCGTTCCATGCATGTCAATCAACCTCCCCGAGTAAGCACAAACCACATACCGCTCGCGTACACCGGTTTAACTCTTCCCACAGTTCTGCCTCATTGCAGTAGTTGGGCACCTATTCGTTTATCTTGAAGTCAGAGCGTTTTGGCTGGTCTTGAAAACGGGAAAGCTGTCTCACAGCTTCTCACCTTTTTTTAATTCACTCCACAAAGCTTGGTCATTTATATATTTCGTTTCGCGTTTGTCCATGGTGGATATCATGACATTTTGTTGTAATCAGGAGTATCTAACCCTCTCAGGGATTTTGTGGATCATCAGTTTAATTAGGTTTTAATTCCCATCTTTAATTCTAAGACAGTCCTTGTGCCGGTAAACTCAAATATCCCCAAAACAATATTTTTTCAACGCCAGCGACATGTATGAATAGAAATACGATCGATGGACCGCTAAGGGTGTTAGAATGACTTGGCAGTGAAGTTTGGAAGATGTTACCAGCAAACTCAGCTGCGTTGGTCATCGCCGCCTCTCTTGATAGGGATTCAGAGACAGAAAACACCAATGGTTAGAGACATTGTCAGAAATGGCCCAGTTATGCACCAAATGGTGCTCATGAATTTAAGCTGTTGTCTTCAGTGCATAAATTCTGCGCGATCTCCCCAATGGCAAGTCCACTAACACCACTGTATTGATGCATTAATTATTTCAGCTACGGTTCCTAATTCGTAGCTTTCTACACCCACCTCTCCAAATCATCGGAGAACGAAACTGTGACAGCTATAACACTGTAGGACAGTTACGCGGTTTTTACAGCTGAAGATGACGAAGTGTGTTAGAATGAACCTTTCAGTTAATGAAAAAGCTGAATGTTCATGACGCATTCTTACCGGCCTGTGTTATTTTTCCGTTTCTATGCTTTTTGCTGTAGCGGTCAAGCTGCTGTACTGCATGACAGGTAGACATTAATTTCGACATTGATGATGGGCTCCATGAATGAGGCATTAGCATCAGCGCTGTGTATACTTCATTTTTCTTGCGATTTAGATGGGCCATTTTGTCCGAATAACCATGGCCCAATTGATGAATGTATAGGCTCGGCGGTACCTGAGCAGAGTCGCTATCTTCTGATCTTACTAAGTGCTGTCACTAGAATACGGGTTTCGTGTGGATTGAATAGGAACATAAGCCCAAACTCAAGCTTTAAGAAAAAACAGCATTTCCCTGTTCTTCACTGCGATTTTCTGTTGTTTTTTTTTCAGACTCTTCTGTCGACGAAGTACGTCACGTTCAGGTGCAACACGGTGCTTTTGACTTCCTCACTCACCGATGCAGATGTCGACCTCCGTTGATCGTCTATTGTAGAACATCGGAACCATCACTGTTTGAAGCACACAGCAGGCATTCAGCCTTGGTGAATGCAAAACAGCTTGCCTTGGTTCGGTCAGTAACAATAGTTAAAGATTACTTTTGCTGTATACTCCCTATGGCTGCTAGGGCAACACTACCACCACGACAGCTCTCATTGTTCACAAACACCACACCCTATGCTTTTGCCCAACGTGTGGTAAATGAATAAACATTTGATAACCACTCTGTTGTGACTTCGTCTTTATTCACTTTCCCAGAGGACTTGTGCCATGTTCGTGGTACACAACCACACTGGCCGTGTTTACGCGGTAACACTGGGTGGATTATGACGCTCGCGCAGCTCTAAAAAAGGCAATACATTATGCTGACTTCGCACGGATCCTAAAAACAGTGGGCTCTAAATTTATAGTGAATGACGTGTATGAATGGGCTTTCACAAAATACACATCCTCGTTTTGCAGTGCAAACCATAGCGCAGCACTTGGTACGCATGAGACAACGGGACTCCGATAGCCGCACTAGTAGACTGGATAACAAGTGACTGCACACAGGCCGTCCACCATAGGTGTACAGATGAAAGTGTATTGTCCGTTCTTAAATGGACGGAAGTAGTAAAGCATGTCCATCATTCAGCCGATTATTCTTCATCAGGTCGCCGGGAGCTCTCCCGTCATGTTGCCTAGTTGAACTTTTCCACTTAAGGTCATCCCGTAGCTGAACTCAATCATTTATTGGAGATAGAAAACCACTGCTCCTGATGTTCGGAGCAATGGTATGAGTTAGGCTACGATATCGGTGATCTCTGCTGCTAAACTGCGTCTATTAAGCCTAGGTTCCCATATGGAATATTTGCCATCGTGGCTGTCACATTTACAAGGTATTATCGCTGCAGGATGTCTTACCTGGGCACACTTTCACTTGGAAGTGCGTAGCCATCGACTTACCAATTATGACCGATTTACAGCTAGTGTACTCAATGTTCACTGACTCATCTCTGCAGCAGTATGAAAAACTGCAAGGAGAATTTGACACAACTTATCTCACGCTGGATTATACTGTTTGCCGAATTTCAACTTGTCATGTCGGTTTAGTACCCAAATTCGATATGATCTCAAGTTCAATTATCGGTAGACAGGGTGATTAGAACGCTCGAGTTGATAATATCACATGATTAATACGTCTGAATGTGCTTCAAAGCCCGCAATTTGTCTGGCGCAACAAGGTGCCAGAGGTCCTTGGGTGCATTGGTCATCTAATGTAAACAGCCAAATTTGTGTTCCTATCTCTGTGGGAACGTCCAGCTCATTCCCATAATCATACCACTGATGAAAGACCAATGTATGTTGGCAACCGGGGTAACTCCCAAACAAGAATCAAAACACCCATTCCCTGCCTTTCTTAATGTCAAAAGGCCGATAATTATTCGCGTAATGTGGTCTTAAATACAAAATGATCCCAGGTGCTCAATGTATAGGAGACATAAACGGATCCCTAGTGGCTCGACCACACTGAACCTGTTGACGCGTGACTGAGACAGACAAAACAGGATGGAGATAGTAGGTACAGGTGTGGAGTAATTATGTGGAAGGTTAGCTGTGAGTAGGTGGGATGTCATCCTGCGACGAATGGATCGGGCCAGTGGACATGGCGGCCGGAACGTGTAATGCGTGTGCTAGTAGTCGGAATGACGACGAGGTCGGTGTTCTGTCATTATATATGTCGTTGCAATGAGTGGAACGTGAAAACAATAGTGGGAAATCACATGGCGTCCTTTAAAAGGTCACGGAACCGGAGCTGACATGTTCATCAAGATCGTATTCATGTCACGATGTTGACGCGTGATTGTGAGACAGACAAAACAGGATGGAGGTAGTAGGTGCAAGTGTGAAATTGATTGCAGGAGTAATTAAGAGGAAGGGGGACCGTTACAGACCCTTCCCAGTTGTCGGAGCTCATCAGGAATCAGAAAGCCTATTGAGGCTGAGCTTTTCGGGAGCTGATCACAACTGTTGTAAAACGTTTCGTCAAAACTCAGACACGAGGCTGACTTATGAGAAGAGTGATGGACAGTAGAATCCTTTCAACAAAAAGTTAACCGAATTCTTGATATTCACCATCATCATTTCAAGGATACTGGTTTCCTCATCCTTATTTTTCACTCACTACAGAATGGAGTACGGCCAGTAGATATTAGGTATGTGGTTGATTTGCTTGTCACCTGCACTGATGTCAGCGTGTATGTAAGTGAGCGTGTTCTCTATCGAATGCAGTACAAGAAAATCCTGAGCTAACCGTTGCACAGGCAAGTGGGCATAAGAAAGCGGGTTCCTGACGGCGGGAAAAAGACGCTTCATGAACCGAGAGCCAGGAGAATTTATCTGATGCACTAGGGAAGTGAAACACGAACGGGATAGTGTATGCCAGGTCATCCGAGCTGGTGGTAGCCAATTCAGGTAACACACTAACCAGAGTGTGCAAGGACTCCAGGTTATCCTTTGAGATGTGGGACCTGGTAACTAAAATGGATTTGCGGTGACCGTGTTTGCGTGAGCTGTCTTGGACCCACCGGCCATCCGTCGACAAAAGAGCATGCTGATGCACCTTGGGGGTTTATTACCTCGGCTTACTCCAAATAATGGATCATCCAGACAACCCCATATGTTGCTCGGTGCAAAATGCCTGTGGTTGTACCTGTTCGATGGTGGGGATCCATTGGCTTGGTTTAATGTCACAGGTAAGCCCGGAAACAGATGCCAGCTCACTGCGTATACACTTTTACATCTGGGATAGAGCTTATCCACCCCTGTTCCTGTGACAAGCCCCTTCATACAGGCAAACAACCGGTGCTTTAATTGGTATTTAATCACTTGGCCTTCGAGCCCACCAGTCACTCGTCCAAAATGCTTGATCCTTGGTGCAAGATCAGTTTTCCCTCTCCTCTGTAAGCTAATTTCACATTTGCGAGTGAAAATGTTTTATCCGACGAGTCCCAGAGTGAAAAATGAGTAGGCGGCTTGTCGAAATACACCCGTTTTGATGTTAACGGAAGACTTAACCGAATTTGAGCTGAATCGCCCACTTATGATAAGCTTCAATTTAATGTGCTGCACAAAGGCCACCCCCGTTCATTTAGTTGAAGAATATCGTACGGTTTGGATCCAGCTGAATCCTTCGCCACCACCGACTAGATTTGCAAATGAGTGTTTCGCCAAATGTGTACAATCTGGCGACCAAGTGGAACAAAGGCTGATCAAAACCCGGAGGATTAAGCCCACCCATGAACCCCAAGAAGGGCAAAGCCGGCAGTGATTTGTCGAACGTTTCGACAACATTAAAAGGGTATCACCCCAAGTAGAGTCTGGAGCGCAGCCGCCGAAACGATTCCCACCAACATGACCATAAAGGACTATGTTGAGAATATTAGGGCAGGCCGCTAGCGCCCGGCAGCCCTGAAGTAGGGGCCGCACGGGGACAGCCTTAACCCCACAAAAATAGGTCCTAGTACAAGGCTAGGGATCGGGTTTCAAGCCGATCTGCTATTTTCCTTACTCATTAGTTTAAGGCACGCTGCATTGCCCTCCAGTCAGATACCTCAATAAATAAAACCACCACGAAGAAAAACATTCATCTGCATATACTAAAGTAAACAACACCACGACTCGCAGACTTCAGACGGAGTTAAACTTATATCAAAAATTAACTGAAAGGATCATCAATAATGCAATCATCAAGAAATATCCCATGAGCATGCCATAAGTCTACTTATAATTCACGAGTAGTGTGTACCTTAGCCTGCAATATACGGAGTCAACGGTGTGACTAGGCCGCTGTGCGTTCTAACCAACATGGATACATTCACAGGACCACAGTTGTTTACAAAGATCCTTATTTTGCTGGTGGAAGCCAAATTTGAGCAAACAACACAAAACAGGAATGTTACAGACTCAGGTGGTCAGGTTTCCTGCGGAGGACGAAGCGCTAACGATTGCCATGAAAAAATTCGAACTTGTACACATGAGGATTTACTACCAGACTACCAGTCAAGTCTACCAGAATACAAGTCTAGTTAAGCACTCTCGATTGTCTGGCTTGAGCAAGAAAAACCGGATAAACTTGGGATTACTCGGCTTAACGGATCTCTCACAGAGACCAATCCAGTATCAGTTGTCGTTTACTTTTTATGCGCGTTTCGTTGACCACCACTGTACAGACCAACTGAAGTTGGCCAAGATGGGTAGAGAGAGAGGTGCTCGTCCCTGAGAACAACTGAACATGTCAACCAAAGAACCCGTCGAGTGAGAAAACAACTTTGAAATCACGAATTCGTATTACAACCGAGTGAAGTACAAGGATGAAGTTGGAAAAATTTAAGAACATTGGACTGAAGCACAACAGGATTTTGATTCTAAAAGAATCAATTGTGTGTCCAACCGCTGTTCTTATGAGGGTGTCCAGACTGCCAACGAGACCCACCACCGCGAGCTCGGGGTGCTGTCGAGGGATTGGAACTCCCACTCCTGCGAGAATGGGAACTCCCATGCTCTGAATGGGTACCCGGTCCATAGGGACACTCATTATAGTCAGAGCCGCGGCTGGAACCGGTATTCCGAAAAGTTTGGTGAGTGCCTCTGTCAGGGGAAGAAATAAAGCATAATTCCGCAGATGGCAAAACAGAAGTCAAGCTTTGAAATACAGAAAAAGCATGTGCACGGAAAAAAGCAGGTGAGCAGTGAACAACCTATTTTCCAGCAGAAGAACCTCTATCAACAACATTATGACGAAGTTTTAGCGTAGTAAGCGACATATGGTGAATAGAAAAGACATGGAGGACAACTGAATACTGTAAGGAAAACGTGTAACAACTGAGCCCAAAGAAAAATTATTGGTTAATATATGTGATTGAGGTGAATGGAAAGACCCCGACCAAATGTTGCCACCTACACATGGGGGTCGGGTCTAAGTACTGCTCGTGGGCTACACTAGCTGGAGCCTCGTTCGACAAAGTTCAGAAATGTCGGGAAGGTAAAACGGGAACAGGTTAAGAACAATGAGCTTTGCGCTAAAAGTAAGCGTATTACGAGTGAAGTAATCATACTACCATCTGCAAGTAGTGTGAAGGCAGTAAGGTGTTTCCTACAGGCGATCAGTATTCATATTCGTGGAAGGACCAATGCTGCCTTCCTCCGAGGAAGGACGAGCTGGAGAAGGTCGGTCCCAAAACCCGATCGCCCACGGCTGACCGTGACCGCCGGCAAATTATACACCATGGCCGAAATACGGGCAATACCAAACACAAGCCCCATTCGGATTCAAACGCATCTGCTGTGCGCAATAGCACCAACAGTGAGTCATCAATGCCTTGCGACCCCGTGACCCTGCGAACTAGGGTCAGGCAAACCCCTTGCAGTCAAGTGGGTCCGATTAATAAGTCACCGGCTCTGGGCAGTGCCAACCAGTAAATCGCTGCCCTACCGATCAGACTTTTGAGTTGAAGACTCTTCTTTCACTGTTTTGTGAGTCAGACTTGAGTCAAGAGCGCAGGGTGAGGTGCTGAACTAAACTCCGTCCTTGACCTGGGAAACCGGGAAGCATTATTTACACTCACAATTCTTCATTCACCGACGTCTCTCCTCGATTTATTCCCACCTTCCAGACAAACATCATCCGATCATTCGTCAGCTAACCAACCGACGTGACCTACCCAACTCGCCGGTCATTAAGATTAAACACAACACGTCAATGAAATCACGAGATCCTTTCTACACCGGAACTTCCAACGTTCGTACTCAATGTCAAACCGGCAAACAGGTATTGCTCGCTTGGAACTTATATGCACTCACAGTTTACGAATGCCGTGCGTCCGAAACACACTCACAGCACCCAAATATGATCATACACCTTAAATCATCCTGAAGGAATTCAGCTTTCCCGCGGTTCTCAGATCATCGCTCGTGGTATATGCGGCGTAGAAGTCGCGCTCAGTCCCAGAGCTGAGCGATTCAAGTGAATGGTTATCCAGTCCAACCAAGCTCAACTCGACATCAAAAGCGGTGGCTGTCGTCAGCTTACTTCAAGATAAGATGCAGTTCTGATGCATACAAGATGTTTCACCTAGGTTTATCCAGACTGATTTATCAGGAAGGAGGAGCTGACAGTATCGTCCTTGCAAGTGACGTTCAATTCGGTTGTCTGAGCCATGTGAAATCCTACCTGAGTGGTCGACTGGGGCTCGATAATCGACGCACAGACAAGGCAAAGCGACTCCTTCAATTGTGCCACGATCACCCACTGTTCTCGCGAGCACGAATTTTCAACACAACCGGTTGCACTACGTAATATGATGGTAATCAAGCGCAAATCAATAATGGACCAAGTAGCTACAATTCATCCATGGAGAGCTAGGATTCAAGACTACCGTTCTTTATGGGCCACACAACTGGGTTCCGATCACACTATGCTATGAGCACACTGACGATTCGCTTTCCCTTAGGCTCTCGTAGGTCGACAAGAAGTATATTAATACGTGATCTTCGGAAAACTAGCATACTCCAACAATGCCGATCTGAGTTAGACCGAACGCTGTGGCGGACCAACATCGTACTCGTATTGGGCAGGTGGGTGAGTCATGTAGAAATGTAAAAGGGGCGGTGTCGCATCATACAAAACCGTCTGTTCGACTTCCCCGACACAATAAATTGACCTCTAGACATTATCGAGATCTGTAATCATGATTGATGCTACAAAATTCACACCAGAAAGCAAGCACTATGGCGGCACACAGAGAGCCTCTAACATCAGATAGTGAGAAGTCTAAGAAAAGGTCAACGGAAACAGACGCGGCCTATATCACCTAATTCGATAGGCCGGCCAAAGGAGAAAACCAACGAAACAATAAGTAAGTCGTTCACGAAAATACCGATTAGAAAAATGAGCTGAGCGCGTTGGAAGACAACTTAGCTGGCGTCCTGCAACGCAACCATTGGAGACAGTGCAGAATAGAATACCAACCTTAAGTGCCCAGCAGAAGACGAAATAAAGTGCGAAATATCCCCTCTGGAGAGTGAGAAGGTGTCAGGCCTCCCTGTACCCAGCCCTCTTCAAATGCGGAGAAGCTCCGGCGACCTAACTGAGGAAACTCATCAGTTTTATATGGAATGAAGAATAGGTGTTCGAGGAATCGGGAATGAAGATAACAATTATCTTTAAAAAAGATACGAGGACGCTGCGTGAATAGCATGGTGATATTAACCTGGTAGCTGTGGTATCGAAAGTGCTCTCTGGTATTATCCTTCATAGACTGACTGAACACAGTGAGAGACCGATCTGTGAAATTCGAGATAGGTTTCATTCTGAAAAATAGCGCACAGACCACATGTTTTGTCCGATAGGATGTAGAATGACACTGCTCACAATAACCAACGGTGATCATCTTTACTGAATTGAAAGTCACATTTAACCGTTAATTTTCGGGCTCCTTCGAAGCATTGCCAGAGTCCCGTTGAAACACCGCACCGGTGAGGTTCAGGTACGACGAATGGTTTTCAGAGGAAGATAAGTAGACACCCCATAATTTACGCTGGTTTGGTCATGTGATTCGTACTATAGTAGACGACTACTTCGAAGATCCCCCTATTGCACAGACATGCAGAAGGTTGAGACGAGCCAGGGTAGGTCAAACAATGGCTTGACAGCGAAGCGTGAAAGTCAGTAGAGGCAGGCTCAGCTGCGCTGGTCGCTGCTGTCTCCCCGGCTATGGATCCAGAGAGAGTACACATCAATAGTTAACGACACTGATAGATACGACCTAGTCGTGCGTTTAATGGCGTATGTACATAGGCGCTATAGCCCTCAATCCGTAACGTCTCCCGCCAAACTCCTCCCTGTCATCTCCGGAATGACCTGTTTAGTGCGCACCTATACACTCCCGGTTCTCAGATCACTGGCGAACGAAATTGTGACAGCTAGAACCACTGTACTGCAAGTACACAGTCCGGAGTTGAATGAAAATGAGTGAATGAGAGAAGAAACAAGAAATC
Source organism: Opisthorchis felineus (assembly GCA_004794785.1). Taxonomy (NCBI): domain Eukaryota; kingdom Metazoa; phylum Platyhelminthes; class Trematoda; order Opisthorchiida; family Opisthorchiidae; genus Opisthorchis; species Opisthorchis felineus. The sequence goes on from SJOL01006438.1 coordinate 725,026, forward strand.
CACAAACAAAATTTCAAACTCTGAAGGAAGCAACTGAACGGCAGCTCAACAGATGTGAGACCCTATATGGTCTGGTGTGGTAGGGTTACCTTTCGTGGTGTACGACTATTCAGGGTCCATTTTTTATCTAAAACAGCTCACCGGTTAGAAAGCAAGACTGCTGAACGGAAGTTCTGTGACTCAAATCCAATCAAGACTGCTTGACCTGCCCGGTAGTAGCTCAGTCCCTGTGCCTCCTTCGAGCTGAACAGGAGCTATGCACTGAAAGGATGCCACGGCTGAAACAGTACCATTAGTATTATCATTATTACCTACGAAGAGCAAACTATGTATTGCATCTCAAAAGGGATGTGGGTGTGAACCAGAGGAACCATCGGTTGTAGCTGGATAGAGAACATGAGTTTCATTCGATAAAACATACAAACCAACCGATGATAACCATTATTACTCCTTGGGGTTCTATCAGTACCTGATGAATAGTCATAAAGTGTAACGAGGTATCTCGAGGTATCACATATCCGATTACCACCTAATTTTGTACAGCTACGTTACTGCGTCACATATTATCGTTGGGTATCTCCAAGTGACAGTGGGTCCAGTAAAAGATACAATCACAAACATAGTGAAGCGACGGATATTCATCGACCAGGCTGGCATTTATAGTAATCCCCCAGAGAGGACTTTGGCCACTTCTGGGAAGGTGAATTCCTATCGGATTGTTTTCAATTACGAGGATGACCGGATTAGAGATTAGCTAAATCATAAAGTCAATAACAGATTAGCACCCATCAGAAAGTAACTGCTCCCCGAAAAAGACTGTTCTGCTGCGGCAGGGTTGGATTCGACACACGGACCTTTAGACCAGTAGTTTCGCACCTTAACCGCTGAGCTACCTGTAGCTTCAATAATACTATTCCACTAGAATACTTTTTACTATCGTTGTGTTGGAGGTACAGGATAAGCAACAATTAAAACAAATAGCTTCGCTAAGACCAGTAACCGTCCCAACGCAACAATGCATTCATCTGACACACCTTCCTTCTTTCACATTCCCTCTTCATTTACGTATAAGCTTAAATCCCGCTCCATTTATAGTATTCACGCAAAGCGACCCATTTACAAGTGTTCGCTGAATGCATACAAGGAACATGGAGATTTTAGGGGTCCAAAAATAAATAGCTTAAAAGCCAGAAAAAACTACTGACTCACCGGTAGCCACTACCCCGTGTGTAGCCCGAGTAAGGATCGAAATCAGCCGCAGAGTTATTGGACCGGCTCCCACCGCCACGACGCCCGCGGGATGACTGTCCTCCCCCACGGTCATATTCGGCGGAGGTGTCCAGGTCCGGGCTGGCTGTACGCTGGCCAGATACGCCGCCACTACTTTCGGAATCCCGCCGTCCTCTAGAGGGCTTTCCCCCAGGTTTTCGAGGATGACTAGTGAATCCAGATTGGGAACGTGCGGCGTAATAAGTAGATCGCCTACCTCGACCTCCAGAGTCACGAACATGTGGAGAAAAGTCGGATGTAGTGTTAGATTCCACGAAGGAAGTGGAATCCGATTCACTCACAAATCGGTCTATAGAGGTAGTGGATACAGAACGTACTGAACTTTGTGCCGCCTCACGATTCGCTGATTCTAGGTCCGCTCCCACATGTGATGGTTTCGTATCCTTAGAACTGGATTTCAATTTTGTATCGCCCCTTTCCAAAGTGGGTTGACTACCTGTCCAAGCGGGCGAACGGTCAGACCAAGATCCCAGGGGATATTTTGATAGGGATTGCTCTGGAACAAGTACAAGAGAATGAATCACAGCTAAGTGGAGTCACGGTTTGGCTTTCAGTCAAACCACACCGCTCTGGTAAAAAACAAAGCAGACTAAAGTTCTTACATAGCTATTCCTTTTGAGAATAACCTGTTACATAAACGACAACACAGTTGTAGCTACCGCATACTGCTCAATGGACCACGCTTCAAAACAAGCAAACAAATAAACTTACGCGATCCCTGCATTGCAGGAAACTCCTCCACATCTATAACTGGCTTTCCCGGATGTTTCCCGTCTTTACCCGTCTTTTGGCTGCCGACTAGTTCCTCATCGATTCTTGCGCCACCGCCACCATGGTATTCAGGGTCTCGTGCGGACTGGACCGATGCAGAAGCACGTTTGGCCTCGGTTGAACGACGCGAACCTGTGGGTGGAGGACGAGTTGAACTTGGTGGTGGGGTCGGTGGTGGTCCTTGGTCTATGCATCGAGAACTTTTCCGTGCACTACCGGGGTGCTGTTTGAAAGGTTTTCTGTGTCGTATTGAGTCTTCATCTCTTCTTTTGTTTTCCAACTCCCGTTGGTTCAAGTATGCAAGCAAGGGTGTATTCTCTAAATTCTGATATTTCAATACAAAAGAGAAGGAGACAGTTTAACAACAAGAATATCCTGATGGGAATCTGAGAGAAATTCTGGAACAAAGGTTAAGGAAATAAAACCTCCTGAGTTCCTCATTCGAATTGGTAAACGGTAGACCATAAAAGAAGTCCTACGAAAAGTGGCCACATGAAGACAGGCATACAAGTTCTGGTCCCATGGTAGAAGAACTTGTATGCCCAGATGTCGAATGTGTCCATGCTTCGTGCGTGGTAGGTTGTGATGATGCCCCTATCACGAAATCGCACGCACTGTTGGAGAGCATTGAGTGGACATGCCTCCAAGCTTGAATGAATCGCGAGCTGACAAGAGATCATCCCCACTGCTCCCAATCTCACGCCTGGAAAATACACAGGCGTAAAATAAGTCAGTGTAATTTTGATGGAGCTATGCTATTCAGTGTTATCGCCAGCACCATAATGCCAACATAAGCTTATGTCACCCGGGAAAGTAAAAATGCCCGATGGCTCCCTATCAGGCTGTAGAACTGCTTGTTCAGTATAGAGCAATAACCCGCTTAGCAGTGCGCCACTCACTCCGCTGCAGAAGAAGCAGTGGTTACCGTGAAACTGTCTCTGAAAAAAGGTCCAGGAGTATTCAGTACTCATTTACCCTGAAAGAACTGCACTGTACACGACGGCACTTCAGCTAACAGGGGTTCTCGATTGAGTGAGTAACCCCTTAATGCATATTTCGGAAGCTTAATGTACAGTAGCCCCAAAATAAACAACCGCTATATAAAATGCCCCTAGATGAAGTGACTATGGAATCTAAAAACTATAGCTATAAAACTCCGCAACAGATAAAGGACCTCACAGGACGCGATAAGAAATATCCAATAAGGAAAATTTACCTATCCCTTCATATGAACTGTTTTCAAATAAATACAAGAGTCATGTCTTTTGATCGCAGTTAAATGAGAGTTTGCTATGTTCCATCAAAAACAGTCGAGGCAAAACTCCAGGGCACCATCGGGGCAAACACGATGCGTGCTCTTGGTGGAAAGTGATTAATGGATATAACCTGAGGAACTAGACAAGCGCATCGCGGAGGCTTTACGTGGGTAGCAACGACTCCCTTAGTTTGGCCGGGAAAAAGAACAAACAGAATACTCTCATTTGCACAGGAATTTGCTTGACAAGAGACAGCTGAATCTCCCGTTTATGATAGTCCTATTCGACTGAATGTGCTGCACCAAGCCGCCCCATGTTCCAGTTGGTACGGTATTCGAGATATCGCAAGACATTGTCTGAACGCAACACTTTACTCACAAGGTTGTTGAATACTCTTCCACAGCCATGCTGTGAGCAGTGTGTGACGTTTAGACAATGTATTGTGGTATCTCGAATACCATACCAACTGAAACATAAGGCGGCCTGGTGTGGTACATTCAAGTGAAGAACACCATAAACGAGAGATTCAGATGGGATTCAGATTAACCTCCCGTAAACATCACATTGGTAGGCAAATGAGTGTACTTGTTAAATTTCGTGCAATTTGGGTTCAAGTAGAACATAAGGTTGACAGAAACTCGAAGAATGCGCCTACCTAATGAGATACAAGGAGGGCGAAAACGGTCGAGGGCTGTCGAAGGGTTTCCAGCAACGAGAAGTGCGCTACGTTTAGACAACAGACAAAATAGTTTAACCATTAGTATGGTAGTCGACTGAATAGTTGGATCGGGAGTGGTATTGTCCGTTTAATTAACGGAGTCAAAAGTGATTCTGTTGTCTGGCTCTTGTAACGTGCAAATTCCGGAAGCCTGGCTGGGAGTACCAACTGACCTTAACCTTCGCTTCTGTTGATGAAAAATGCAACGACGCGTTCCAAAACGGGGTGTTTACCACCAAAACCACCAACCGACTTTTTGTGGGTTGGTTCGGTGAAAGCTCACTCATAAACCGACACCTGTAACACGTGAATCCCCAGGAATAGGTTCTATCTACTGAAAATAAGTTCGTCGGGTGGGTATATTTGAGTGTTGCTCGAGTAGTCCTGAGTAGTCCCCGAGTGTCGAGCTTGCCTCCTACTTGAACGCCGGACTATACGCAAGTGAAAATATGCAATCGTTTGTACAGTGGTTTTAATCGTTTGTAAGTGGTTGCCAACGATAGACTTAACTGAACCTCTTCTCAATGACATTCCTCAATCGAATACGCTGCAAAAAGGTCACTTCATGTTTCAGCTGGGAAAATATTAAAGATATCGAAGCAATTTTCCTTATATAGCACTGCAAGTAGTACCGCAAGCAGTGCAGTGTCCGAGAAAATAATTCGATACCTTGGAAGTAGTTCTGATTGAAATGAGGGGCTTTTGTGCAGCACATTCGGTTGACCAATATCAAAAACTAAAGATTCACCTGAGTTTCTCGTTGACCACAGCTTCACCGGCGTACAATTTGATGTTCAACTAGAAAATGACTCGGCGACTATGCCTACCCGATGAACCCCAAGAAGAATGAAACTGATAAGGAGCTGACGAAGTTATTCAACAATCCTATGAATAAAGTTGCGCCAGGTTCAGCAAGATTAATCTCACTGATCAGTCCATGAAATTAGGATCATTTGAAAGGAAGATTAGGTCGATTCAACCGAGTGAGGGCGTTAGAAGGCTGATCAATGGTGAAACAACAACAACTAATAATAATAATAATAATAATAATAATAATAATAATAGTAATAATAATAATAATAACAGTGACTGTAACATCTTTTTATTACACAGCTGTCATGCAACCCGAAGGAAGCACGAGGGCTAAGATACTACCAGGTTTCCAAAGCGTACACAGAAGTCGTACGAGATGCTAACCACGGACAATCTGGTCTGTAAGCTCGCGCTTTAACCACTGAGCTAACTTAATAGAGTCCCAGACAACCTTTTAAACCTTGATCAATGGCAGGATTCCAACGATTATCTTGGACCCTAGGGGACTGTTCACCTGATTATAGAAAAATCATTTAGAATAACTAGCTGGAGTATGATCTATCGAAGCCTCCAATAAGCGATTTCACCTTCAGTAGGCAACGAAACAAGCAATTCCGAACGCAAGTGTTTGTCGGCGGACGAGTGCAATAAGAAAACTACCCAAGCAGTGAATAGAGATAACTCGGGTTACCAATACGGTTCGATTACGGATTTACATACATAAGCATAAAAACTTTGATGCAGAACTCCCTCTGCTTTTCGCAGTCCACAAGCATTAAGCTGATTGGTGAACATAACATCTGGGGACAAAGAGCAGGTGAAACCCAACTTTTCGCCATAGCTACCCCATTAACTGCAGCACAGCAACCGTACGAAAATGCAATGGGCTAAGTCGTTACCATAATACACAAGTGAACTTTGTACCAGAACGTTCGTACGAGAACAGCTTCGGCACCACGTGAGACGCGTCGGCACGGTGACGCAAACAACGGCAGAAGGATAAGGGATGGGCAGCTGACAAAGACGATGGCCTGAGTGAACAAACTGTCAATGTAGAAAGATAAACTTCTGTTGCGTGGCATGCAACCTGTAAAGCTATAAGCCCTAACTTTTTTTGAGGTCAGATTTGAATATATCTGAATAGTGGCAGGTTCGTCAGGCCTTTCTCCCCTCCCTAGATATTCTCCATTCCGTAATGAGCTGGGCGGAGAGCGCTTTGCAAGGTAGGCCTTCCGGCCTTTGAAGCACCATCCAACCCACTGAATGAGCCCTTTTCTACAGAACAACTTATCGCAAAGTGATGCTACTAATCCGGTGATTTCCCGGAGGCTGGCATTATTTTGGACACCTACATAAACAAGCCGAAAATGGGTGTTCATTTTACCGCAATCTATTGAGCTACACGGGCGGTAACTTGAAAAGGTTGCACATCTGCGTAAGTGCACGGCCTCTGTCTGACTAGATAACATAACAATCAACGTCAAAATTAGGTCTTCAATATAAACATATGCTAGGCAAACCATCGGCCAACGCGCTAAAGTGAGGGTTGGCTGCGCAGCCTCCCGCCAGACTTCACTGCAGACGCGGTTCCTAAAAATTACTAATAGACACGCTCTCAGTTTCTCATTAGCCGTATCTAACATATATTTTAACTGCCAAAGTCTCCAGGAATCGGGTCAGAATCTGTAAGAACTGCACATTCTGAAACGAAAAAGGATAAAAGCCACGTCCAGGACTTTAGTGATGCGCCAATGAACGCTTTTGGAATAAGGGGGAATGCAAAAGAAACGAAGTGAAAGTTACCTTATCTAAGGCTGACTCGCGCGCTTGGATGTCCTCTAAAATTGCTTCCCAGGGCGTCTTCTTCGGTTCATTTTCCGAGGCTTCCGTGGCGTTCTCCGGTGGTTGTATTGTTTTCAAAAAATCCTGGAAATCGGGATCCTCGTTAAGGGTTCCCTGCTTTTTATCGAACTTCTCTGATCGTTTGCCTGTGGATGTTTCTTTGGTTGTGGCCAAAGTTTGACAAATTGCAAACTCAACCAAGCCATATGACTCGTTACCCTTTAGTTAGACGGAAACTTGTGCAAATCAGCACGAACTTACTTCTGAGTCCACGAACACATAGTCGTCAAAACGTTCTTTGAAGTCAAACAAAGCATCAATATCACAGAACGTAATGTAAGCTCTAGCGGTACCGAGGTTTCCCAGAGTGGGGTCCGGGGAAAAAAACCGGAAATACGTGTGTGGGGGCAGTGGATCTACAATTTGACGAAATTCCGCATCTGTCAGCTTGGGGGGCAGTCGGCGAATGACGACTTTTGTGGGACAGTTTTTCATCGTCTGAAAGTGGGAAAATGCAACCTAATAAAGATTACAGAAAGTGTGGAAAGACAATATGACAGAAATCGTAGGCGAAAAGAGGACAAATCTCACAGAAAGTTGCAGAGTCCTTCATTTTTACACCGTTCTTTTTTCGTCTTTTAGGGTCTCATCCAAAAAGTCATGATAGGCCAACTTTGTCGGTAGTAATTTCATTCCCTTATTCCAAGTTGGTCACTGACCTATCCGCTCTCAATCACCGTCTTCAAGATGGCCTTGAGCTAGTAAAAAACTCGTCAACCTAACCTATATCTGGGTATCCTTAAGACATCCAAGTCATGATGGTGTCTATGACTGTCTATGTCTACAGGAATCGAACATGAAGTCGTTGCCCAAGAGACTGGAGTTTACCGTGGTGTGACGGTTTGAATGCCTCCGCGACCAAATGAGTTATACCGGGGGGCGTCTATGCGCCACTCACGGAGTCTCCCATACCAGGTGGGTCAATGGTTAGAGGTCTGACCAACACAGTCCCCTGATGCTCCAGGTTGTGGGTTGGAACATATGCGGTGACTGGTTCTGTAAAAATGGAAACGCACCTGCATTTCCCGCCAAACACCACTGCCTTGCAGTCAAGCTTTTGAGGCAAAGGCTTTAAGGAACCGAACCGTCCTCCTGTTTAGATATAGGCATCTTAGCACTATCCAAGCCCACGTACAACCATGAACTGCACACACACGAATAATCTCATGCTACACCGGTTGTCGCGTGGTGCCACCAGCCGTCTACAGCAGCAAAGCATCAGTATTAAACACTGATGTTATGCTGTCGATGATGATGTTGATAAGTTGCAGAGAACTCTACTTAGAACATTGTCACACGTTTTCACCAGGTATGGGCGATATTTCATAGGCATAATTAATAAGAAACAAACAGGCTACTATCCCCTTATGCTCAAAGAGATCGGGTCTCGCGCCCGTTCAGGACCACTGTTGATATGAACTCCACTTCGGCGAAAAATTCAGATCCTGCCACTCAAGCTATGATAATGCGGCTGATTATCTCATCAATGACCTGCGGTACTCTAGCGGCTCGTTAGATATAAGCATTTATTGACAACCTCTAATAAACCTGACCCAGGAAAAAAGGGAAGCGCCAATCTGGCCGTTCTGTATTCCTCAATTTTGGCCAGTGAACTGGAGTGGACGTTGTAATTTATGAGCCCAACACAACGGTGGTTATAGAACTGCGCCATCACGAAGAAACTGAGCTTCATGGTGGCTCGCCAGCAAGACAGAGCTGTGGCAGAGGGCGTCAATCAAATGACCACTGGATTTCGTCGACAATGCTAGTCCTGAATGATGCCAGGAAATCCGTACCAGAAGGCAACGAGTACGAAGGCGCACGCAAATCCCTCAAACGCCAAACAGTGAAGACCGAGAGCTCTGGTGAACATCGAAAGCTCTGGAGATAGAGAAGTCTTTGACTAACGGGAACAGCCGTGCCATATATCAACTGATACGATCGACTGGCCCTAGGAAAGCAACGGTCAGTGAAACGATAAGTGAAAAAGTCGGCTGATTAATTCACTCGCAAGAACGTCGACCGGAAAGATGGGCCGAACAGTTCGAAGAGCAGTCTAGCTGGCCTCCTGCAACATGGCCTTTGGAGATGGTGTATACGGGTGAATGGAATGTAAACCCTAATCACCCGTCGGAAGAAGAAATAAAGCACGAAATATCCATACTGAAACGTGAGAAGGTACCAGGACCGGACGGTCAGTATCCAGGCCTCCCCAAAGAAGGTGAAGAATCCCTGGTGACTCATCTAACTAAACTCAATGGGGCGATATGGAGTGAAGAAAAAGCGCCTACAGAATGGGGCATGTCGATAGTTATTCCTACCTTCAAAAAGGGTACGTGAACGCTGTGTGAAAACCACCGTGGCATCAGCCTGGTAGTTGTGGCATCGAAGGTGCTCTCTGGTCTTATCCTTCGAAGGTTGTCTGAACACAGGTAGAGACAGGTCGGTGAAAACCAAGCTGGGTTCCGCCCTGCAACAGGATGCATCGACCACATTTTCACCCTTCGTCAGATTCTGGAACAGCGATACTGCTCCCAGCGACTAACAGTGGTTCTCTTCCTCGACTTGAAAGCTGCCTTTGACTCTGTGGACTGTCAGGCACTATAGAAGTGTCTGTGGAGCAAAGGTTTCCCCCATGAATTCCTGACCCTCCTTAATGCGCTGTACGCCAACTTCCGCGGACGTGTGAAGGTCTACGAAAAGCTGTCGCCTGAGTTCACCACATTAAGTGGTGTCAGACAAGGCTGACCTCCTTTTCTCTTCAACTTCGTGACTGATGCGATTATGGAAGACTCACTACCAGCCCCTACTGCCAGTGGGGTCGAAGTACTCCCGGGGCATTCGCTCACAGGTATCGAGTATGCAGACGACATAGCTCTTCTTGAATCTGAAGCCGTCGTAGTGCAAACAATATTAAATAATCTAAAACAATTCTGCTGCACAGTTTGGCACGCGCTTCACACCTTCAAAGTGTAAAGTGCTGCTGCAAGACTGGGTGGGGTTGAACCCCAACCTCATACTTGCGGATGAGTCGATTGAGGTAGTAGAGAACGTTGTCTACCTTGGCAGGTGTATCAGTCCCGGTGGTCTCGCGAAGGATGCTGTTTCCATCCGGATTGAGAAGGCCAGAGCAGCTTTTGTGAACCTGCATCGTCTGAGGTGTAGGCGTAACATCAGCTTATCCGTCAAGAGTCGAATCCACAGTGTTGTGGTGTGCTCCATATTATCATACGGGTCAGGAACCTGGCATCTGAGCGCCGAGGACGTCAAAAAGCGTTCAGTGTTTGACCATCTATGTCTTCGGAGCATTG
>SJOL01006439.1:0-45663 GCA_004794785.1 Opisthorchis felineus
CTGCTGACGCCTCCCTTCTTACACTTTCACATTTTCCGTGTATGTGGATTCGACTGGTGGCTTGTGTGTCTGCACTGGGGGCACGTGTGTGTGTGGTAACTCAAAAGTACCCAACAATATATCCAGATGGATCGGGTTATCTGATATAGCAGGCGCAGCGTATCCAGGGCGAAGATAATTCGCATGACGGACCCATGCGGCAGACTGTACATCGACGTCGTAAATGACGTTACTTATACGGCTCTTGATGTAACCATGAGTCAATTTCTGCCGGCCGTTGCGATAATCCTTAGCTAAAACCGAACGACCTGACTTATAGGTGGTGTGAGCTGCACCGTCGGCGGTTTAACTGTCGCTTCATATGTGCGTTCCTTTTTTGTAGATGCCAGGGAAATGGGCGTACCACATCTGTGGGTAAATGGATTTTACGCCCCAAAAGCGCTTCCGCAGGTTGGTCGTTGTTTGGCACATTTGGGCTAGACATCGCACAATGGTCCCAATAATCTCCGCTGACGTCCCCTTCCCTTCAACTGCTTGAAGTGCTTGTTTGAAAATATTGACAAAGCGTTCGACTTGACCGTTAGACTGAGGATGGAAAGGCGATCCGACGGGCTGAATGGCATTTTGCTTGCAAAACAAGGCAAAGTCGGCCGAGGTGAATGTGCTGCCGTTATCTGAAATCAGTGTTTCTGGCGTAGCGGAGTGACCGAAGATGCGAGTGAACTGCAAGATTGTGGCGTGGAAAGTGATGTGATTCACCATTATCATCTACAGTCATTTACTGTGGGCGTCAACCATGTTAAGATAATGCTGATTGTTAATTGGTCCTGCAAAATCAATATGTAGACGCGACCAAGGGTTGGTTGCTGCAGGCCACGAAGATAAATCGGTCTTGCGCGACAATTTTGTAGAACACTGATATTTTAAACAAGACTGCATAAGTTCTAGCTGTTTTTCCATACCCGGCCAGTATACATAACCTCGCGCCAAGGCTTTCATTGGTTGATGCCTAGGTGTCTAAAATGGAACTACTTTATTACTCGCGTTTGCAGTTTGGCTGGTATTATAACATGTTCACCAAAGAGAAGGCAACCATCGGCCACTAGGAAAAGATATCCAAAGCGCCACTCAGAGCTGGGACTTTCGTTTTTGGAACAACCCAACCATCCTCGTCAAAACGTTGGATCCCTGATAGAACTGCAGCTTTGCTGGAAGCCAGGCTACTGATTTCTCCTGGCCACAACCACACCTCCTTCCGACGCATCATTTGATGTCATGTGAAACTGAGGGTCAGTGCAGACCGAGCAGCTTCGTGGACCCGAAAGGCCGAAAAAATGGAAGAGACGAAAATACTGGAAGCCTCCGCAAGCTTGATCCGTTCGACTGGTCCTCGGAAGCCACTTGTGGGTGAAATTATCAGGCACCAGAATGGCTCCCTGATATTGGGCAAAGTAAAAGACCGATGCGCGCAACACTTCGAACAACAGTTCGGTTGGACATCTTCTGCCTCCAATCCGGACTGCCAGCCTTCAACAGAGAGGTGGACTGTGAACATGGAACCTCCCTCAGCCTCAGAGGTGTCCGAGTGTATATCTCTACTCAAGCGTCATCGTGCTTCTGGTACTGATGACCTTCCACATGCTCTGTTGAAGGATGGCGGTGTATTCCTCAGTCAGTGCTTATCTAGCCTATTTGTGTCTCTGGGAGAGACAGACCGTCCCAGATAACTGGGGTGGGTCGATAATAGTGCCCATTTTCAAAGAGGGTACTCACAGTAAATGTGGTAACTACAGGGGTGTTAGTTTTGACTGCTGTTTTTACAAGGCTTTTGGCGTCAGTGATTCTTCGTCGTCTTATGGTAAGACGCGAATCCTTGACCCATGAGCATCAAGCGGGGTTTCGACCTGGTAAAGGCTTCGTCGACCACATATTCACACTTCGTCAGATGTTAGAGCAACACCATAAGTACAAGAGACCCATAATCTTGGTATTCCTTGATTTCAAGGGTGCGTTCAACTCTTTTGATCGGTCACTGCTGTTAACCGCACTTGCTTGAAAGAGTATGCCCCCTAAGTTTTTGAACACAATCTGATCCCTAAATTCACATACTTCTGGGCGTGTAAGAGTGTATGATGAACTCTCCAAAAGCCTTCCTACAAAAATTGATGTCCGACAAGGATTTGCACTCAACTCTTGTTCAACTTCTTCATAGAAAGATTTGAGGTCCCGATCATACTCACTTTTGGTAGTCCTACAAATAGTGACGTTGTCGATGTAAGCGTAGGCGCCACTTAAGTTCTCAGACTTGGTTGTATGGTCAACAGTACGTTGGAAGCATGCTACTCCGTTGGTAACACCGAAAGGAATACGACGGAACTAAAACAGTTCTCTTCAAAAGCCGTATACGGTTTGTCTTTCTCACTGATTGGAACTTGATAGTAAGCACTCAATAGGTCTAAGGTGCTAAAGACAGCATGGCGAGAAGTTTCTTCAATCATTTTATCCGGTCGCGGTGACAGATAAGCGTCTAGGTATGTGGACCTATTAATGGTTTGACTGTAGTCCACTACCATGCGCCTTTTGTGGTTTGAATTTTTCGTGACCAGTACTTGAGCCCTCCAGGGAGAATTCGAAGGTTCAATTATACCTTCATCCAGTACTTGGCTAACTTCAGAGTGGATGAACTGTTCGTCGTCAGGGTTATAACGCCGTGATTTCGTGGCGGTAGGCTTGCAATCGGGTGAGAGGTTAGCAAAAATAGGAGGTGATTCAACCGTAGCAGCAGCTAGACAGCAGAGGGTGAATGGACCTCGGTTCTCACCGAATGTGATTTCAGCCTTGTTATGTAGACCAAGGAAGTCGTGGCCTAGCAGCACGTCTGCACATTTATTGGTTAGCACTAATAAATTGATTTTTTTTGTAAACAGTACCCCTGTAATCGATGGATGCGTAGCACTAGCCGCTAGTTGAACAAGTCAGAGAGGTTGATGCCATGGTAATCACAGAAGCGTTAGCATATATCTTCCAGCCATGTGTGCGGACTACCAAAGGAGATATATAACTGTCCGATCTCCCCGTGTCTATCAGGGCCTGAAGCGATATTCCGTTTACCTTTATGCTGGTCACCGTGCGGGACAAGCAGTTTGGGGTTGCAGCAGTCAACAGGGAAGATAGGGCAGAATCCGTCGTGCAATTCGAGTGATTTTCGACAGATCTGGATCGACAAACACGCTGATAATGGCCTGTTTTGCCACATGATTTACAAACTGCTTCTGTTGCGGGGCATTTAGATCGCGGGTGCCTAGAACGACCGTCAAAAATAACATATCTGAGAATTGATTGAAGAGAGATAAGGTGTGGAATCAGGGGAGGTTAGGTGTGACGGGGTAACCGTAGATGTTTGTGAAGGTGCTGCAGCCGCAGAAAATGATATCGGTTGGTTATGCGAGTGTGACTGAGTTTGTTTGTGGGCCAATTCTAATGACCTAGCCAATTCATGTGCTTCATCCAGAGTGAGTTTTATTTGAGCCAGAAGTCTTTCTCTGATGGTAGCAGACTGAAGTCTGTTGATCAGAGCATTGTGTGTACTTTCGTTTTGATGGTCATTCGCGGATACCGCCTTGAGGTAGTAGATAAATTTGTCTACTTAGGCAGCTGTATCATTTCCGATGGTCCGGCCCAAGATGATATTTCCATCCGGACTGGGAAGGTCGCAGCAGATTTTGTGAACATGCATCACCTATGGCGTAGGCCTGACATAAGCTTATCCGTCAGGGGTCGGATTTACAATGCTGCGGTGCGCTCCACAATATTATGTGCGTCAGAAACCTGGCCGCTACGAGCTGAGGACGTTAAAATACTTCCAGTGTCTGGCCGTCGATGTCTTCGAAGCGTAGCCCGAGTCTGGTGGGAATACCGGATCGGTAATGCTGAAGTACGCCAATTGATTTTCGAGGAAATAATTCGCCCACGTTAGGTGAATTGATCACGTGCTCCGTATGCCATTCGGCCGACTCCCTTGAAGAGCCCTTCTCGCACAAACACGCAAAGAGTGGAAGCGGGCCAGAGGCGATCAAACAGTGACTTGGCAGCGAAGTGTGAAAACCGTTACCAGCAAACTCAGCTGCACTAATCATTGCCTCCTCCCTGAATGGGGATCTCGAGGCGGGATACATCAATGGTTAGGGACAGACATGGTTAGGGGTCAGACATGGTCCAGGGTGCGCTCAATGGCACGCATGCTTCCAAGCTGTTGCATTCACTTCATAGTTCCCCTCCCGATATCCCCAATAAAAAGTCCATTGACACTCCTGTATTTACTCCTCCAATGCGTAGCTATCTACCCTACCTCCCCACATGATCAGCGAACGAAGCTGTGGCAGTTATTACCAGTGTACGGCAAGTACGCGGTCTTCATAGCTGATGTTGTGTTGTTGTTGTTGTTGTCGTTGTTGATTGACCGATGGACACTGCATTGATATGAGGGAGGTAGGCAGCAGTTTTCGGCACTGCCTCTGCAAATAGCGGACTTTGTGGTTTTCGGTTTTCAGTAAGCCTATTGGAAGCGAAATAACCGCACGACATATGCTAGTTTAAACTATATTTGCTTGTTTGCCATGAACCAAGCGACTGAATCACCATAAATACGAGCTTATATTCAGTACAGCGAGGTGAATGCTGACCGCTCTCCAATGTAATGGTTCTGTTAGGAGGGCTTTATTAGAATGCGTAGTTTTTATCTTCACTATGTCTTCTAAAACTACCTCCAACTTAATGGTCACCCACATTTTTTGGCCATCCTCAAGGGTACGAGTAATGGAAAACACTTAAACACTGACAACTCAGCTTTGTCATCCGCTGTTCAGACAGATTAAAATGCACACAGACGCAAATATTGGTGACATTGTCTGGTTTCCGGCACCCATAAAAAGAAGTGTTGTTAGGTTTTCTAGTGAAATTTGCTAAACTCGGTATCGGTTTCATCTGTTTTCGTGTCAGGTGGCAGTGTGGAAAACTCGCTTTAGAGCGAGTTAATTGGTCAGCGATGTACAATCAGATGACCGCTTGTAACAGCAGCTATTCGGTCGCCTAAAGTGGACGTATTGGTACTGACTATATTCCACTTAAGATATCCCTATTTTCGCAAAGCGCAGTCGTTTTTAGGTACCACTGCAGCTTTTAATTTGTTGTCAATTGTCTTATGAAAAAGCCGAAACAGAAATTCACTACTGCCATCACACGATACAGCGACCGAATACAACCCATGATCTTGCATCGTACGGTCTGCTGTGAAGAAGCCAGGATGACTACCCTAAAGAACAGCCAATGTATTCGCAACACGTCTTGAGTGAGTCATAAGTAAGCCACACACAATCAACCACCCAAATGATATCGCCGTTCTAAACAGAGAGCGGAAACGTCCCAATTTCATGTGGTGATGTGACTTTCTCTTATGCTCTTTCAGCTGATGGAGGCACACGGAGCAACAATTAGTACCCTTCGATAATAGATATATATCCAGCATTTGTTCAACATGGTGTCATATTTTTCCGAGAGGTTCTGTTTATTGTCACTATCTGTATGCATGATGTAAGTGTGATCGCGGTTTCTAACTCATTGTCGTATAGAATTACCATATTGTTCCTAGTTCATGCGGAGTATCTGGACCAGCGTTTCTTTTCTCGTTTTCGAACCGGTAAGTTTCGCCGGAGACCTTCGTTAATCTCGCTTACTTTTTGTAGCTGGGATAGTTCAACCGTGTGATCCAAAGGTAACCATTCTGCCTTATTTCGTTGTGGATAAATTTTAGATCTAACGATGTGGAATGAAACCTTTTCCGGTGTTTGGTAAAATTCTGCTGTATATAATTTTGCTTGAACGGTTCACTGTTTCAACACTTGTGGACCAATATCAATGGTCAAATGTTAACAGCCCTGTCGTCTATTGATAGATGACAAATTTTAGGGGGCACATCCACTGGGTTGTTGGAAATTCCCTCTCAGCAGCATTCAATATTGTTTGCCTTAAATGAGTGGAGGCCTCACTTTTCTCATTTATGAATTATATTAACCTGGTTTGCCTTCTCTTACCTCATGTCCCGAACGAATTGAATGCGAGCTCTCGCGTTTAATTCAGCTGCATTGCTTGGATTACGCTTTATTGGTCTTTGTGGGATTAGTTGTTGCCTTCTTCAGTCCCATGGCTGTTCTCTGTAAACTGAGCTCCTGAATTTGCACCAACTTGTTTCAGGGTTTTACTCGGTGGATGCTGTCCTATATGTTGGATTACTTGAAAGCTTTCATCTACACTATCATCATCACATTGCGTATTTAGCGCCAAAACTACGCTGTCTACTAGCACAACCATGTACATAAAAAACGCCGCTTCGTATGTGTGCGTTTACTGACTCTCTAAGCCAGCTACAATATATTAGGTGTCATAAACAAGTCAGCTGGCCTTCGGCAATGGGTTGGTACGGACTGGAACAAGTAACGTTGTTCACTACCTGTTGAACAACTGGATTTTGCAGACCTTGTTTGGCGAACTTGCGTGGCTGCAAATTCCATTATACGCACTACTTATACAAACTGATTTTTCGTCGGACTGTCTGCGATGTGTTCTCTGTAGGAGGGTTTCAATAGTGAAAAAAATCGAGACTTGGGAAAAATGTTTTCTCTCCTAATGCACTCATACCGCCTAAAGCGATGACGTAGCGTTCCTTAGACCGTGAAGCTGTTGATGGTCTGTTGTAATACAACAGAATTGTACCGTTTTGGTGCATGTAGTTCACTTTTGCTAATCTTGGTCCGCTCGAGTGCGGATCCTTTTCGTGCTTCCACTCTCGCTGCATCGAAAACGGAGATTCATGTACACTCCTCTATGGGATTTTTTTTCCAAAATCGTCCCAACAAGCTGTACGAGTTCTTATGATTTAACTTATGGACTGCATCAGTCCGCTTCCTAATGTTCGCCCCACAGATTTGGCATCAGCTCAATGTACGTGAATATCACATCTCATCCGTTTTCATATACTTTATCTTTTCTTCACAGAATACAGATCTGGGATGTCCTTCACCAGAACTTCCCAGAAACTTTGACGCTTTTAGACGTTTTTTCATTTTCTTGGCCGCTCTCGTCCTTCTTGGTTCGATCACCTATGCGATTATCCGTCTACGTCAGCGACATTTGGATCGCAAACTTTTACAAAAGGTCAACCGGCAAATAGCTGCGGGTGTCTGAAATCGCCTTCTAAAATCAAGTCATAATGCGTGTGACAAAAGACAACTTTATCATCATATGTCTGCAACACTGCGCTGTGATCATTTATATCTGTTTCTTTCTCTGCCTACTGACAACCTTCAGTTTTATTGGTTTATGCTAATCACTTTCGTACTGGACAATTTAAAAATTTTGGTCAAATAAACATTATTTGTTTGTCAGTATGGAGGTAATTCGTTAGCTGCTTTTTTCACCCGGAAGAGGGAGGGGAGTCACCAGCACCATGCATCCGGCCCTGTGAATTGTCTGCATGTGAATAACTGTCTGCTGTGACAGAATGATCTGGCCTCAAGGATGTCTCATAGTGATGCTGTTTAGACATTGCGACTAATTTTGGCGCAATCCTGATTTTTTTCGTTTCTCGCTGTGTAGCTCGAGGCGTATCATCATTGGTGTCTTGGACAAATTATTTCATTGAGCATCTGGTGGCGACGTCAGTTGGCGTTGTAAAAAAATTATTCGGTTTCCGAAATCGTTTAACGACGTGTGCCGCGGTTTGAGTATGTGCCGCGCAGACCTGCACTGATTTAGCGGAATTGTATGCAGGATGGTAGTGCCTTATGACCGAGCAGCTGAAAATTCCGAAATCATCTGAGAACGCCAGTATTGCTGGTCTTGTGTTACGCACCGTTTCCATACTCCGTTGATAAAACAGAAGTCGTCTGTCACTCTGTGTCGATCGTCGGTTGTGAGCGGTACTGGCTGGGGTTGACCCATTCCCACACCAGAGAGTACTTGTACATTGAATTGAGTAGCGTACATAGCTTATTTAACTTTGTTTTGGTCTTCAAGACAAGAAACTAATGCACTCACAGCATAAGGAACGGCTGGGTAAGTGCAGTATATTGGAATCAGGAGAAAGCTGAGAGTTAGCAGGATTGGCCTCAGCCCGCGATCAAAGACGTTCTGTTAACTGGGTATAGGGCGATGTAGCGGGTAAACGTGAGTTCGAATTTCGACTGACTGTTGTAATTTGGAACAGCCTTCGCTGGAAAAGGTTGCATGTGCTGCTGGACATTCGACATGGTTCTCAGAAGTTAAACCATGCAACCCTATGCTTGCTGACTACACAACTGATGTGGTCTGATTATGAAACCGGACTGTGTTGACGTGCGACAGTTAAGATACATCAATAAATGCAAAATGACCATACGGCATCCAGAGTTTCTGTTATTAGTCTGGTCAATCAATGGAGGTCCGACAGACATTCTCCTGCCATCCAAATTAGATGTGGGTACGGGTCATGGTCGACATATGTGGGCCCCGTCGCAGTGTCTCGGTCCACGTGGAACATTCGAACAACGGTACTATATAGCAATTAAGCACCAATATTCTTTAGTCTTTCTGTAGTTGGTGACGATCAGTCTGAAGATATGCTTCCGTCTTAAGCGGCAATAGTCTTCATCAAGTAGTCTGAGTAATACAACAGGCGAACAGCAAATCCAGTGTGAAAAACACGTACAGTGAAATCTATTAAGCTCTGAATAAGTAATACATTCTGAGCCTGAGAACGTCAAATATCAGTTGTCGAACTTTGGTGAAGGTGAGTTTAGTATGCGGGGATCATCTGAGGTAGCTTGATTTGGTCATTCTCAAGCACTTCGCCCTTTTGTATATCTGGCTGGAGGCCTTATAAGCTGTGAGAGGAGATGGGTTACCGTGATCGCCTCTGTATAGCATTTGAACCCACGGTTTGACTTTTTAAGCCAGTGACTGCACGTTTCCAAGAATGGTCCATGTGAACATTGAGTACGGCCCGTGGATTAATGTAAGGAGCGTCGTTTGTACAGCCAAGCACATCATCGTAAGCATATGTCAACTGGATAAAATGTCAGGGGTGAGTATCTCTTCAACATAACAAAAAAGAACAAGTAACAAACAGTCTTTCCTAAATAAAAACGATATGTAGGAAACAACGCCCTCAAATTTGGTTCGGTCGATGAAACTATTGAATAAACAGGGCCATGCTTACCTCATCATAGCCATCATCAATTTACGAGTACTAAACACTGGCGGCCAACTTCCTTTCAAAAATGAAGGAAGCCCTCTAGGGAGTGGAAAAGGGGGAGGGTTGGGGGTTCAGTGTTAACGCTAGTCAACGAAGTACTGGGTGCCATTATCTTCGAACAACATCGAAATGAGTATATATGAACACTACAGACGGTAAAAATGCTTTCAGCGGGATAGACACACTATCCCATGTGAACTGCACCCAATACGAGCCCAGCACACAGTCGCAGATCAAATTAAGGTAGACAATCCAGCTGGGGAGTGGTAGCATAATTATCACCTGGTTAGTTTAAGTGTGGTGCCCTGTGTAGTCTCCAGGCGAGTGCTGGGAAAAGCCTACAGGCCCAGCCAAGAAGGTGTTAAGACACCATAACAATTTTTAAGGCTTAGTTACTATATACGTAATGCACTACTCATAAGGTTGCTGAAAATTCTTCGACAGCCCACGACCGATTTCGCCACTCTTAGGGCTCATCAGGTAGGCGCAGTCCCCGGGTTTCCGTCAACCTTATGTTCTACTTGAAACCAACTTGCACATCACAAACGAGAGATCCAGCTGGGTTCCAGGTGAGTCTCGCAAAACCAAACTTGTTTGCAGATGAGTGTATTTCGCTTAATTACTATCTTAGAAATGCTGGGGTAACATCTGTCTGCCTGCATTAAGAACGTACTCGTGTAGACCGGTCAGAGACGCCGAATTCCTTTGCAAGGGTAGTTAACCGAGGAAATCAACGGTGTCCACCGCCAACTATAACCTTCATCTTCAAGTAAATGAGTGACCAGCCTCGAAGGTGCAGTTCCACCTTACGAATTTCCTCATCACTCTATCTTCAGGTACAGAAAAAACACGAACAGCATTACAGTATAAAGCGTAGTGATGCATACTACCGTGGTTTACTTAACTTACCAAATCCTGTGAAAGCTTCGTCACGTTTGTAGAGTGAATATAATGTTCAGAACGGAAACGCCACTCATGCGGCACAATTCACCGTGACAAGTGACAATATGCTCCATCAGTCGAGTCATTTCTAGGCGTGTCGATATCGGCTCAGCAACTATAATCTTCCCTGTAACCAGCTTGCCGTTGATGTGCCTGCCTGTTCCATCCAGGTCAGTAAAAATGCGTCAGAAGTTCTGGTGTATACAAGTGATATGCCTCGCACATAGTTGACTTGTTTTTCGACAGGTGCACTGAAGCCAAACTGACAATAGCGGTTAGCTTCATTGGAGGACCTGTGACATTTCGTGGTTCATTGGAACGCCAGTTACAGTGTAAAAAGATCCGAAAGGATTTGATTTCTTTTACCTGTTTAATCAGTAGGAAAGTTCTATACGTTTAGCTGGTTATGCATGAGGATTTGTAGGTTCTAACTATGCCTTGATCCATTGAATGAATTCTACTGGTTGAATATTGGATAGGTGGTAAATGGGCTACCTCAATGGCGTTTCAGATTCGTTGGCTTCTTACTGACTGAAGCGTTTTTTGCATGTCGCAGAGTAGTTTGCTAAAAATTTAACGTTATTCAAGCAATTTTACGGAGCTTCACCGCGAAACGTCTACAACTGAAGTTCCGTTATTGGGTTGCTTTAGTGGGTAGTGGCTCTCGGATCATACTGAGTCGGCATGAACTGGCCTTTTTAATCGCCTCTCCTTCAGGTTATCCTTGTAAACAACAGTTTGTCACCGTAAGCGTTACTGTTCGGGGTTAAAATGTGCCTTCGTAACCACATAACAGTTATCTTGATTTTATCCAATTATAAATTTCGTTAGTGCAATAACTTTGGAGATAGGTAACAACAGCAGTCTAGCCACTTTCTCTCAGGCACATCAGTGGTCACATTCAATTTTGTACTTGATGCATAAGATGCTGCCCACACGACTGGCTGTATGGGTCCTCGGATTTGAGTCCGGGAGATGTCCTGGTCTCCTGTCTTGTCGTCAGAATCACCGCGTTAATCGGAACATTTTGGAATCATAACTTTATTGCCTTCTACACCACACTTTCCATTGTTGTTCCACAATGCTACCAGTTATTGAGTAGCTGAAACTTTGCTTGTCCCGCTATCATGGTGGGAATTCGATCCTGCTGCCTCGTGTGGATGATGCAAGCTTTGAACTGAAGAGAGGTCGAACTCAATTCACCCACTCATTTCTTGTGCTTTCACACTTGCAGTAGTTTCCATTTCTACTGGTTTGCCTTCTTCGATCCCATTGGTCCGTTCTGAATTTCTATTGCGTTGCGGTCTGATTTTCCCATGCTTGCTGGTTTGGCTCCCCTTTTTGTGTACTATGGTTTTCCTTGTGCTGGGAGAGTTCCTCGTGTTTGATTGGCTATTCAGATGTTCAGCTGTTCAACTTTATTCTTTGGTTTCTTGGCGGATTAACTCTTTCAGTAGGCCTGGATTCGGATTTGATTCCACCTGCTCCTTCTATACACGTTCCATCCGGTGTCCCGTGCAGTTTCGAGCCTTTTGGTCGTGGAGTTCTTTTGTTGTTAGTGGTTGATGGGTCGGGTCGATTTCAATATGCTTGTTGATGGCTGCTTCGGTGGAGTACCACGCTTCCGATAATTAACATTCTTTCTTTTTTGTACTGGGGCTGGCTAGTATTTGGACGTTTCTCTAGTCAAATTCGTGCCTACACCGATCTTCGTGCACGGGGATGAATGTAAACTAGTCGCGTCTTTTGATAAGTTTGTGTTCTTGTACCCGGTAGAAAGTTTGCTCCCCATTTGGTGTTTGTCACAATGCTTCCTTTGAATCCTGTATTTAACGTTGGTCATCGGAGTAACCGTCAGACGGAGACAAAAATCGCGCCCCATGATGATAGTTTCTTGCCTAGGATATGAACCTCCGTGTCCCCTTCATGGAGTGACAAACCAAACCATGACACAAAAATGATAGTCGGTGTGCGGATGAAGGCAGCTTGCATGGACTTGCTGACGTGTGTCACAACTACCTGGTGATTTTTCCGATAGTTCCGTTGAATTACTTGCCCCCTTCCAAAAATTCAAGGTTGCGCGTTCCAGTACAGCAGGACATAGCGGCTGTAAGATAGTACCTTCATATGGTGCCAGCACTAGTCAGGTGGGTCGCATAATATAAGAGAAGGGCATGGTACTTCTCCGTCAAGCAGTCAGTCTCGGAGCTTTCGAAACATTTCCTCTACCAGAATGTCTCTTCGTGAGAGGTTAACTAATGAGAACCGTATTAATTCTCAGTGCGGTGAAGAAATTCCATTTGGGTCTGAGTGTATCTCAGTATCACCTGAGAGTGGGACGAATAATTTCATTTTTATAAAACGATTGGTCCAAATATTTGACACTCTTGAGTATCTGTGATCCACACGTGCTGGTGTGACAAGATGGACCTTCTGATTGGTCGTCAGTCCTCGCCATCTAGATCTTTTGGAAGTGATGTTTTTAATATAGCTAAACACTGCTAACAGCCATTAAGCGCGATAAGTTATCATGGGGGCGTATAACAACAAATTCGTAATGATTACCGAGAACCCGAGAAATCGGACTAAGAACTTCTGATGAATCCCAGTAGGGATGAAATAGGTGTGCGTTGCTTCTTCGCCTTCCAGCATAGACTGGATTCTCCTGCAGGACGAAATCTCTTTTAAAACCCAACCACATAGCTTCGTCAACTCATGAACATGTGTCCCGACGAGTTTTGCTGTTTGAGTATCCAAGACCAAGTTATCGGCTGGGTCAGACCAAGTCCAGTCATCAAAGGCGCACAAATATGATTGACCAGTGTACCGGCTGTTCGCATGATAAACTCTCTGAAGTGAGTCAACTTATGAATCTGGGTCAATGACACGGGGCGTCGTCTGGGTGAGCCCGGAACTCTCCATAAGCGAAATAACATACGTTCTAATGAAGGTTTGTTGAATATAAGTGACCAAGAAATTGCGTCAGAACATCGTCAGTGATCGGAGCGTGTTGCTCAGAAAATGTTGCACGGGACGCAGTATTCAAAAGTATGGATAGGATAGGCTAGCAGACAGACCTTTAGGTAAACAAGCACACAAGTCAGTGATGTTATTACAGTGAGCAAAGGTCATCAGATCCGTGATCAAGCTGAGAAACAGTAACAAGGCTGTGGATGCTGCTCGGGGCCGTCCTTAGCAAGGCCAGGGCGACTGATCACAATTGCGCTTTTTTATTACGAAAATTGGGTTTGTAAATTTGATTTGTGGTACTTCAGCGAAGCCTAGCAGACAGCTACTGTCTTGATAGTCTATGACAATGGACGACCATGCTGGTCCTTTGCCTTCGTTTCAGCACTCCAGGAAGTAACTAGCGATTGCGCTAAAATGGAACTTCTGAATCAACAAAGGACAAATTCTTCGGGACCTGTTCAGCAATCCTTGTAAGTAACCGCCTGTGTGTTACACAGCTGACTGCATAGATGTGAAGTTCATTTTAAGTACCTGCAAGTGCGGCTCTTTGAAGTGACTTTGATATGGTCTGATGCTATTAGCTGGCTCAATGCTAGAACCGTTGATCCAGCACATCAAGCTTACATCACAAATTGACAAACGTCATCCATATTAGAGTAACACTGGATAAACCTTACATATCCTCAAAGTAATGAAAATGTTGTAACCTTAAGACCAGTCAGAGGCTCCGGAACTGTGATATCAACACAAAGGATGTCCTAAAATTGACAAGGTTCTTGGGAACAGGCTCGTTCATTCTAGAAAGCACTAGATGCAACGGAACGTAGAGTTTTACGGGCATTTGCATGTGAACAGCTTCAGCTGCATAAGGGTGGTTTGCTACATAAATCCACATTTACTCAGTTCGTCACGTTGTTTGCGAGTTCCTAGGTTTTGTAGGCTATCCCATACTTTCTGTGACTGGAGCGCCGCGTCGGAAAGTAGCCTGTTAGCTTCCCAAGCTTATCCAGTAAATCAGAGAGCCAGTTACACTGCTTGGAAGACTTGCTTGTGTTAGATTGTATGATTCTAAATTTGAATGACTACCAGCAATCTACGGTATCATAGGACAAGTGTTTCTTTGGCACCAAAGGTTCTATTTTGAAGACATGCCATCAAGAAGAATATCCCTGGTCGGTTTATCCGTCCTTTTTCTTATGTTTTGTAACATCTGAGCGAATCTTAGTACAAAGCTTACCAGAGCCGGAAAAATTTGGCAAAAAATTAGGCACCAGAAATTGACCTTGAAGACGTATTAGTCATGCTGCGTAATGAAAGCGATCCTAGCGACCTTGAACAAAAGCACGGAAAGACTTTGGAATTAAAATAGAGATGATGACCCCAGAAACAGCTTCAGACGGGATCACTGTGGTAGAATAGTGCAGTGAAGCGAATTCGCACGGAAGCATTGAAACGGCGAAGTTAGTAAAGCCTAACAATCACAACGAATGTTGACAGGGAGCAACCTCACTGTTGAAAAGGGTGGCTTCTTATCCGACCACCGAGGTCGCTAAACAGGTCAACAGCCAACCGATCAAGAAGCAAATAAAGGACCCGAGCTAAAAATAATCTGACACATTGCTGGAAACTGACGAAGATAGATCAGACGCTTTGGTTATCTGCATATGGTAGCAAGCATTTCGAAAGAGCGAGCGGGCAATTATCTACAAGGATTCCTGAGCAAGCCCCAAAGAATTTCGCCGTTAATGATTCAAACGTCTTATCCAGCGCAATCGGTTGCTACTTTCTCGATTGAAATGAGTGCAAAGAACGAACATAGTCGTCCAATGTCATAAACTGCCAAACAACAGCTGTCTGCTACGCTTTGCTAAAGCGACGATGATTCAAAGGAACAAACCCAGTTTTCACAAGTGACCGGAATTTGTGGCCAGCCTCGCGTTGCCCTAGTGAGGCCAGCCTGGGGTCGTTTCTACAGCCCAGGAACTTTCACTCGGCTTGATTAGGAGTCTGATGACCTACGATCTGACCTATGATTTGATGACCTATTGTAATGATCTTTTGTCACGTCCTAACTCTGATGATCAATGCATTTATATAGCTCATGAGGCATGCGTAATTGAATTCACACCATTCTGTTATGGTATTTATTCGTGTTCTCAAGATCATTTTACTTTGACCCATGGTTTGACTTGTTATGTAAAGTGGAAATAACTGGCGGTCGTCCGATGCATGATTCTTCGAGTATTTAGTATATCGACCCTAAATTCACGGTCCATTTCGTCGATTTTCAAATTAGGAGGGGTTGTTACCACCTGAATTGCGAGATGGTAGAATCAGGCCTACGAACGTTTAAAAGTCACCAAGTTTATCCGTTTCCTTGAGACGCAGCTTTAGAACTGTAAGAGGTCAATTTTAGGTTAGAATTCTAGGTGGGTTCCCGCGGTTTACAGATTTTTCACCCCTGTTAAGTTGCACCTTACCCATTGAATAAATCCCATGGTCTCATAAATGGTATCAACATCCAGTTATACCTGTTTAGATTGACAAGGATTATCGTAAACCGAAGACCAAGTAAATAGCGGATGTTACTGTGAAGAATGTTCAACCCTTTCATCTGGTCTAGGGATACCAGTGCAGCCCCAAAAAAGATCTATCCTAAAGGAATAGTGAAACAGTTCCTCCGTTCGCGAACGCAGTAACCATGTCTGTGAGCTGGATGTCGAAATCTTGCTAATGTGCAACAGGCAGGTTACTCAGCACTGAAATTCCATGATTTCCTAGTTTACGACCTGGTAGTCCGGTCACCAAGCCATCTCCCTTGGCGAATTTTCGCTGTTTTGTTCCCTTGTGAGTGCGAGTAGTTTCTGTAAATAACGAGATCAATTTCTGAGGCTCTAGCTCTTAGTTTACAAATTTACAAGGTTATTCCACAAGTCTGCCACAATTCACATTTCATGTTGCTCCGGCAGATACTGACTTCTTAAACCTGTTCGAGATTTGTTCTTATAAATCAGCCTGTCAGACTAATCAGTTTTTCTGAATAGGCTGATAACGACTTATCGGCCGACAGTCAATGCTGCATGAAACTGTGATTTGCGCTGCACAGAGCCACAGTCTTCACTGTCGTGTGACTAGTGAAGTTAAACGGATTCTGAATTGTGTGCATGCGCTTCTTCCTTTGGTGATAGCAAACAATCATGCGCCAGCATCTTCTCCAGAGTATACCGTTTGGATGGCAAGCTTCAGTAAAAATGTTTAAACAGATATAGTCCTCTGTGGATCGGCCGCTAAGTTGCGAATTAAACCCTTTGGTTGATAAGCCATTGAGTGAAGAAAGTCGATGCGTTGCCACCACAAAGCCGCATCCACTTTCACGTTTGCATTAACGTAAATATGAGTATATCTAGTGGGTTTCATGTATCAAGGAGATTTTAAAAACCTAAATTTATAGAAATCTGTCCTTGGAAGCTTCCCTTCCTGAAGAGAGATCTTCAACTAGGGCCACCTCACTTCGACCTTGGCTTGAAACTGGTACCTTTTGATGGAACACTCATCACCCCAAACACAGGCTGCTCTAAATAGCCCACTGGCGTGAAATATGCTCCTGACGAACGCCAGGCTACGAAACTGACACACTGGAGCTTTTTGTTTAACAAAAACAGCAGGCATCTGAGCAACCGTGAAGTGGTTACTGGCGTCAAAATATGCTTTTATCAATATGGCTCATGAGCCTACATTTTCCCCAAGGATAATCACCGAAACTGCGGCTTTTGGTTGCTTATTCGATGATTCTTCTAATGGTTAAGTTTCTCCCATTAGTGATCACTTCAGAAAACACTTTTGATATCAATTTTCAGGTGTTATTTCAAGAGATGACTACTCCGGAGGGACAGTTTTGGGGTAACGACCAAAAGTGAGCTCTTCTGAGAACATTTTCTTCAATGGAAGAGAAGTGTACCTGACAGGAGGTGGAAAAACTGATGAACATCACGCTACCACTTGCAGTCTTTTTCTTGAGTACTGCGTGATATATATACCATGCCATACCATGACTCAGTTGATTAGGCTATAATGTACTGACGTGGTAGACCTGTCGAATTTTAGTTTGGAGATTCTCTGGACTCAATTGGACAACATGATAATATCTGAGTCTCAGCACAGCCGAAGAAGCCGAGCAATACATCGACACAAAGCTTTCTGAAGGGAAGCCACTGCTTTAGCCAATATGCACTGAAGTTATCAATCTAGCACGAATTAGGATGTTGTTTTTCGACGAAAGTTCACCACCAGGAAGCCAGACATTTCTCATTCTTTCGTGGTGGCTTTTGAGGAGACTTACGTTGCCTTAGAAGCTAAGTCAGTCCACTTGATCTCCAATGGTAGTACGGTTTCCCACTCTGGAAATATTTTCACGACATGCGGTGAAATCAACTCTACGAAGGTGTTTACTACTAAAGTTATCCTCAACAGACCAACTTAAATTGGTCTTTACTGGTCTCTACTGACTGTGACCTACACAGGCATGGCGGCTGTACAACACACCTGCATTGAACGGTGAGTACTGTGGGGCAAGTTTTACTAATTACTAAATAATGAGTGCAGCATCGGGAGGCCGGTATAACACACATCTCTAAATTGAAGCAACATTTAAAGTTTTCTACGCTATCAAGGATTACAGGCTACCTAATCATTTGCAGAGCTTTTAGTGCAAATTACTACGATTAGCTCATTCATATACAGCCATCATTTCACAGCTGTCCCTAACTGAAGGGGCCAGTCTCAGAAATGGCTGCTTGGTCTCTGGAAGCTCCTTTGAGGAAAGACCACTTTTCAGAGGCAACCTGTCTGTTACAATCCTTTAGCTACCCGTTTTAGAGATGGATGGCTGGATGCTATGATTCTATGTTAGTGGAAAGAATTTTGGTTGTAAACAGCGCCAGCACCAGTAAGGCACATTGTACTGCTAACATCGTTCTGAAAGTCAGCAGCGTAAGTAGACTCAAATAGTTAGTGTAAACTTATGTAAAAACTTGTCTCACTTGATTGTGATCCACACATTTGATCCGTATTCTCTTGAGGACCTCTAGACAGTGATTGTATGGTTCCAGACCCACTTTGCTAGAGTCCGCGTTACTTTGCAAGTTGTTCTAAGGAAGTGATTTGAGGAAATTTCTTTTCACAGCTCTGATAGTACCGCCAGCTTTTAACTTTCTAAGATCACAATTTTTGATTTCTATATATGGTGGTTATCTCCTCCGCGACAAACGCAAAGTGATAATTTCTGGGTAGTTCCTGTTGATTTTGACGGACATAATGAACACAGGCTAGCTTGT
This sequence comes from Opisthorchis felineus, assembly GCA_004794785.1. Taxonomy (NCBI): domain Eukaryota; kingdom Metazoa; phylum Platyhelminthes; class Trematoda; order Opisthorchiida; family Opisthorchiidae; genus Opisthorchis; species Opisthorchis felineus. The sequence continues at coordinate 18,532 of SJOL01006439.1, forward strand.
CCTACGTTCATAAGAACTATGGTTTGGTCTTAATCGTCGTCAATGTGCACAATCAAATCCATGAGTCATGCTGAGTCTATGAATGTTTTTTGGTGTGAGTGTGATCACCTTGTATTGTGGGTACCATTATTAGCCGATGCGGTCAAATGTTTATGGGGCACCGTGTCCACATTCCGAACTTCTATGGTGGGCACATGCAAAATTTTTCTGAAATAAATATTTCTGAATGGAAAAGATTTACAGTCGAAAAAAAACACAAGCCTTAGCTCAGACCCTGTCTTCTCAAGTTTCTTCTCGGTCGGTGGCTATTCTGAAGGGGCAGTTCAGCTGGTTGTTGCTGGTCAAGCTTAGCTGCTGATTTGCAAACGTTTGTCCATCATCCGAATGGGCATTCTCAGTGCGCCATTGAATAAGTTAATTCTACTTTTTGCTTCGGTAGAAATTTCAATGGACGATACAGACTGTATTTCCAAAATAGTCACTACTGAATTACAGGCCTCAGTGTTATCGAAAAAGGGTACATGTAGTGTTATCTGCTCGTATGATCGATAAAATTTACTCATCTATCGAGGCATTTCCCTTACGAAGATCCGTCATCATGTTCTCTGTGGCTGGCCTACCGTAAATGTTTTTAGACGACCACACTAAAATTTCGCCCGCCTACTCCAGGGTTATGACACTGTTCCAACAGATATGGTCAGATTATCATTAAGGATCCACTGATCTGGATTTTTATTGAAAATTAATCATAGCTTCTTCTTTCATCCGGAAACAAGGTAAAACGGTCACATTATCAGGTCAGACAGTTTATCCACTACACTATAAAGTTGATGGGGATCAACTCAGGTACTTCGGTAGGCACTGGTTATCGACTAGATACGAATAAGCTGACTACTTCCAAAGAACTCACTAACTGATAGCATATACTCGGTCGGTAGGGATAGTTGGTGAAGTTAGAAAAGCAACCCATACTCAAACCGACCTTTAGAACTGGCGAACCCCCTTGTTGAACGTTCAAACACTTGAAGTGACCTCAGTGATTGATGGTTTCTCATCGAAATTCGCTAGGCTCCAGTTTCTTCGCTTGCTATTTCCGATATGAATTTCACCTCACTGTGGCTCGAAAAGTATTTAAGGACTGTTCTTCCTTCACAAAACGAAGTTCATCAGTGTCGTATCGCATGGGGTTCATTTATCAGTCATTGGTTGCTAAAGTTCCAGTTACTTTCAGTAGTTGAACCGTTTCTCGAGACTGCTGCTTGCTTGAAGTTTGCCAAAGAAAGGACGGACATACTGTGAGTTCATGTCGGTCATTTTATTAGTTAGCTGTGACTTTGTTTGCCCTACGCCAGTAGGTATGGTGTTCTGTCTGCACCACGAAGTTCAAGGAATGAAAAGGAGCTGAAATTAATGTAGCGATGTCTATCGGTAACACTTGTATCCCATTCGATCTTTCTTGTTTATACACTGCCATTGTCCTGTCTAATTACTGATCAAATGTTTGAGATATAGACGATCCTCTAGCCTCATCCACGAGTCTGTCACCTAAAAAAATTCTCCAAAGTGAATGAACGTGTATCTGTGGACAGTGAACAGCTTCTTCATAACAAATCTTTTCTCCACAACTCACTATCAGTTACCTGAGCATCAGAAAGCCTTCTCGTTTCCTTCATTGTCCACTTTAATTTGCTTGAGTTTTACAAGTAGGATATTCCTTGAGCTCATATGCATGATGAAACTGCTGGAACTCTCTCTCGTAATCCGCAGCATGTTGTTATCCCTCCGTATAACGTGGAGACTGCCTCAAGATTCCGCTGCCGATGGATTTAGAACAGGAGACATTTATTACTTATGTCAAAGATAAAAAGTAGGTTTATCGAATATCTTTGCTACGAAATATTGAGGCATCACGTGTGCTGCACAAGCTGTCTGGAAGAGAATCACTATACAGTGGACTTCGAGGGACTCCATCGAGTCTCGAGTTCCAGCATTTTCACCAAGTTTATGAGCTACAGAGTTCTCATTTAAGCAAATTGCTGACCAATTCAAGGATTGGTTTTCGCCGCCGCCGGGCGCTGGCCCAGATGATGAGCCCAAAACAGAGGAAAGCCTCTAGTGGTTTGTCTGCTGGTTTTGAGCCCGCACTACTTATACCAAAGGCGAAAGGACAGTAAGTAAGGACAGTAATAATCCTTTCGCTCAAGCTTAGAGTGTTACCATCAGGTAGAAAACGGGTTTGACATTAAATAACCATATATCTTGTTAAGTTGTCCGAAAATCGGTCCACAGCTTTGTTTTCGTGTCACATGTACTCATTGTTTTCTTCACCTTATGCTTCTGCGTGCAATCGATTACGAAGTGAGCGATTCAAGTGCACTGCAATGAGTGCCAGGTTTTTTTTACGCCATTCGACTTTATTCTGGTCTGAAACAGGACCAAATTACACACCTTTTGGCAACATAATATGGATACGGCGAATCATCTACTTCTCTCCACATTGTGCTTGATTCAAACAGCTCAGTCAATCACATTAACTGGTATGGAAGAATTCTGATAAGGTCGCAGTCCAGATAGCTCACTTTTGTGTTTGTGTTCCCTTATCCTAACAATATATATATATATATATATATATATATATATATATATATATATATATATATATATATATATATATATGAAGTTAAGGAAGGGACAGCCTATCCACTGTCTTATCCATTGGAAGGTTCAGCCCAATCACAAACCGAACTCTTTTCATTCTCCACTTTGTATGTTAATTCTTTGTAGTAAAGACTACACGGTCACATCCTAATGCAACAATTACGTGAAGTTAATTCAGCCCAGCCACTCCCATCACTTCCATGTAAACCGTACATTCCAGCCACACTTTGGTGTTTATGCGGATTAGCTGCTTGTTTGTAAATTTTCCTGGTCACGTAGCTTTGTCTGGACGTCTGATCCGCTATGAGATACAGTTTCTTCACCAGCCTCTGATCGTTAGGAGTTTTGACCTTCGGAGATGTCATTCTGGTCGGTTAACGTCATTTGCATGTGCCGCATAATACTTTATTACACATCTAGTGTAACTGACCGAAGTTCGCTTGTGGTTCCGGACTGGAACCTGCGTTACGCGACGCAAAGGACCTGGTTATGGATGGAAGCACCAGCAACCCAGCATACCCAGAGAGGGATATTGTCGAGGGGGAGTTATAAGGAGGTTATGGGATGAAGATAATGCAAGTTACTTGGAGGTAAATACGTTTCGAATCTCACAAATAGCTAATCCTCTGGCCATCTGACAGTAACTCCGATGATTCGTAGAGTATTCAGGCGGTGTTGATTCAGAGGGCGCACACTGAGGCCAATAGTTAGCCATTAGTTGTTTGTGTCTTCACCTGGTCGACATATGTTCCATCGGCACTAGGATCTACAAGGTGGAAACTGGAATCAGAAAATAAAAGGTGGCATTTACGGTGCGCAAAATACACAAATATGCGAAGGATCTACGAAAAAAAACCAGTCAGTGAAACCAAAATTATACCAATTGGAGGGAAAGCAGCAATATGCGGTCAGTGGTTTTCATTGACCTCGTGTCAGCTGAGGATACGTTCAGTGTCTGTTACAGGTAAACGGCGGGACTTTGGTGTAGAACAGGCGATTATTGTTTTCTCCATGTCACAAGGTAGTGGGGCCTCTGCAAGGTCTGTACACTCAGTCGTATAAAATCAAAGCGCACCGTGGACCAGAGCAGCAGTTCTGAAGTTCATCTAGGCAATCCTAAAATGTGTTGGTAATATGAAGGAATTTTTGTATCTTCCAATGGAGATTTTGTTCTGTAAGTGAATTCATTCTGTGCCGAAAAGCCGAGAGGCACTGTTCAGCCACATATCCTTATTGAAGAGTCATCAGCGGTGTTCACCTCAAGGATTTCTAATGGAATTCGAGTTAATCACACTGCTGATCAACAACTCATGACCAAACAAGCCTGGGGTGGCAGATTCGAATAAACCTTGGAGATCTGTGCGATGCGCACTACTGGTGAATCTTAGTAAGGACGAAAGAGTTCTACAGTGCTTCTAGGCTTTTCGGCATATATGGACTTTTCTTACAAGACAAAATCCTCTTTAGAAATTTTTCAATTCTCCTCGTGCTGCCAACAAACTCAAAATGGTTTGGAGGATATAATAATTCATATGAAAAGTGAACCCTTCGTCTAAGAAGCCGTCACTTTGGAAACCAGTCAATATGTGGTCAGGTGACGTGGATTAGGTGATAGGGGGTAAATGACGAACAGTCTAGTTTCCAACTGCCAATCGAGAGGTCGAGAATTAGAATCCCCCTGGAGATTTGTCAGATGCGCACTGCTGACGATTTCCAATAAGTAGGAAACAGCTATACAGTTCTTCAGGGCACAGATTGATTTTACTTTCAGGACGAAGTCTCCGTTGAAAAAAAACGTAAAGTAAATACGAATGCCTAGAATCGCAAACTGAACAACCAATGACAACTTTTGCGGGTCCTTCCTTGAAACAAGCAAGATCTAATTTGGGTAGTGGTAGATCTATAGCCATTGCAAGCAGTGAATTACGTTTGGTCCGCAGATCGGTAGTCAAACCTGCGTTCAATTTGTCACGAAGTACGCTCAAACCAAAGGTGTTAAGAGTACTAATGTATTGATACCATATAACATTAGGGTGTTTAAGTCTGACCCACTTATCTTTTAGAACTTTCCATGAAGGGAATGAACTTTATCAGGCACCCTTACGAAAACCTTTCTGGAGCTAATTTTCTTGCGACCACAGAAAATTACTGTCTTCGGAAACCCAGGGTGGACTTGTCAGTCGAGAAAATCAATATCAATCAAATATTTTTTCTGACCAGCCGAATTTCGCAATTTCCACGTCTTTTATTGAAAGCCACCAATTATTCATCCCGAAAATTCATTCCACGAGTATCCTTAAAAATACACAAGACCGGTCGCTTACTTGTTCATCCAAACGCCCGTGTTCTCGACGCTTGCACCACTCAAACTGAATCAGAAAATTAGTCAGACATGTCCTTTAATAGCTTAACGACCAAAAAGCTGCTTTCGGCCCACAAAGCTTGGTTTTGTTAACAAACTATGCGTAATACGATTTAACGCGATCGTCAGTAGTGCCACCGAGGCTGACCATAAATACACAAGACAATGGATATGCCACGTAGGTTAGTGTGGCTTTCCAAGCACACTCATCATCAGGATGATGATTCAACCGATGTCGTTTGCATACTGTCTTTCGCCATCGTTTGAGGTATTAGAAAAGGTTCAAGCAATCAGTAGACTGACAGTGATGTGTAACTACCGCCTTATCAACCGGCCTTGTAATTCAATGAAAGTCTAGCTATTTCGACCTATCTTTGTCCTCGGGTAGCCTCAAACTATTTTAATTATCTGTATTCTATTATACTGACAGCCCGACTATCTTTGAATGTATCAGCACAGAGAGAATCTCATGATGTAGTTCGCGGCAGTGACGTTTCCCCTACTATTTTCAACCACTAAATGCCAGACATGCAGATTAGATGCAAAATGTTTCAGAAAAGATCCAGATGAACAGGCACACACGCACGTGAAAGGTCGTATCATGTGACCACAGCGAGCTAATCCATTTTGCAGACTTTTTGTGCACACAACACTGGCTGATGAACCTTGAGCGTCAGGGCCTAACTGATGGACAGAAGTGTGGGGTTTTGGGTTGCTTAATAATAATCGGCATGAAGATGTACCTATGAGTTGACCAGTTTGTTTCAAGCGCTCAGCAACGGATGATTCAAGGTGGCAGTTTAACCTTTGGCTTGTATAACCTTGAGAATCGTGCTCGAAGTTTGTATTATAGTGAAGGTTTCACCAGACGACTTAAATCAAAGTGAGCACCCCCCAACTGCAAATGAACTGGGGGATTAGGTTTTGGGCAGTAAAGTTTGAAAAAATATGTCCCTGCCTTTCGCAAGGATTCTTCTGGCAGAACGGATAAACCACGATTGCACAACATAGCAATTTTGCCCTAAAGCTAAATGCAGTCTGGATTAGATAACGCTTACGAAAAAGTCACTTTCAAACTGTAAAACTCTACTTGTGCATTACGTACGTGGCTTTTGCAGTGCACATTTGCGAGGTACAGCAGCCCAATCGATGTTACTCAAGAGTTTAGAGTAGATATCAGACAGGAGTGTCTGACTGTTTGGTGAGTCTGATCTGCAATTGCTTATGGTTCTGTAGGACGGTGTTATGCCCCGGCGAAAACTGTATGCAACTAGTACTGAGCTCAGAAGCTGGTATCAATCGCTGAGTGTGTCACTACGACTTTAAGAAGATCGAGCTTTGTAGCAATTCATCTCTGAATCTACCGAAATGTTACTCAAGAAGTTAGGGTGATTTTACAAACACAAACAGCTATTCCGAGTTCGGGTTTTCCAGTTACTTGGACTTCCTCCTTATAATGTGTTGCGAATTGGTAAGGCTGAGGGCACTTTCCGCTTGTATTTATCCTAGGCTGTTGGAAAGTAAAAGAAATTATCCCGTTAAAGTGAACATTTTTACCAGTTTTACAAGGTCTGGCGACGTTCTAGCTAGGAAATGAAGTTCCGTTAATCAAATAGAAAAAGTGCTGGCTCATTATTACTCCATGTTTTTTTAAGAAGAAACATCCTTTTGAGGTGATGATCCGTTGCAGCTCAAAGTATCTCCTCATGAAGGAAGACTGAATGCCCACGTATATAATTTCTGTGACATCGGTATCCATCTTTAGGAGTTGTCCTAAAATTCGCTAGAAATTATCAATGAGCAGCCTGTACTTTATCGCTCGGCATCCAAATCACAGAGGTACCAACCACCTGTAGCTACATGTGGTTTGAACCGGTAGACGAAAAGGAGTGCTTTAGTCATGAGAGACCACAGATAAACTAGTGCCAGTTAGAACTCGATCCATCATTTCAATTGTCAGAGAATGTTAGGCAGTTGAGACAATGTTTCGTGCGGTGTTTATGCAAATGGAGAATTTAGAATAAACATCAAGACGAGTGAGAAACTATCATAAGGTTGTATGTTAGAGGTACAATATATGTTTTTTTTAAGTTCAAACTTTTCATATAAATATTCCCTCTTATTTTTTATAACGACGTTTTGCACGGTGTTTTGTGTCCGCTTATCAGATCTCGTTTTATTACCTTAGTGTTTTGATTGCGTTGACATGATGACCCTATTCACCCCGGGTCACGAAGTTTGCGGGAATGACCTACAACGTTCTTTCTTCCAGCAGAAAAACTCTCACACACGCAAAACCAGGTGATGTCACGCCGGTCGCACTATCACAACAGTTGACAGAATATACCCCAACATGATTCCCCTATTCCTATTAACATTGACCATAATAGCATGATCAAAGATACGCTAAAACTGTAGAGCTGCTTGGCGCGTTCACGCAACCAAAGTTAAGTGGGTGACTGAACGCATACTGTCTTTGGAAGTGATTCTGAGCTAAGTAGTCCAAATGTTAATTGGTGTCTGGACCAGTGATCCTAGTAATATTGATAAGCCCATATTCCAATTTAAATCACCTGACTCATCGTCACAAATTTGTGGATATATGCTGCCACAGAATTAACAATGAATGGTCAAAACCGCGTTGGACTGAAGGATGCTCATTCTTGACGAATTACGTCAGTATTCTGTAACACATAGTGAAATACTCCGCATCTATGGTGTCCTCCATGTAAACAGACGTTGAAAAATCCACTGGCCTGCATTCTGAGTGAAAAGTCTTTAGAAGCAAATCTCTGTAAGAAGTGAAATCGTGAAAGACACAAATTTTTCGCAAAGCAAAAGGAGCAGATATGCTTGATCAGATTGAAAGTCTTTAAAGACACATGAGAATTTATTCATTTGTGTTTATACTGAACATCAAACCAAATACCTTCTCGCCTCAACTGTTTTGATAGATCAAGTATCTGGTGCCGTTGAAAACAAAACATCACTTATTAACTTCCATTTGAAGCGGAACAGTTGGGTATGGAATCAAAATTCTCCTGACTATTTGGAGTCGTTCTGAGTGCGAAAATCCCACATAGTGCAATTTGGATGATAGGTGATAGAAATTCGGAGCTGAGAAAATCTATACGTGACTGCGTTTTATGGCTTTGATGAGATTTCCATGGAGTAGTAGTAACCCAACCAGTTTTTAAAATTCGTTTCACCGAAGGTTACCTCCTAACAAGCTGATAGATACCTTCACTAGAGGTATAAAAATTTGTGTTAGTTCGGCCCCATTTGTCTTCCCATTCTTTCGATCAAATTACCTCATTTCTGGAACCCTATTGATCTGGTTAGCTTAAGTTCATAATCCGTGCCTCAATAACAAGGGTCACGGAGGCAGTACAACTATACCGTTATTACCTACATTCTACCACTGATACACCAGTCCAAGCTTCAGTTATAACAAACGAAGAGAAATGATTAGTATTCATTAGTAGACTAACGACTAGCATTCTCGCAACGAAGCATTATTTCTAAGGTTGATGAAAGTCCTTGGACAGCCCACAACCTCTCTCGTGGTCTATCGAATAGCCATGGTCCCCTGTTTCCCCAAGTCTTACTTACTTAGGTGATTTGCAGACTACTTTACTGTTGAAGGGTGACCCCAGTGGATCCCAACTGCTACAGCCTCCTGTGTCTCCCGTTAACACCAAGTTATCCTGTAAATGAGTTTATTTCTCCGATAGATATTAGGTTCTTCCACACAAACCCAACACGGTTATTTTAAAATGTTTGTTCTTTGGAAACGAAGAAGGTGGCACAGAAGGAAACTGTATTCACGAAACTAAAGTGGTGACTTTCATTGTAACTGTGTACTGAGCGACTGAAATATCAAATTTTCATTGTTTCATCTAGTTACTCTGTAAATTGGATCCACGAAAGACAGTGGGCTTGAAGTGTGTTTCTGGTGGACGTTTCTTAGTAATGTGTGTTGAGTTTTAAAGCCTTAATGTAAAACAGTGCACTCCTGGGGCGCATAATGTTGCGATGCGTAGAACCACTTTGTCCAGCCAAGCCATTTGGTTTGATGTTTGTGGTCGATATAGCCCCTGTGTGCAAACACAAAGGTCCGGTTTTTGTATATCGGCTTATCAGTTTTGGCACTGCGTTAATGAAGTCAGGTTTTCTCTTACGTAGACGGTAAAATACAAAAAGTGGCTGGTACAAACAATCGCAAAAAAGAACAACAGCGATCGCCTGTGGGATAATCCAGAACCACCGTTCCATTAGTCACCGGAAAGCCGACAAGAGACCAAGGCGAGGTAAGGGCCCGCACACATCAGTTTTGGAAACAAAATATTAGGTGTCCCAACCGGATAGTAGCTATCGACACACATCACTAACGGTTTTTGTTCGATTTGATGACACACGGTGAGCTAGGCTGAATGAATCAGTCAGTCAATTAAGTAACCTGTGTCTCAACTATTAACTTGTTTGCTGACCTCCGCCAGTCTAACCTGGTTCTTTCTCAGCTACATTTCGTGATAAACGCCTGGTCATATGGCCCGCATAGTTTGCGTTACAATTACAAACGAGTGGATAAATCAGCATGGACTCATCTTGGACTGGTGGTTTGCTTTTGAGATTGGTGGTGGACAGTTGGCCACCGTGGCACTTGATAATTAATCCTTCTGCCTTGATTTTGACAGTCGGATGATGTTTTTGTGGATGGGAGTTTAGATGTAGACCTCGTGTTGAACTGTCACTCTCCGTGGACTGTGAGAAAGTAGTTGTTTACAAATCATGTTGCTGAAATTTAGGCGGGAGCAGTCAAGTGGCTGGGTTGGGTTTGGACCCCAGAACTTCCGATCATTAGGTGCGCTCTTTAACCACTGAATCATCTCCAGTTCAGTCCTGGTGTGCGAAATCTTTCAGCCCATAGTACATCGTGGCACTTGAAGACAAAACGTTCGAGTTCAACGTGCTCACTAGGTATAAGATCAACAACATGATGACGGATTGCTTTTGGTCGATTTGATTGCACACGCCAAATCGCACGGACTGAGGCAGCTAGGTTGACTAGTTGGACGGTTTCAGCAAGAAGAATTGTGAGTGCACTGTTAATTTATTTTCTTGCTCCGTTCCAATTCTCTTCGGTTGGCTGCTTGGTCTTTATGTTTAAGCTTGTGTTTCAAGGTCAGATTGTCGGTCCAGTCTTTGAATAGATATCTGTAAATCAATACTTATGTCTTCGTATGGAAATCAAAACTGTGAATCGTGGGTCCTTAATTCAGAATGTCCAGTTTTTGACATTACCATGATGGTGGATGGTGTGACAACAAACTGGTGCTTCCAATCCATGTCGGCTCGTGATCTGTCAGTTAAGTTGCGAGCAAGCGGCTTCTTGCAAAGTAGGGGCGGGCATTCGACTCACATTCACTTTCTCCAATCAGTCAGGGTCCAAAATGAATTGTAGAGCAGTATTGGGGGAAACCTGTGTAGTAATTCACGACTTCGGATTGCTGTTCGCTTGGTTCATAGATTTTGGTAAGGTCAATAACGGGCCGGAATTCAGCTCTCCATCTTGATCAGGCGCCAGTATTTCTATGAGCTTTTTCTCCACACAAACGGCATGTAAAATGATTTGCTACAAAATGTACTGAACTCATTTCATTACAAGAATAACAAAATAAAGATTCAATGAAAAGTTTAGGCGTTTGACCAGTTTCGGTTGCTGCTACAGTGAATAACCTCTTAATTAGTAGGCGGAAAGTTCATAAGACGCAACTGTCCAATGTGAATTCGCCCTAGAACCGGTGGGCCGCTTCATGAAAATATAATAATATTGGTTACCTCAATAAGGTGACATAACAAATGGATATTTGAGGATTTTCTAGAGGGAATCCTTAGCAGAACCAAACGTGCTATTGCATTTTGTTCGAGTCTGAGGTGCGAGGAATCCTGCTTCAGGCTTATTGGTAGTAAGGTGAAAGAAATCGGGATCAGCCGTACCCAGAGGTGAACAATAAACCGAACCGTAAGTTTGGTTTCTCGATAGGGCTAGGAAGTATGTAGTTCAAAACTGCGATTTTGTTATGGTACAGTGAGAAATAAGACGAAAACACTATTGCTTTCCCACTTGGATCAAAATTATTCCGATCTGCCATAAAAAGTAGGAAACATCCAACGTTGCCTTAGGTCACTTTTAGAAACGCGCACGTTTCAGTGGATCGAACGTGTACCACCACATCATCACCATCAGATTAGGAATTTCACAATGCGATACAATCCAAAAAAAAGTATAAATATTTCGGAAGGCTTGAATGGCGTGTTAGTGCTACTAGGTTAGAAAGATTCACGCAAAGCGATCGGTCAGATAATTATGTAAAATGTGATTCTGAATTCATCCTGGACAGAAAAACATATGACAGTAGAACAGGCACGCATTCAAACCATCAATCGATGGCAAAACTGTATGTACTTTGCTGCAGTGTAGTGCCAGTGACTCCCCCCAATTGCGAACAGCTAGGTTGGTGGCGGTGATACAGTTGTAATATGCATGCGGATTTTACGAAGAAAAACCCATCCTTCATTTCTTCTGGAGGGTCAAACTTGGTGCACTGATTTCTGGCAGAGTAGTTCAATGAGGTTGTATTTTTCATGAAGAAACATTTTGGTTCATGATCCCAAACACGCCTGAATTCCGCAAGCCAGTGGATCCATTTGTCCTATTCATGCCGTATTAGAATTTTTCACGATTAGCTACCAAATCGTTTATTTGCCTGCCTTTCTTTTGACCATTGGTGAACAATTCAGGCTGCTGGGTTTGCGCTGCTGGTTCATCCGATTTATTACATGTAAGCCGGATATCGATTTTTGGATTCTTCTCCACAGGCAATCCAAAAGATGGCACACAGCGCTCCTTTACCGCCACGAAAAATGAAAACAGTGTCTCTTTCGCTGAAATACGTCCATAAATGGACTTTCACAAAACTGTTACACCATCCATAGCCTAATTCGAGGCTTACAAACTCAAAAACGGCGAACGAAGTCCGAGTGAGCCTAAATCACAAAAAAAAACAGCAAGAACGATTGCAGCTTCCTCAGGAACTAGACTGAGGAATAAAATCCGGCTGTGCCCACATGACGAGTACTAACAGGGGAAAACTGGCTGGAAACTTTTACAAATTTTCCAAGGAATGCAAGGAAAGTAAAGAGTGTAAAATATCAAAGGGAAACACTTCTTCATATAAAAAACTCGCTTAGTAATGCACTTACGAACATATTTTGGTGCAGAACAGCTACACACTATTTTACCAGATACTACTCGCTATCACACTGGTCGCGATGACAAATTTGGGTTCAGCGCCGTAACTGTCCACAAGTAAGAGCAAACAAAAAATTTGTTCTTACCGTACTGTCTACTGGACGTGTGAGTAAGATGGGCACGTCGACACTGACAAAGTCACATACCAAAATGGAATACGAATTGGGTTAAATGTCAACTGCTTACTCGTTTTTCATACCATCCGAGTACGTTCAGCAGAATAAACGTAGCAATCATTAGTCAGAAGTCACGGGAGTGCACAAGAGCCCTAGGAATTACATGCCATGGGTTCAAATCAATATTTAACAGAGTGATGCCCAGGTGACTGAGCGAGCTAGACAGAATAGAAAGTTGCACATGACTTAATTTGCCATTCGTCCAAACAGGTTACCAGTCACTTCACTAACTATGCAGCCAAAGGAGCAGTGCGGTGACTGCCAGTGTGGGATAAGATGGCTTTATGGAAGTTAAGGGGAAAGACTGGCGAATTTCGTTAAATGATTTGAAGGTGGAAAACACCACCATAACAACTGCAAATTCAAGAGGAAAGCAGGCGAAGCGGATCAATTATGCTTTTGAAATCTAATATGTGCTTGAAGGTTGGGGGAATCCGAAGGAGAAACTGTTGGAATCACAGAGATCACATAATGGACCATTACTAGAAGTTTTGTGAGATTCAGAGCACACATAAACCCAGACATCAACTGCACCACAAACAAGACACGTAACAGGCGTTTTGTATCAAATAAAAGATGAATCAGCCTGGTGTAACACATTCAGTTGAAGAACAGTATAAACGGGAGATTAATTTGGGTCTTCCGGAATAAAAGCAAAGTGGTAAGTGGATGAGTGCAATTCGGTAATTTTGTACAGTTTGGGTGCAAGTAGAACTCCGGTACTGCGTCTAACTGATGACCTTTGTTGTCCACTCTGTGTTTTGATAGTTTTTTTTACAGACACAACTCTTCATATCGATTCAAGAATAAAGCATTATATTCAACTCACAACCCAGACACCTGAAGACCTGAAACTGGGTTATATGCAGAGAGGCAGACATTTTTTGCCCAAGCTTGGCACGTATTTTCCAAACACTAACGCAGGCATTCACCATGTGCTCAGCTAACTTGTTTCTTAGTAGGTGAATTTTTGAGGAGTGTCAGTAACTAAGCTACCATGAGATTCATAGTAGGTGTACAGCTTTAATATTTACGGCTACGATTCTCACTGTCCCTGTCCACTTTGCTTCACTACAGCGAAAGTGGTGCCTGCTCTATCGATTTTTGCGCCACTGCTGAGACGTGGTAATATTCTTTTGGTTGCAAAAGAACAAGAGCAATTATAATAAAATGCCTCCGAGGATTGCCAGCAACCGTTCTATTGCTGTTAAAATCTACTAAACGCAGAGCATTTTGCATGGCGTTAGCCATGCTTCCTGACGTAGTCTGTTCTAATACGAAATCATGTTTATCTGTCATGCACTAACACACAGTCCCGCATACATTCTAATGAGTGCGTGTTACAGAAATACTGTTTTTCCCTACTATTTATTAGCAGATACGTGCAGGGATTAAATTACTCTTTAAAAGCCTGAACAGGTATGCTACAGAATGTGGTTTCACAGGAGTGATCTTTCTAGAGATACAATGCCTGAGATGTGGGGCTATAGAATGCCGGATCAAACCATTACTTATAGCAAGTTCGAATTTGAGTTGAAATCCGAGCCGTTCGAGGGTTGAGCTGTTGATGGAACCCGGAACATCCGCTTAAATTTCACCACAGCTGTAGTCGTTGCACACCAAATTAAGTTTTGATTTGGCACGCAAACTGTTCTGAATTCTGATGTGAATACGTCGTTGACCTGAGCTCTATTATCCTTTGCAGTTCCTCTAAGCTCCCTTCTTATACCTGGACATGCCTCCGGAATTTTAAATTTATACGGTTATTCGTAATGTGGACCGTTTGGCTTCCGGATACTCAGCATAGGTCCAGGCATGTGTTCATTCCCAGAGAGACAATAGAGTTTCTGTTGAGAGTTGCAAAACTTTAAATTCACTAAGGCAGTGACCACTTTTAAATAAAACAGAAACTTGGTTTTATAACGGTGGAAGACCGTAGATGGGTCGAGTGCATTGGCAAAATAACCGTAATGGTCGACCGATGTTTCAGACGACAAGTGCGATAATATTGTTTCTGCCATTTACAATGCCTAACTTCTTGAGTGAAAACTTCAGCAACAAATAAACAAAGCAGGCTTTGCAAACCTTCCAAGTTTACAGGTATGTGAGGAGAAGAAAATTCTATGCTCACACGTTACAGTTCATTGATGGATTATATCCCACTGTCAGCAGACAGTTTCTAATAAATGACAATTCCTTCCTCATATTTGCGCACCTCCTTATAATCCCCAAAGTTCTAGCTTCCTTGCATTTACCACATTCCTCGGACTCCTCAGGTTAGTCCTCCAAGACTGAACGACTTTCCTGTCTCGTTGCTAATAATTATCAAGTCATTCTATGGTCTGACAACTACCTCGGAATATGCCATCAAATAGAGAATATACGGGACTTAGCTTCAGGTACCCTCCATTTCACAAAAGTGGTCCGAGCATCGTGGATTCAGCACAACCAGAATTTATGTGATCCAAAGCCAGTCAACTGATGACGTGTAATTGAATTATTTGGCGGACAACGTACTCGAAGTACAATCCAGTTTAATCCAAATCGGACGGCTCCCAGAGTCAATAATATTACACTGCTGCATTACTACGTCTCGGCCACGTCTAGATAACTGGAATACGACAACAGCGGATACTCAGCGGCACAGTGAAATGGGTCCCGTCCGTAATAAAACTCATTGAATCTCTTGAGTAAATCTAATCTCTTTAGCCGTGGAACGGCCGTTTCAAGTATATCAACAGATCCACTGTTTTCAGGCGACCGGAATGAGCCAATTTCCAAGACGTTCCAACACTCCGAGCTAGCTGTGAAGTCATCTGAGGAGCAATGATGTGCACAATTTCTCAAATTCAGTAAACCATATACTGAAACCTGCGCTCCAATCTCACTCGCCTGAGCTTAGAACAAGGTTTTGTTCGTGTGACATCTGAGATCTGAGAAAAACAATTTATCAGCATGTCATCTGGTAGCCCATACATATATTGTCAAAGTGGCCGTTTCGGCTGCTAATGTGCACAGTGTTCGGAAAGAAAACATTTCTAACCCGGCCATGTTCCATGTGAACATTGTGAAATGGTTCATCTTGATGAAACACCGGGCAAATTGAACCGAAATCGAGTAGTTTTGAACGTCTGCATTATCCTCTTGAATGAAATGTTCAGTAATATATTTTAATGGGCCGATCTGATGACGCCGACAAATTCGTGGCAGTATACCAAATGGTAGGTTCCTAAGTAATCTTAGTCTAGAAATGGCTTAACTACACGGAACACGAGTATCTGTAGATAATATATGTATATATAATATAAAATAAATATACATAAATAGATATATAATGAGCTTACATCGAAGGTATGTTACAAAGTATTCATATAGATACCGCAATTTTCAGTGGTCACTTCGAGCTGACAGTTACCCTCCGAACACAACGCATGACATTACAGGTGACAATTTAGACAAGGACTGTGTACTCACAATCATGGAATGACCTCATTGTGGGTTAGTAACCCAGCACTGTTTTTGTTCAAAAAAGAATTTTTGGTTAGAATAACTACACTGTATTTAGTGTCAACCACAGCCACCATATCTTTGCAGAATATGGTGTTCCAGTATGCTTCTCACATGTATTAGCCAATGGTTTATTACATAATCCTTACATTTGCACTTCTTGGGCCACGACCGCTTATTCTCTGGGATATTTTACAAGTACGCTACATATGACCGACTGTGCGACCCCGTGGTTAGCGTGGTAATTCGGTCACTCCATAGATGGACTGCTATGATGGAACCCTGTTTGCTGGTTGCCCGTACTGTCATCTCTTTACCTCCTGATGTAGTAGTATTACCTAATGGATATAGAGCTAATAATATCACGGTGGCTCTTGAGTATTCAATTTTGTTGCCTCGCCTTTCGCAACTGTGTCAGACGTCATTGTGGAAGGCAAATTAACCCACTGATTTTTGCTTTCATTGCAGCATCTGAATATGTGTCCAATTGACAGTTTTCAAGAACCGTCTCATTTCGTATTTGTCGTACCTTATTTAAACAAAATATAGGATTATCTGAGCCCGCGGCAAATATAAGTTGTTTTCATCTAAAGTACACCTGATTCACTTGATTATGTACAGCTTTAGTTGCGCTTTGTGTAATAACCTGTTTAAAAAGTACTATTTCTAACAGCTGCGCAGTTCTCGTTGTTTTCCCAGTGTTCGAAATGTTCCCAGTTTTTAGGACTCACCAAAATATATGTCCCACACCTCTCCAAGGATGTGATAACTTAGGTAACTGTCCAGCAGGCAATGATGTTGGGTTTCAATAACGATGTTTCAGGCTTGAAAGTCGTTCTTGGGCTGTGTAAGGTATCCTTTATTTGACAAATTGTTTGGCTAGTAAAGTTCAAGGGGGAAGTTTTTGGGTGGACCGCTTCTTTACTCGCAATAATCAGCGTATTGCTTGTGTACATTGCGCTCGACTATTAGTTTTTGGTCACCTTGGAGTCCTCAGTAATTTTGTCTACCTTTGGCTGAAAACAACTTTGTCATTTTATGACTTAAGGACCCATTTTCTTAGAATCGGGTGGTTCGGGCACGGAAACGTCGCCTTATGAGTTCACAAAAGTCTGAGGGTGCAAGATGCTTGTGCACCCAACCGCGCACTGATGATGTCACCTCGTTTGGTGACAAGTTAGTTGCAAAGCTTGGGGAACAAACCAACAACCACCTGATAAAAAACAATATATATCAGTATCAATATATCAGTATTCCAACACACTGCCAATGCGAGCTGCTCCTGTGACGTCGAACGTGTGCTAATTCATTGACCATGTGTGTTCGTGAAGTTCACACAAATCTTTGAATTGTGCAGAGGAATGTTTTCATAACCATTTGGATCACGCCAGTCGAGTCACCCACAAGCCATACCCAAGAAAATGATTGGTTCAAAGAATATGATGTGAAAAGGGCAAACATGTAAAATCACGAGACCACCAGTACTCAGGGTGCAAGTTGCTAAGCTACTCGATTAAACTGTCGATTAAATCGATTAAATTATTGGCCCAGTTGGATGTGTGTGGATTGTGTGGTAAACAGCCCTTGCCATGTTGGTTGGTTTCTAGTTAATTGGTGGTGGTGTGCAACCTTGCTTACTGGGTTCCGGCTAATCGGGCAATTGCACCTCAAGATGTGCGGCCACTTGATTATATCAATTCTGTCATCGTGAGGAAGACGGGATAGCTTATGCTTTAAGAACCGAGTCAATATCATGCTTTTATTGCTTGTTCGAATTTTGGGAGAAGTTTCGGACCGTTCAGAAAAGCTGAATTTACCGGTGAAACACCTGGGGCAATGCTAGGGCTTGGGAAGACTCACGCAACGGGCACGAAAGTGCAACTTAGAAGAGTTAAACAGGATGAACAAAATGGAAGTTTTGGATGTGTTCAGTCAGCCTGTTTGGCGCAGAATTCCGCTAATAGTTAGATAGTACCTTCAGTCTGGTCAATATTTTATCAATCAATGCTATGGTTCTTTCTGGAACGAGCCTCTCAGACATCAGTTTGTCAGTCAGTGGTACGCTGTGTACCCTTTTTGACACCAAGGGGCGAAGAAAACAGACCTATCAGTGTTGTAAACCACAAAATCTAATAAAGGGTGAGATACATATTTTACACTAACACTGGTCGTTTTAAATGCAATGTGCTCCTAACTCCCACACTCCGCTGTTACCACGGATTTCCTCGAAAGAGCTATTCAGCTGTAGTTCAAAGGTATAGTTAATCATACCCCTGGAAACAGATCACCTCGACGTGAGAGGGCTGCTCTGAGGCAGAAGAACAAAGAAATACCAATGGTGTTATCCATTTATTACATTTCTATTTTTCAGTTACTTAACCGTATTTTGTCGCAAACAGGACGCGGTTGTCATTCCGTTATCTTTGGATGTCAGAAGTTTGGGTAGTGAAACCAAGTGCCGTCGGACACAGCCAATTTGTCAGCACAAACACCTCAGAGGCTTTAAGTTTAAATTCTGCAACCGTTAGCTTAATCCAGCTACAATATGTCTTGAAAATTTCCCAGAAAAGCAACCAAGAATGCATTGCAAATTCCTCTGGGTTGCCACCTTTAGACGACCGTAGATGGCGGTGGCAAAAGTAGCCTGCGACCCCTGTTTGTCGACTCTTCTTCTTCTTCCAGTGAAAAGCCGCACAAGTGCCACTACAGTCCTGGAACTCTGGAGATTGTTCGATCGCTTTGGAATGCAAGAGACGACTTGTGCATGAATCACAACCCATGGACAATACATTTTACTAAATACTCTTCTGAATGGAGCTATTTGTTGACCAGGACGATCAGAAAACCACAGAAAAGCACACTAACCAAGCATAAAAAGCCAGTAGTCGAAGTAAGTTTCGTTCGCCGGATACCGACTGACCTTTTTACCCAAGCGTAAATCCTGCGTTCGTATTTCTCGATCGTTATGTGTGTGGCCACTACTGTGCCCGCAAAAAACGTGCTGCTTCTGGTAGTGTGAAGAAATTCGGGATGTTTTAGAGGAGCTTTCGTCTCGTGAATGAAGCCATTCTAAGTTAAGAAGCCGGGAAGCTGTTTCACCATTTTTGGGAGTCATCAACAGTGTGTATCTCAGGAAATTCTAGGGCGATTTGAATCCGAGATATTCCCGAAGTATTTTGGGCGTTCAACAGCTTGGCCACAAGTGGCTGATCAGCAGTGTGATGAAGTCGCATTTGAACAGGAGAGAGTGCAAATAACTGTTCAGACGCGGACCCACACTGCGTGGGTACGCGTTTTGACTAGCTCCGTGAGCAAAGACTTCGCTAATTAAAGGTTCGCTAATTGGCTAAACTTTGTTCCTCCTCTGAGCCACTTAAAGTTTGTATCCCAGTATCTCTGGAGACCTCCATATAAGGCCACTGTGAACCCGCTAGGATACGTGTAACGGTTTTGCGAGAACTAGATAACTGAGGGAATAATTTGTAGCCATGAAATTACGGAGGTCCGTTTGTAGTCCTGCATCCGAACAACTTTACAGCCCACATTTAGGCACTACAAAAGCCAACATGTCTAACCTGAATTTGGTTGTTTGACCTCGTTAGGCGCTGGCCGGCCCAGTATCAAGACAGGCTTGGTTTGTTTGGAAACGTGGAATCAACAGCAATCGTTTTCCCTTATTTGGTGAATGGCAGCAAGTGGGCGAGTGTCCAGAAGACGTCCGAACTTCCAGAATCTTACCTCAAATGCATTTCAAACATAAAATGCTGCACTACCGTTTTAACTTGTTTTGGGATTTCAGGACTCTTATTTTATCTGAAACGATGGATACCTAGTCACTTTTGCTCAAAATAGTAGGAAAAATGAGGGATAGTGAGAACGCTACTTGCTGTCATTAGTCAAAGGGTTTTAATAGTTGACAACTACTAGGAGATCCATGCTGATGTAGAACGGCTGGACAGACATCAAAGTAGACGTTCAGAGCGGCTAAAGTTGGAAAGAGGAGGACTGGACGAGGACTAGATCAGTACCCTGGAGGGTGTGAGATGCTTTTCAATAGCAGGTAGCATTATAAAAAAACTAAAGTCTAATAGGGTTAGAAAAAGTCATAGCAAGTCATTAACCAACACAAGTGTGTGTTAAGATATGCTCGCTGACGTAGAAATCAGGGACTTGCTTAGGTTACCACTATAATGCTGATATAATTTGAATAGGAACCATTACGCGTAGGACTTTGGGAAACGAGTATGGAGTACACTCAAATAGCAACTCAAAGGCCGTATATGGCGTTGAGGAGTGTTCTTCATGGTTTCCATCAAGGGTCAATCTATAAGAAAGTGCAAATCCTAAGCGTGCATGCAGGTACGTGCTTCGGCCACGCTGAAAAGTTGGCCGACGCGGTACCGGGCGAAGAGGCTAAGCCATAGACCTACTTGTTATGCACTAGTGCATACTGGGGCCGTCTGTGGGTGGCGACAAATGCCGTTGTCATGGAGACAAATAGGGGATGCTGCGTTGTGCAGAGGGAACGTTAGTGTCAGAAAGGACGGTAGATTGATAAGGAGTGATAGATGTCGAACTTCGGAGGTACTGAGCACTGATGGGAGGATGGGAGGAAGTTGCTGCGCAAAATGGAAAGTGTCGTATTTTGAAAGTGGAGCTGGAAGCTGTATGATAGGTCATCAGCCTGACTGAGGAGCTCGAATTTAGTCACATAAATCTTGACAGTCAGTATATGGTAAGTTAAAATACCCAGGATAGTCATCACATTAAGGTCTACGTACATTCTGAGCATGCATACTTGGTTCGGAAACATACTGCGTGGACTTCTGTGCAGCGAATAGATCGTGTACATAGATCCGGCAGTGGCCTAAGGGACGCACTACAACTCACAGCCTGCTCCATCCACCGATACTCTTCAAATCTCGTCAAACTATTCGCTTCGTGAACGCAGGTAGCAAAATATTCATGTCGGTTTTAATGACGTTCACTCCCGAATGGTGGATGGCATTCCGTTAGGCATGGTCATGGTGTAAGCAGGAAAGCCCTTCGCCGCGGAGTTGTTTATTGGAAAACACCAACTAAACAGTTTCAGAATATTGGACAGGAAATTAAACCTCTCATATGCACCTTGTTTTTAAAAACTGAATATCCGTCTTTTTCTTGAATGCCTCTTTTGGAACTTTCCTGGATATCCATTGACTATCACGCAAAGTCCGTAGTAAACCCCACCTTCCAATAGACGCAAAGCGGAGTTACGAGAAAATCACATACTACACGCATGCCTCATCAGTAGTATCCACCTTTACACAGGTAGGAAGACATCAGCGGGTAGTCATTATGAAACCGCTGGTACTTACGCTAGTAATGCTAATTACTTGATCAATTTTGTGTGACCATTCACTTTAGAACGGGACTTTGCGGTCCACCTGTTAGTGACGAAATATCATTCGACCCATGGAACTGGCATTGTAGGAGGCTTACACATTTGAAAAAGTGTATCAATATTCATTTTTTTGGTAAAGCACCATGCGTTACTTACGCGCTTTACCGTAAACACACCTAGTGAGCCGTATCTCTAGACCCGATTGACTTGGGGTGCCACTGCAGTCAGCGCTATATAATACAGGCTTAGAATTGTGACCTTTAACATAGGCACGGCGCTTGGAAAATTCAGCCGTACCGGGGAAGATACCAAGCAGCTTTTTGTCAATCTGCTTCATCTGTGGGGTGGGTGTGACAGCAGATTTTCTGTCATGGGTCGAGTTCGCAATGCTGCAGTGCATTCCATATTGGTATATAGCGAGCCGATGACAGCTGTGCTTGACCATTATGGACTTCGGGATATAGAAACTGATGGATAAGTAATACTAAAGTGTTTCGAATGCGGCAAGTGGCTTCACTGCATGATTAATATGAAGTGCTCATCTATCAGAGCTTCACTTGGTTGACTGCATGAGGTGGCACGTCCGAATATTTTGGCGGACTGTGTGTTCCCTACCCAGTGCCTCATGCTTTCAGAAGATAAATGTTTGGCCTTCGCAGCACCATTCGGCTGTATTTGTGAGTTGATTGCGCCTTGAAACTTTATTTCGTCTGCGGCAGACTGCAGTCCTTGTCGGATGCTCACAAAACGCACAGACAGAGTAGCGGGCAAGACAAGACAAGGCAAAACAAACAAAGCTTTTTTCATAAGTTATTCGCCAGGTAATACTAGTTATCTAAATGCACAAGTTTAACGTTTCAATTGACGGAAGCCGCGTTCTTTGCACAGCTTTTGTAGCGCACCTGCAGTTCATTCAGACTGTGCCATTGATGGTATTCGCATGATTTACTCAACACTATGGAAATGACAGTTGAGCGATTTGACTGAGTAATGGAATACGAGGATAGCTTAGCAACAAGATACGAACAGTTATCATGGATCGGTACATCAATGTTTTGGCCTCATTGGGGAAAGCTACTCCGCACAAGCAACACATTCACAGCAGGCAGTGAGATAAACGAACGACAATAGCTAATTTTGTCTTACTGAATTTAATCGTATCGTGTCATACTGTAGCGTATTATGTTGTACTCAAACCTAACTACTAGTCAATCAGATTTTCTGAAAAGTCGACGTTAGTTTGTTTCCACAGATTATTTGCTGAAGTAGTTGAAAATTATTTCAATGAGTTTACTCGACAGGAAATTCGGTTACTTGTGACCATTGATGCTCCCAACTTTTTCTTCATCCATAGTCTAAAGTCAGTTAGCCCTTGGAGGTTACGCTTCAGAAGACAGGTGCACGCGACCGCCATCCAGATTTGTGTAAATGACGGGCATTGAATACTGACAGTGAACAGTTGTTGTAATACAGGCATCATGAAAATCCACTTGATTAACTTTCAGGAAAGCGGGCTTTGTTCTTAAAAAAATTTGGTTGCAGACACAATATCAAGATTAAGAACAGTTTGGATTCCAGGAAGTCAAGGTAACCCCAGATTTAGAACGATTGTATGTAAGTTATTTGTATCGTATTTCGTTTACACAGTACAGTTGGCTATGTACACAGATACAGATGACAGGATTTAGAGCAACATTCACTAGAATCCACGCAAAACTCATCGGTCTTGATACAAGTCACGCATTTTCCAGTGTACTCGTCCACCTGTTGACATTTATTGGGCCAACAACACGGGAGTTGATCCTTGTAGAATCTAGAGCATTTCTCGCCCAATTGTCCGCACCGTTCCGTATTGCTGACAACTAAAAAATGAAGTCAAACATACGAGTGCATAAGTAAAAGGCTGTAGTGGTCGATGAACACTGGGGGTTGGCATGCAGCAGCTTTATATGTTAAAGGATAAATACTGCATTCGTCATTGCATTTTGTGATTGGTAATAATTTTCAATAATAGTTACTTGCCACAATTTGTGAACAATAGACTCCATCAATTCTGGAAGTTACTTTCAAAATAGTTGCGCCTTGTTGTTGAAAACCTTTTGGCACAATCATAGATGAAGAAGATGCAAAATTTACCGTTTAATCCGGACCGGGGGACTTTACTGAAGCTAACAATTATTGGGACTGATCGGAGGTTTATATCAGGCACCGAAAGATGTTTGTGGAACAAGCAGTCTTCTGGCCACTAGAAGAGGAATTAAAAAACCTGTTGTTTGATGTTCTGCCAATGTTGATGAGAATGCTGATGATTTGATTCTGCTGTGGATACTGAGGATGAGAATGATTGTGTCCCTTATTGTTTGTCTTGGAGTAACCAGCTGCTTCTCCGGCCACCAGAGTTCGAAAGTTGGGTATAATTTATTTCATATTATAACAGATTCTATGCGAAAGGTTATACTATCCTATTTCTCGATAGTAAACAATTTCTGAAAACTGTCCAGTGGCCCATTATCAGCTTCATCCTCTTTGGGACTCATTATATAGGTCCAGTCCACGAGTCTTCGTCAAACTAACGTCTTGCTTGAATACCAATTTGCAACATCGCCTCATTGGCAAGTTAAGCATGTGTTAACGGAAAACTCAACTGAATCCCAGCTAAATCTCGGGGAATGCATCTGTGTGATCAGCCCAAAAAGGGTAAAACATGTTGTGGGCTATTGCAGAGATTTCGGTAACCTAATGAGTGTCTTCCGTAAGGAAGACGTACGGCAATATTTCCAATAATGTACCAATCGAGACGTGAGATGGCTGAAGAATCAAGGAATTAAGTTGGGATTTTAGTTGACTACCCCGTTTAAATCAAATTATTTTGCAAATGGATGCATTTTGCTAAATGAGTCCATTGTTCATTTTGTAAACCTGTCTACCAGACTTTACTGTAAATTCTCCAAGACGAATAGTAAGGAGCAGAAGTGACTAATTCCTTCAAGAAATAAAAAGGCCAATTGTAGGCGGTGACCTACTAGATTCTCTGTTGCTTGCTGGCCATTTTAGAGTTCTCTTCGGGCAACAGAAAGTCATGTTTTGAGACGAATGGTCAACTCTAATAAAGTGGTCTCGTTATTTTGAAAGACGATTTCCCTGCACCGGTTAAAAGGTAGGGCCACAGAGCTTGTACTGAAGAGGGTTAGTTTACTGGATAGGCATTCCATCTCATTTAGACAGAGGAATTACCGAGAGTCATCTTAATAGTTGACTATAATAAAACATCTGATTCCAGAAAGAGATCTACTGGAAAATGTGGTGATTTGACTTCACTCATTTCCATGCATCGATTAACCTACCTGATAAGAAAACTTCAACTTACTGAGGAAGAATGCTGAATATTGTGTCATGAACACAGAGTGATAATTTGCGCGTGATATATCTGTTCAAATTTACTAGTTCATCTCACAATCACTAGGCAAATGTTGACTTGGATAGAAATAAAGTAAAACTATTTCGTATTCTAAGCATCTGGATTGTGGTCATTTGTTCTGTCTACCAAAAAGGTAGAGTTTTGAGAAGCAAGTAGGCATGAGATATTTGATATGGTATTGGGTTCACCTTGCGACAGTAGCGGCGACAACTGCAAATGCACTTGTCGCTCTCCCTGAAGGACGCTGGTTCATGCTATGATAACCCGTAGAAATCCTGTTTGACGGGCAGCCTTCGCGTGGGAAAGTCTTTCGGGTATCTTTATGGAATGTTTATTGGACTAGATTGCTTGTTAGAGCTGAAAAGGGAACTAGAATGTCTTTGGAAGCAGGGACTAAAGTACGAAAAGTGTGTGCTTATAATTCTGTTCGACAACAATACAGGATTGTGGAACATGATTTTAATATTGGTGCTCAGTTTACGCAGATAAAAAGGCGTCACAGTGAATGGCAAGAGCAAAGACTTATGAGAAATACCCCCTCCAATAAAAAAAGTAATCGGTATTTTAAGTGACTTGATGCAGCATGATGGCACGCAGTTTTTCGACTGTTGCAGCTGCCCAAAAGGTAAGCAATTAGTTATAAGATGTGTAGCTGTGTACCACATGAATAACCTTGAACCAGTAATGCAAAGCTGTCACTACTGTTATGTTAAAAAGAAGTCTGATCCAGGGACTTACCTAACAACATGAGTAATGCAGTAAAAATTGAAGTGGTCTGAGTAAACTGCATGAATCACGTGTCCAGGATATGACACCAAGGGATTACTTCACAGCTATGTGTGATGGGAAGTAATATACCCGTGGTATTCAAAACACAGTACTATCACGTGCCAATCGATCGTAGTGGGTAGACAACAAAATAAGCTAACTTCTTTACTACGTACGCTCATAATCAGTGGAAAACAGAACCGGAGGAACCATCTTACGCGATTTACCATCGTATGAAAATGATAACAAATCGGCTTGTCAAGGATGAAGCAATATCACCGAATAACACAGAAAAGCAAACTAATCAAACATTGAACTGCAAAGCCTTTTTAAAACGTAAATCTGAGCCCAATCAGCTTCTGACCTAAGTAACAACGTAGCTGTTCACATAACCACGGTGCATACTGAATGGATGACCTAGATTGTCAACTCTGCATAGTAAAGTGAAGTGGGGAATTGTACATGAAGCTGTCGTGCTGAAAGTGTGCTACTTTCAGCCATGCTATATCCATCAATAAAGCAACTTCACCGACTGAATCGCTGAATATTTTCCAAGTGAATAAGATGGCAAATCCACTAGAAGGTACTTATATTTACATTAGTGAGCCATGGATTTTCCTCACAGACACTGTAAAGAAACTTTAAAGATAAGGCATGCTGCTTAAAGTAAAACAGCCTCATTCAGTTCGGCATCTGGAACGCAGCGAAATGTGCATGCTCATAAGTATTCACAACATTTTCTCATAACTATTTGTCCCGCGAAACTATATAGGTCATTAAACTCGTTCTTATCATTTACAAACTTTGTACATCTTTGGCTGTGTTAGAGACACCGACGGACAATCTCAAGCCATGTAACCTGCGATACGTGTACATTCAAGCAATTGCATTGGTCAACTTACTTACGACTGAGGCCTAGCGAAAATCTTGGATTCCCCCCTCCAAAGATGCCTTTGGCTGCTTGCCTACCTGCTCTAATTTTCTCAGACCGTGAGTGAATGGAACGTTGGTAGCTAGGCTCAACCGTACAGTTTTGTTGAACCGATGACTTCAAAAGGATAAAAAACCTCCTACAGATTGATTGGCACAGGCCTGCAATCAGTGAGGGCTTTTTCTCATACCGCTAAATGAGGATAGAAGCCAACCAACTTGTACCTAAACATGAAAGTAGTGGAACAAGCTAGCATGGAGTTTGTTCAGTCTACAGAAAACGTGCTGATGAAGAATGCTCCAAAAAACTAATTTGTTTTAATAGGTAGAATGTGGAAATGTGGGCACACTGACATTCAAAGGGCGGGTAGTGGATTATTAGGAGAACCACCTCCGAACGGAACTGGACTACACAACTGCCAATGGACTAACCTTTTTCGTTGGGACAGATTTAATTGTTTGTTCTTCACTTGTCCTTAACAGATGAGTTCTGTTTTTAGTATCACTTTTTGGCCCGCCTAGAACGTTCCACGTGGGCTTCATGAGCAGCCCGTTTTCGGCTGCACATGACAGGCTTGTACGCGTCAGTGTTCAATAGATCAGCTGATTCGCACG